>JBBMOL010000004.1:10333469-10682438 GCA_037954665.1 Laguncularia racemosa | reverse complement strand
TGTGCTGTTTTGTTCGATAAAATTAAATTTTTGAAGCATCTAAAATAAAGCAAAAAATTTTTTGGTTTTTGCCCAATTTTTTGGAGTTCCTTTTATCTAGTGACTTCATTCCTATGACTTGCCCTTGGTTAAATTTTTACTTTTCCACTTTCTTTTTTTTTTTTTTTTTGGGCTTACAAGTTTACAGGTATACTGTGAAAGGATGTGGATGTAAATGGACACCAAGACACGAGCCTAGAAGAGTGCTCCATGAAATAAATTTCATCAAGAGGATGTCTTAATAGTTAGTGAGACGTGTTTCAACATTAATTTTAATATCCACTACCGGTTTAGGTGCTAACCATCTAAAAAACCTATCCTATAGATCTTATTCAATAAATGAAAATATATAATTGAGGGTAAGCAAATAATTCTAGTTAACAAGATATCCATCCATACACTACTTATTTAGATATGTTTTGAATATGTCTTAAGGGTCATAAGATAGGTTTTGAGCATAGATTTTCTGAAACTTGCTATCAGTAATTGGTTATGAATATGAGGCCTACCTACCGAAACCAGTACTCTAAGGTATATAGGGAACAAATTCCAAGATACCATGTATCAATCTTATAAAAAAATTATTAAATAATGAATAATAATATTATATTTTTCAACTAATAAATGATTTAATAAAAAAGGAAATGAGAGAGCCAGTGCTCTTATTCCTTGAATAACTAAATTAATCCCACTTTTCTCACTTTATATTTTTCATTTTTTTTTCCTTGTTATTCCCTACTTTTCGCTCTAACTTATGTTTTCCATTATTTTTCCTTATTCTTTCCTAATTGTTAAGTATAAAATTATCTAAATTTGAAATAATGAGATATAAATTTTATTTTTTTTTTTAGGTTTTGTGGGCTTTACTACAAGTTCTATAAGATTTGTATACGTTCAATGGCTTCAAAGCCACTATCTGATCTTGGTTAGGTATATATTTCCTTATCATGGACACGTGAAATACATCATGTACCCTAACCAAACTTAACGAGAGAGCTAATATATAAGCCACTACGCCTATTCTTTCCAAGATCTCAAATGAGCCTATATACCTCAAGTCCAGCTTCCGTCTGAAACTAAATCTAACCACCTCATCTGTTAGAGAAATTCTCAACAAGACCTTGTCACCTACTTCAAATTCCAAAGGATGTCTTCTCTTTTCTGCATAGCTCTTTTGTCTAGATTGAGAGGTTTATATTCCTTACCTAATTAGCTTCACCTTATCCATTGCCTCTCGGACTAATTCTAGTCACATCATCTGCCTTTTTCACACTTCATCGTAATGTAGTGGGGATCTATGCCTTCTTCTATAAAGAGCCTCATAAGTAGCCATCTAGATGGTAACCTGGTTGTTGTTATTATAGGCAAACTCAATCAGAGATATATACACATTTTAGCTACCTCCAAAATCTATTGCACTAGCTTTGACTATGTGCTCTAGAATCTATATAGTCCTTTTAGATTGCCCATTAGCCTGAGGGTGGAATGTAGGGCTGAACTATAGTTTGGTGCCAAAAGCTTTATGTAAGTTGATTCAGAATTTGCTTACAAATCTGGTGTCTCTATCATAAGTGCTGGTCATTGGTAGTCTATGTAATCTGACTATTTCTTGTGTGTATATCTGGGTTAGTTTCTCTAATTTGTATCTAACTATGATAGGTAGAAAACAAGCAGATTTAGTCAACCTATTCGCTCTTACCCAAACTACATCCTGTTTCACCTTGGTATTTGGGTGAGTTGTAACAAAGTCCAATGTCATGTGCTCCCATTTCCATTCTAGAACTAGAAGAGGATGTAATTCTCCAAGTGGTCTCTATTGCTCTATTTTGATCTATTGCCATATGAGGCATTCGGCTATATACTCCGCTATCTCTCTCTTCATGTTTCTCTACCAGTAATGACTCTTTAGATCCTCGTACATTTTAGTGCTTCAAAGGTGTATTATGTAGGTTGAGTAAGGTATCTCTTTCATTATCTCTCTCTTCAATTCTATCTCCCTTGGCACACAGAATCTTGTTTTATATCTCAGGGTTTCTTCTGTATCTAAGCTAAATTTAAGAGCTTTAACCTGTTCCATTCTACTCTTGATCTTTTAAATGTCTTTATCTTCTATCCAACCAATTTTAATTCTATCCATTTATGGTTAGCTGTACTTATAAGGTAGCCATTTTTGCTCCTACTTCTTGGGTTCAAATTTTTAATTCCAACTCGCGCATTTCTTCTAATAGTTCTCTTTATAAAGTAATGAAAGCAGCTACATTACCATGTTTCTTTCTATTAGGGGCATTTGCCACCACATTGGCCTTTCCTGGATCGTATTATATCTCTAGGTCATAATCTTTTATCAACTCCAACCATCTCCACTGCCTAATATTCAAATCTTTCTATGTGAAGATATACTTCAAGCTTCGATGATTAGTAAAGATTCTATACCTTTCTCCATACAAATAATGCCTTCGTAACTTTAGGGCTAATACTATTACTGCTAACGTTAAATCCTGAGTTGGCCAATTCTTCTCATAAGGCTTCCGTTGGCAGGACGCATAAGCTAATACCTGACCAACTTGCATCAACACATACCCCAACCCTTGAACGGAGGCATCACTACACACTATAAATTTTTCTTCACTCTTGGGCAATGTCAAAACTGGCACTGACACAAGTTTCTCTTTGAGCATTTGAAAGTTGGCTTTACATCTATCATCCCACTTAAATCTTACATTCTTTTGTGTCAATCTGGTAAGAGGAGTGGCTATTTTGGAAAATCCCTCTACAAATCTTAGTGGCAGTCTGCTAGACCTAAGAAGCTTCTTACCTTCTTCGTAATTGTCTTCGGTTTGTGCCAATCCACTACTGCTCTCACCTTTTTTAGGTCCACAGATATCCCATTTTTATTGACCAAATGACCTAGGAAAACTACTTGCTCTAGCTAGAATTCACACTTACAAAACTTAGCACGCAACTTTTCTTCTTGTAACCTACCCAATACCAGTCCCAAGTGCTCTTCATCACATCCAATATGCCCAGTTCCAAGTCAATATTGAGCTCAATCTCCCTAGCTGGGGATAAACCAAGAAGTTCTTCTAGAAACGCTTTTGGAAACTCTCTCACTATACTTACTACTCCCATCACGGCTTCTTCACTAGCTTCAACAGATATTGTTGCCAGCATATTCTTTCACCACATCTCATAAGTTGGTAATCTAGTAGGTCTTTGCACTTCTAATTTATACTCAAAGTAGTCTTCTCCAAGGATATCGAGTTGCACCACCATGTTGCGACAGTCAATGGTGGCATGGTACTTTGATAGCCAATTGACACCAAAAATAAAGTCGAATTCTATCATCTCTAAGATTAAGAGATTTGCTAGCATTACTCTACCTCGTATCACTATTCTCACTCCTCTGCATATTCTACTTATCTTCCCTCCAACTCCCAAAAGATAACTAATAGCTAGACAATCATTCATGTGTTTAGCATTTAATACACATGCACATACAAAATTCTCATATACATAGGATACTAAGTCACCGATATCAAACAATACATAAGGATTGTAAGAGTGTACCTGAAGCATACTTACAATTTTTTCCACGTCAAGGATGTCCCAGTGCTGTTGTTGCTACTGTATAGCAAACACTCTGATAGGAAGTCGCTGTCTACGACCTTCTACTTATGGTCTACCACCCTATCCCCTCATTAGAGGTCTAGTTGCCGATTAATTTAGGCTTGCTTGATTTCTTACTTATCCCTGATGAGACATAATTGCTTTATGTCTCCTTTGTTTACACACATGATAGAAAATTAAGGGGATTAACCACTCATTGCAATGTTTGCTAATGTGTCCAGCCTTCCCACAAGAGAAGCTTACCCCATCTGGCCGTCTGTACTCTCGTAGTTCATGAGGCCCATATCATTTAGCACATTTGACATTTGGGCCCACTATAGGAAGTGCAAAAGGCAATTGTCTAATCTGTAGAGGAGGCGTTGCAGCACTATGTGTCCTACTTTGATGTTTATGATATCTCTTGCCTTTATCATGCCTTCATTCCACTTAAGGTAAGTCCTTTTCCTAGAGTTATTACTACTTTGTGGCTCCTCTATTCCTCTATACTTTTTCTGTTATGCTCAGAGTATTTGGCCTTATCAACTATTTCAACATAAGTATTCAGCTTAAAACCCCTAACCGCAAGTTGAAGGTCCAAATCCAAGCCCCATAGAAATCTTCTAGCTTAAGACCTATCATCGTTACAGACATTTTTAGGAAGGAATTAGATTAGCATATTCAATTCTACCTCATACTCTTCCACTATTCTATCCCCTAGTTCACAATTATAATACCCATTCTCGATCTTATCCCAAGAGCTACTAGTGAAATGTCTCTGATAGAACAATTCTGTAAATATTGCCCATTTGATGGATTCCCTGATAAGCTTAGGAACTCAGGCCTGCCATTTTACTGTAGTTCCCTTTAGCATGAATGCAACATAATTGACCTTTTTGTCTTCTGGTATTTGAAAGAAAGTAAATTTTTTCTTAATTTTTGTACCTAATCTTCAACTTTGATTGGACCATCTACTCTAGGATTAAACACTTTAGCCACCTTAATGAACCTATCAAAGCTAATGGGTTCATTCACATTCTTGGGCTATGGGATATTGGGGGCTTGGTGTTATTGTGTTAACAATCCTACCAAGTGATTCATAGTATGTAGTGACTGGATTGTCTCTTTAGCCATCTAACCCCTTCTCCTTTGCAGCTACTGATTTTAGACATCTTCTTCATTGGGCTTAGCACGTCTAGCACCCTTTCCTCAGCTTGATCCAATGATTCTTCTTAGAGGTATTGTGTTGAGAAGAGACAACCAGATAGACTTAAAGTTAGTGCCAACTGATGTTAGTATTAGTATGTGTTGGTATATATACATACATACCCTTACACATGATGGTATACTCATAAATAGCATCACAATTGAAAGAAGGAAAGCAAAAGAATAATACAAGAAAATAATTACATAAATAGATAACGTCCGATATTTTCCCACTCTCTTCATGTCTCACTGTCTTACAGATCATATACTTAATTTCTCTAAAGATAGTATCTTATGATATACCATTTGAAACTTATGTCTATTGATCAATACTTAATTTTTAGGTATCAACAAGCCTAAGTTTTTCAAGATCATCAACTTGTGTTCTATAAATGAAAACCTAATTCCTTGTAGAACATAAACCTATTTTCTATAGATCTAAACTTGAGTCCTCAATAATCATATGCCTATTCTTTAAAAATCTAAACTTAAGTCCCTAAAGATAAAAAAACTTGAGTTCTAATACCATCTAAATTGTAACGCCCCAAAACCACGAGCAGTGCTACTGCTCACCACGTGTCCTTATCACACAAGAGCACATTAAGGCTCTAACCAACTCTGATACCTCTTAATCCTGCAATTCCTATAAATCAACATTCAAATATATCCAGTCCTTCTAACTTAATACAACAACATTCCAATTCATCCTTTAAACCTTGAAACCAATTTAACATAAATCCATAATCAACATCTAATACAACAGAAATCTATAAAACTCTAAGTTAGTATTCTTCAGATACTACTAAGTATTGCATCCTAACAACAAAATTCTTTCCAATTTCTAATCGTCGTAGTAATAATGATAATCATCTTCTTCCTCACTTTGTGGTTCACCCAATCTCAAGTTATCTTTTGGGTTATCACCTTCCTCAATACCTGCATCTAAAAAAATTATCCCTGAGGGGCGAGCTAACACCCAATACATATAACACATTCACACAAGCATGAGCAAACATGAACATAATTGACATACATTAGGTAGTACTTAAACATAGATAACCACTTTGTGATATAATTTAATTCTGCAAGCAACAACAGGGTACTTAAGACCGACCCCCCCTCCTCTTTTAAAAACACTTAAACACTAGAGCATGGATTGATGATGGGAGCTACCACTGCAGGTTCTACACCCATGGTCCCCTAAACACTTAAACTCGACGATTGGAACTACCACTATAGGGCCTTACACTCAAGATCCCTTAAACACTTAAACTTAGTGATGGGAACTGCCACTACGGGCTCCACATCCATGATCACTTAAACCACTTAAACTTGGTGATGAGAACTACATTACAAGCCCCATACCTATGATTACTTAATTGCTTAAACCTTAAACTAAGCTAGATCATTTCCAAATACAACTCCACTAAGCACAACATCACATAAGGATCATTGGAGTATTCCCAAAGGATCTGCCACTATGGGCCCCAAAGCTGAGCTAAGCACAAACAACATTCACTTAAACACTTGATAAGTCTTATGCTTAATCCATTTTAATGAGGATACCAACTGAAAGAAGAATAGACCAACAAATAGTTAAACATACCTTAAATCGTTGTTTTGAGCACATCTGGTCTTGAACTTAAGCTTAGTTGTAATCTGCTAAAACAATAATGGTTCCATCTTAACATTAATCTAAAAATAGTTTATTTTCTTTTTTCTTTTAGTTTGTTCAATTTTCAAAGGTCTTACTAGCTATCTAGGTTGTGTGGAAATTAACTTAATTAGAATTTAAATAGGCAAGCAATTAGAATATGTGTCACTTAACATGGCTATGTTGGAGGCCATGTAACTCAACATGAGGTAGTATATGGCCGTGCTAAAGGTTGCGTACATTTTAATGCATTTATTTTGACATGCGGAGGGACACTATCGTACTGGGAGGTCGGTTCCTTTCCATAAGGTCTGGGTTTAGCATGGACAAGACATAACTGTGTTGGGAGGCTGTGTTTCTTTCTATAAAGTTTGGGTTCAACACAGGTATGACACGACTGTGTGGAAGGCCATGTATCTCTCTGTGCAATCTTAGTTTAACAATGTCGAAACACAACTGTTTTAGGAGGCCATGTATCTGTTGGCACAGTTTCACAAACCCAAGTTCCCCTAGACCAATTCATCCTAATTCCGATTCTTTTTGTTCTTAAGTTTAATCTATTGCTAAAACATGTATTTTTTCAATCAAATTACATGGATTGGAGTACTTGCATCAATTTTTTTCAAATTGTATCCTTGATCGATTGATTTTGGTGATAATGCCCCATCCTTGATTTGGATCCTAGTTGAAATGGGTGATTGAAATCGATTAAATTCTTAGTACCACAAGCATAGAAATCATTAAATCGATAAGCCTCTTTACCTAGCTTCCTCTTAATCATCCTTATGGCTCGCTAAGTCTTGCGTGTTAGATAGCCTTTTCTATGAAGAGGTGAAAAAGAGGTGAGCTAGGTCAACATAGAGTATTTATACACTAATCATAAAAGACCCATTTACTCCTTAAATTTTGATGAAATCTCGATTATGACCTTGGTTACATGTTATAATTGGGGTAACAGACTCACGGACAAAGTGGAATACCTTTTCTCAAGTATGTATATATATATATATGTGTGTGTGTGTGTGTGTGTTGTATAATATATATATATATATGTATGTATGTATGTATGTATGTATGTATGCACGTATGTATATTTTTTGTTGTTGAAGGATTGTGAAAGGATGTTGTGAAAGTTATGTGTGATGGAGAATATGATGTGATTGTGTATTGGCTAAAGGTTAAGAAAGATAAATAAAATTGTGCATGAATATTGTGTGCATCATGCATGTGTTATTACTTCTATTATGGCTTGTGAATGTATTTGTAGGTATACATAGTACTAGGTAATAGCTCACCTTTCGTGGGACCCTTTTTTTAATTGTAGGTGTCATAGGAGAGATTGTAAGGCATGATGAAACCTTAGAAGCTACAAATCAGAATCAAGATGATGAGCAGAACATTGAATATGTTTATTATGCTGAGATGTAGACAGATGGTTATAAGAACAAATAGTAGTTGAAATTGTTTGATGAATTGAAGATTATTGTAGTATTTTACGTATTGAAATAAATTTAAGAGTTTTATTATGTTGTATTTTTTAGGGTAGGCCTCTTTATCAATCTTTTGTACATAGAGAATACTCGTTATTATTCTTGATGGATTTATGAATTTAATATTGGAAAATTATAGTATCGGAGCCTTTGTGTATCCTCATATACAGAGACATGTGGCAAGTTGTCGCATTCCTGGGTTCTAGGGCGTTATAACCCTATACAAGAAAAACAATATATAGTACAATGTTCTTGTACCATGTCTTGTTTATATAGTGTAACACAAAAATTTTTATGATCATATTGGGTTATTTTATACATTAACATGAGAACTTATGGAAAAAGTTGCGATGTGTACATAACAGTAAAAAGAATGATGATGTTATGGGTTTTTTTTTTCAAGAATGTGCTAGTTTTGTTCGATGAAATAAATTTTTGAAGCATCTAAAATATAGCACAAAATTGTTGGTTTTTGCCCAATATTTTGAGTTCCTTTTATCTAGTGACTTCATTCACTATGACTTGTCCTTGGTTCAATTTTACTTTTCCTCTTTCATTTTTTTTTTTTTCGGGCTTACAAGTTTACAGGTATACTGTGAAAGGATGTGGATGTAAATGGACACCAAGACACGAGCCTAGAAGAGTGCTCCATGAAATAAATTTCATCAAGAGGATGTCTTAATAGTTAGTGAGACGTGTTTCAACATTAATTTTAATATCCACTACTGGTTTAGGTGCTAACCATCTAAAAAACCTATCCTATAGATCTTATTCAATAAATGAAAATATATAATTGAGGGTAAGCAAATAATTCTAGTTAACAAGATATCCATCCATACACTACTTATTTAGATATGTTTTGAATATGTCTTAAGGGTCATAAGATAGGTTTTGAGCATAGATTTTCTGAAACTTGCTATCAGTAATTGGTTACGAATATGAGGCCTACCTACCGAAACCAGTACTCTAAGGTATATAGGGAACAAATTCCAAGATACCATGTATCAATCTTATAAAAAAATTATTAAATAATGAATAATAATATTATATTTTTCAACTAATAAATGATTTAATAAAAAAGGAAATGAGAGAGCCAGTGCTCTTATTCCTTGAATAACTAAATTAATCCCACTTTTCTCACTTTATATTTTTCATTTTTTTCCTTGTTATTCCCTACTTTTCGCTCTAACTTATGTTTTCCATTATTTTTCCTTATTCTTTCCTAATTGTTAAGTAATAAAATTATCTAAATTTGAAATAATGAGATATAATTTTTTTTTTTTTTTAGGTTTTGTGGGCTTTACTACAAGTTCTATAAGATTTGTATATGGAAAACTTAAAATATTATATATAAATTACTTTTTCAATATCATGTAATTTTGAAATTTATATTAAACAAAAAGCGAAACCTTTATGTTGCATACTGTACCATATACCCTATGAGTTGTACAAGTTATAGGATACAAGTAGTTCTAAACTGTTGCATCGTAGTTTTAGCTCCAAAATTTAGAAATTTATACCTTATAAATTAGGGTTCAAGTAGACTTTCATATCTTACCCACACTATACTCACTTATCCCTAAGTTTAATATGTTAAAACTAAACTCCTAGTGCAGTAACACAACGGTACATACGATCCATCTCCTTCGCTCACTTCCTCTCTATATATTAAGCATATACATCCGCTTTTGAACTCCATACTCTCTTTTTTTTTTTTCATGTACATAACTCCATATTCATTTAAACATTTCTAGTGCTTAAAATTAAAAATTTCAAGTACACTATTTGTTTGTTTAAATTTTACCATCAATAGCTTTTCACCATCCTATTTTTGAAACTGCACACTTCCACATTAAAAAAACCGACTCTTGTTTTTTCGTGTGGTAATATTTTATCACCTTCCTTAGATAAAAACTTTTCTTTCTTGATATGCTAATACAATGATTGTCACTTATCATATCATTCATGTTTTATCCTTTCAAGCGCATGGCCACATGGTCTCACTAGTGTGTTCATGTGTGTGTGTGTATGGTCAAAAAGTCATTTATGCCTCTTAAGTTTATATTTAATTAATGAAGGAACTTAAGTTTCAAGTGAATCATCTGAGTCCTTTTATGTTTGTGATGTTTAAGTCATTTGACATACATACATTTCACATATAAAGTTTGTTAAAGGTGGTTGTAGTAATAAACAAACTCTATGAAAATGAATCCTCCCTATTTTTATTCTTTCAATTTACAAATCAATGATAAAAATTACTTAAATTTTTTTAACTATCTTGTGATATTATAGCTATGTCATCTACCTTTCTTATAATTTTTACAATTAATCACATGTTGCAACAATTAAATATGGTAAATTGATGTAAATTGAGAAAATGTGGATGGAGAGAATTCAAACCCAATTGTACACTGCATTACAACGGTGATGAATGGTTCAACTCTTGTGAACTAAGGAATATTGGAGGAGTTATATATATGGCATGTGTTAAAACTTCAAAAGCCTAACCTTTTTCTAACAATAAATATCCTTATTTTTAAGTGATTGTCAATGAGTGTAATACAAGCACTTATTAAAGGGTAAGGGAAATTTTTTGCTATTTCCAATATAGATTATACATTTATTAATGATGTAGTTAAATAAAAATGTGATTGAAAAGTACTACAAAATATTCTAGCAAAACACACTTACACATCAATCTAAGAGCACCTATTAATAAAAGCATGGCAAATCCCATGATACGTTTGTGAAAAAAACAAAGTACCAAAGATCATAAAACCCATTTTTCATATTCATTTCCAGTTCTATTTTAATCCCATCATCAAAAGCACTACTATTATCATTGAAAACATTACATTGTGATTAATTTAACAGTATGTAGTTCCAAATATAATATTAATGGAAGCTCGTCATTGTCCAAGCGTTGAGCAATAAATAAGGACAATGCCTTTTTTAACATAGAGTAACATTTAATATGAATGCTATTTTTCATATTGATTTAAGAAGTGAAAATTTCATGTAATTTCTTAGGAGTTTTCAAGTTCTAAATATTCCATCATCACCTTTTTAAGCTTAGTCAAGTTTTTGATAAATATATAAGGTGAAAAGGAAGGATTTATTTTGTTGCATCATGTGAACTTTTTATACAAGCAATCACTTCATCTTCTTTTTTTTTTTATGCACATTATTAGTTCTAACCAATAATACAATATAACAGTTTTCTTGAAATCATAGTTTTATGTTAAATCAAAACTGTGATATCTAATTGACGTTTCCCAACAGGCATTATCAAAAGTAAATGAGAAAAGTATCAATTTTCTTGTCTAGAATTTAGTACAATAAATAGCTTCATCTAGTTTTACATAAATTTGCATTACAATTTCATTTAAGCAATCATAGGATCAAACCATTCCATTAACATTGTTTATAAGAGAGTACAATGAGAAATTGAATTCTACATATATTAAAGAAACAAGTTTGATAGCTTATTAATTATTCATTAAATCATACAATGTGCAATAACATGCCCACAGCATTTAAGGGCATAATCATGCTTGCTTCGTAATCGAAGAATATACATTGGCCAACAGTTGCCCAAACTTGACTTGACTCTCGGTGCCGAAGTGTTCACCATCTTTTCGAAATGAGTATTCTTTAGGTAGATCCATAGTATATAAATTTGGCAACTTCAACTCCAATTGGATATTTCTTACCACTGTAGAGTATGCTAATTTGGTTGGTGCTATAGCAACCTATCCACATTTCCAAAAAAGAAAAATGTATATTAAATCATCACTTAATCAACAAAGCAAATGGTAGGCAACATAAAACGAAGTTTTGTGATTCTCATTGGAAATTATGCGCGGCAAAATATAAATTGATATAATGGGGGGAACGAAATATGAATAGAAAATTTTGAATTAGAAATCTATAGAAAGGTCATAGTTTATACCTGTATAATTAGGAGGTTTGGAGAATTAAGATCAGAACGGACTCTATTGAAGAAATTAACTAAATTTGCTTTGTAGGATTCAGCATCCTCTTTCTTTGCGGAATCAGATCCTCCTTGCCACCAAAGGAGTCCCTTTAGTTCCCCACCATTTTTTATGGATTCCTTTGCCCTTGTTATTAGTTGTTCATAAAGATAAGTTCCGGGTTGCCAATCAGCAATCTTACTGCCCCCATATGCACATGGGACCAAGCCAATTACTCCAAAGCTCGGGTTTTTTGCCAATAGAGCATGAGCAAATGGCATTCCAGGACCAATGCCATTAGTCTTATTGTAATCAATGTCTTTATGGAGTGGTTCTTGGGCAACAACCCAAGTAAGTTTTGCATCAAGGCGAAGAATATCCTTCTGTGGTTGGCACTCAATAGGAATAATGCCATCCCATTTCAATTGGTGCGAAATGGTGTCGATATCTACACCTCCGCGACCGGCCATGTTACTCTGCCCTGCAAGAAGGAATAAATTTTTGGGTTGTTCTTGTAAGTTTCTAGGCCTGGCAAACACAATGTTAGCAAGGAGCAAGAGGATAGACAATCGAACATACATCTTGAGGTTTTTTTTTTTTTTTTAAACAAAGCCGAGTAAATTAATTGATTTTTGTGAAGATACAAAAAAGATATTGACTATTTATAAGAAAATGAGTTGCTATTTTTATACATTTGCAAGCTAACTAGATAACCGATGGTAGTTAAACAAATTTTATATGTTTAGGCCTTCTTTTGGTTTGCTTTGCTTTCATAACAGGTTACTTGTTATAAGATTTGAGGAAGAGATTATTCTGTTTCATGATAGATATTGCTTATGAGGTTTTGGATATTTTGCATCTACCCATCATTACTAGTAATGTTAATGACTTGGTAGTTATTATTGTACCACATGTCTTCTTTTTACAGGAAAATATGCTATAATACACTAACAAATTAAGCTAAAAGATGATAGCGGTTTAAAGTGTAATCATTGATTTAACTGTCATTTCCTTTCCTCTCTTCATTTATTATATTTGCAAGAGAAACAATCTTGATGTTATATCTTCTACTTTTACTTGTAAAAATCTATTCAAAGCAAATTATGTTAGTCAATTTATATATGTTCACTTTTACGATTGGTTTATATTATTATGAAAATGAATTAACTATATATACATATATATAATAATTTTTTTATACTAAGAATATACAGCTATATTTTCAATCAATAACTGTACTTGTCTATCCTTATTGGATCAAGTTTGATTAGCAAATAGTGGATCCAAACTAGTCTAGAGCACATTCATGTACAAAAACGTATGATTATGATTTTTTTCCTTTTTTATTTTTTTGTTCTTCGTTTACTTTCGCTAAGTAGAAAAAGCATGATTAGGCTTTGGTTACCATGATAATCCAAATGTAAATTTGGGTGGAACTTATCACACAAGTTAACCTAGAAATAGTAATTTGTTTGGAGAAAAACATTCTCAAAGTTTTCTTTAATATTCATTTAGTACTTATAATCTTTAATTGCAATGGTGCTAATACGAAATTATCATGCTTATAACCACAAGCATTAATAGTAAGTGCGAAATATACTAAGAGCATATGCTTGCCCAAGAAAAATATCTATTGAAAATTGAAAATTCAAAAATGTAAAAAAATAAAAAGCAATTCACCATGTTAAACTACAAACAATTGTCTAGACCATTCTGTTCTAACAATATAAATATTAGTTTTTCAACGGGATAAATTAATATTGATTCTCTTTTTTCGAACAGCTATAATACATATCATAATTAACAAAAAAATTATAATCAATTTTGGAATTTTCAATAAATCCTTTCTAAAGATAGTCAATCACCACATTGTCTATATGTATGAACGACGATTAACTATATGAACAAGTTTATAGGCTTAGCCACTATGTTAGCATTAGGAAATTCAAGAGCAAGTCAAGTGTGCTCTACTATTCTTGTATGAGCGACGATTAACTATATGTACAAGTGATGGAATAATGCGACAATTAAAGCTACTAATTTCAATTTCATATCATTGAAAAAGAATTAGATCTCGTGAACACCTTCTTCCATGCCTTCCAGCTCAATGGTTTATATAAGAGAAGAGAAGGTTTTCCTTCTTTTCTTGGAAGAGAACGAAGCAGTGGCGATGATTCATGAGAGGATTGATCCTTCCTTGGTAAATTGTCTTCTGGGTTCTGAAAACGGGATTCTTTTCTCTTTTTCCTCATCGTCTCTAGCACATCATTCTTGCTGAAATTGCCCAAACAGTCACCTTTTGTTGATAATTGTCCACGTTTACCGAGTATATTCCTGCATCGTATATATGTACCATCCACAAACTTTGACATTGTTTCCATCTCGTGTTGCATAAAAAATCGCTCGAGGAAATTTACCATTAAATACCAAGCCAAAATGTAGAATTTTGGGGCATGAGTTAAAGAAAAATTGAAATTGGTTTTGTTAATTTAGAAAATAAATAAATAATAAGTAAAAGTATATTTAAATACTCCATCCCGTAGACAAAAGGGCTCGTAAGTTAGTTAACTAAAAGAACTTAATATTGCAAAAGCCCATCCCCCCATTTGGGCTAACTCCAACCTTGTCCATCAAGCCCGACGGTGTTTCGAATTCAAAGTTGTATTCGATTTTCTTTTTTTTTTATATATATATATAAACAATTCTTGGGGGCATATAGAAAATTATTATAGTCCTAAATTATGGGTTGTCCATATTCTATCCAAGTTTCCATCCTTATTATGTTGAACCACTTATTATCACATATAAATAGATTAAAACAAAGAAAAAGATTATTGTCTTATTGATTCTTAATCATAAATGGTTAAACCACATTAGTTAAATATGACGAGATAAGAGAGAATTCAGTAAAATGATATACCATGTAAATTGCTAGGTGGTTGGAAATGATATGTGAGGAGGTTTTTTATAATTACTTATCATAGTTTTCCTAATATAATAGGTTATGTATCGAATTCATATTAATTTTCACCCCACTAAACATTATACAAGACATGTCATCCTTAAGATAAATCATATTTTCTGCATAGGAACATTAATTAGGGCTTGGCACAGTCTTATGCACTTACCCATAAGGCAAGATAAAGCCTTTTTTTACTTTCTTCTTGCACCAATAAGAGTATAAAGGCACCATCACCTCCATGTATCGTGCTTTCACATTCCTGCTAGTCGACATAATTTGCAAACCCACCATTTTACTTTCTCCCAACAAGCAATCTGCAGTCCTCAATGTTGTCAACATTAGTAAATCAAATTTCTTCTTTCAACAAGGATTTGTAGGTAAAACATATGACATAACTACCAGTGCCAATGAGTGGCTAGAGGATTTGATTATGCAACCCTCAAGCTTTGAGCACATGACTCCCGATGGACAAAGCTAACTGCTATACCGAGATGGTAGCGAAGAGCAGGCAGAAGAAGAAGTGGAAGACGATGTCTAGGAAGTGTTGAAGGAAGAAGTATCGAACCACATACAGGTTCCATCCGGCTCCATATGTTAGCCACCTGCACCACTTAAGTCGGGCATTTTTACTAAACATTTTCATTAAATTGTAAGGGAAAATGGGAGCACCTGTGCGTATTGCAACTATTGCCGATCAAGTTAAGCGTGGAAGAAGTGGGTGGGCTATGGGACTCGATATAGATAAGTTGTACTAACAAAATTTCTAATCAAGTGGATCGTTATCAACAAGCCTATTTTAGTATTCTACTAAGAGGCAACAAGTTGCCTTTATAGAATACTTAGCGAAATATAAATTGTCATGGAGTCATGCATCTTTGAAGTGCCGGTTTGCCTCTTAGTAGAATACTTAGCGAAATATAAATTGTCATGGAGTCATGCATCTTTGAAGCGCCGGTTGGAGTACGAGTGAGAAGCTTTGAATTCGAGCTCACATAGTTACAACCCAAAAAGGTTACAACGAATGACCGTGAAGATGTATCACATTGGTAAGTGTGAATTAGCAGCTTTGTTAATTCTCTTGAGACACATATTTCTATTCATAAGAATATATGGACCGATCTACTTTAGGAAAATTCATACATGAGAATTACATGTCACTAGATAAATGATGCATGGCAGGTGCAAAAGAGACTAATTGCACTTACGATTTTCAATAACCACCATGAGGCACAAAATATTTTTCATATAATAAGTATTATTTTAGGTGTACGTTATGTGATGAAAACTATTTTTTCAATTGGTTTTGATACTGTGTCCGCTAATATGACATCCATAGAGAAACTTCAAGTGTTATGTTAGCCTACACTAGGAGGTACTTTTTTTCTACATATGATGCGCCTTCCATACATTAAATCATTGCATTATAGATGGTATGAACTTTTTAGATTTTAAGATGTCCCTAATAAGTGTAATGCCATGAAACCATAGGTAGTGCTATTGCTCACCACGTGTCCTTATCATACATAAACATGTTTTGGCTCTAACCTGCTCTAATAACTCTTAATCCTGCAATTCCTATAAGTCAACATTCAAATATATCTAATGCTTCTAACGTAATATAAAAAAAAATCCAATTCAACCTTTGAAACCTTAAAACCAATTTAACATAAATCCATAATCAACATTTAATGCAACAGAAGTCTATAAAACACTAAATTAATATTCTCAAGATACTACTAAGTATTAGATCGTGATAATAGAATTCTTTATAATTTCTAATGACCATAGTAATAATGATAACCATCTTTTTTCTCTCTTTGTAGTTCACCTAATGCCAGGATATCTTCTAGGTTATCATCCCCTTCAATACCTGCATCTAAAAAAAATAATCCTCGAGGTTTAAGCTAACGCTTAATATGTATAAGTCAATGACACATGCATAAAAAAAACATGAACCTAATTCACATGCATTATGCATTACTTAAACATAGGTAACCGTTTTGTGATATAATTTAATTCCGTAAACAACAACATGGTACTTACGACCCCCCTTAACACACTAGAGCACGAATCGATGATGAGAACTGCCACTACAAGCCCCACATCCATGATCATTTAAACTTGGTGATGGGAACTATCGCTACAGGGCCTTACACCCACAATCACTTAATCGGTTAAACCTTAAACTAACCTAAATCTTTTCTTGGCATGTCTCCACTAGAGATAACGTCACACAAAAATCAATGGAGTGTGCTCCATGAAATAAATTTCATCAAGAGGATGTCTTAATAGTTAGTGAGACGTGTTTCAACATTAATTTTAATATCCACTACTGGTTTAGGTGCTAACCATCTAAAAAACCTATCCTATTGATCTTATTCAATAAATGAAAATATATAATTGAGGGTAAGCAAATAATTCTAGTTAACAAGATATCCATCCATACACTACTTATTTAGATATGTTTTGAATATGTCTTAAGGGTCATAAGATAGGTTTTGAGCATAGATTTTCTGAAACTTGCTATCAGTAATTGGTTACGAATATGAGGCCTACCTACCGAAACCAGTACTCTAAGGTATATAGGGAACAAATTCCAAGATACCATGTATCAATCTTATAAAAAAATTATTAAATAATGAATAATAATATTATATTTTTCAACTAATAAATGATTTAATAAAAAAGGAAATGAGAGAGCCAGTGCTCTTATTCCTTGAATAACTAAATTAATCCCACTTTTCTCACTTTATATTTTTCATTTGTTTTCCTTGTTATTCCCTACTTTTCGCTCTAACTTATGTTTTCCATTATTTTTCCTTATTCTTTCCTAATTGTTAAGTAATAAAATTATCTAAATTTGAAATAATGAGATATAAATTTTTTATTTTTTTTTAGGTTTTGTGGGCTTTACTACAAGTTCTATAAGATTTGTATATGGAAAACTTAAAATATTATATATAAATTACTTTTTCAATATCATGTAATTTTGAAATTTATATTAAACAAAAAGTGAAACCTTTATGTTGCATACTGTACCATATACCCTATGAGTTGTACAAGTTATAGGATACAAGTAGTTCTAAACTGTTGCATCGTAGTTTTAGCTCCAAAATTTAGAAATTTATACCTTATAAATTAGGGTTCAAGTAGACTTTCATATCTTACCCACACTATACTCACTTATCCCTAAGTTTAATATGTTAAAACTAAACTCCTAGTGCAGTAACACAACGGTACATACGATCCATCTCCTTCGCTCACTTCCTCTCTATATATTAAGCATATACATCCGCTTTTGAACTCCATACTCTTTTTTTTTTTTTTTTCATGTACATAACTCCATATTCATTTAAACATTTCTAGTGCTTAAAATTAAAAATTTCAAGTACACTATTTGTTTGTTTAAATTTTACCATCAATAGCTTTTCACCATCCTATTTTTGAAACTGCACACTTCCACATTAAAAAAACCGACTCTTGTTTTTTTCGTGTGGTAATATTTTGTCACCTTCCTTAGATAAAAACTTTTCTTTCTTGATATGCTAATACAATGATTGTCACTTATCATATCATTCATGTTTTATCCTTTCAAGCGCATGGCCACATGGTCTCACTAGTGTGTTCATGTGTGTGTGTGTATGGTCAAAAAGTCATTTATGCCTCTTAAGTTTATATTTAATTAATGAAGGAACTTAAGTTTCAAGTGAATCATCTGAGTCCTTTTATGTTTGTGATGTTTAAGGTCATTTGACATACATACATTTCACATATAAAGTTTGTTAAAGGTGGTTGTAGTAATAAACAAACTCTATGAAAATGAATCCTCCCTATTTTTATTCTTTCAATTTACAAATCAATGATAAAAATTACTTAAATTTTTTTAACTATCTTGTGATATTATAGCTATGTCATCTACCTTTCTTATAATTTTTACAATTAATCACATGTTGCAACAATTAAATATGGTAAATTGATGTAAATTGAGAAAATGTGGATGGAGAGAATTCAAACCCAATTGTACACTGCATTACAACGGTGATGAATGGTTCAACTCTTGTGAACTAAGGAATATTGGAGGAGTTATATATATGGCATGTGTTAAAACTTCAAAAGCCTAACCTTTTTCTAACAATAAATATCCTTATTTTTAAGTGATTGTCAATGAGTGTAATACAAGCACTTATTAAAGGGTAAGGGAAATTTTTTGCTATTTCCAATATAGATTATACATTTATTAATGATGTAGTTAAATAAAAATGTGATTGAAAAGTACTACAAAATATTCTAGCAAAACACACTTACACATCAATCTAAGAGCACCTATTAATAAAAGCATGGCAAATCCCATGATACGTTTGTGAAAAAAACAAAGTACCAAAGATCATAAAACCCATTTTTCATATTGATTTCCAGTTCTATTTTAATCCCATCATCAAAAGCACTACTATTATCATTGAAAACATTACATTGTGATTAATTTAACAGTATGTAGTTCCAAATATAATATTAATGGAAGCTCGTCATTGTCCAAGCGTTGAGCAATAAATAAGGACAATGCCTTTTTTAACATAGAGTAACATTTAATATGAATGCTATTTTTCATATTGATTTAAGAAGTGAAAATTTCATGTAATTTCTTAGGAGTTTTCAAGTTCTAAATATTCCATCATCACCTTTTTAAGCTTAGTCAAGTTTTTGATAAATATATAAGGTGAAAAGGAAGGATTTATTTTGTTGCATCATGTGAACTTTTTATACAAGCAATCACTTCATCTTCTTTTTTTTTTTTATGCACATTATTAGTTCTAACCAATAATACAATATAACAGTTTTCTTGAAATCATAGTTTTATGTTAAATCAAAACTGTGATATCTAATTGACATTTCCCAACAGGCATTATCAAAAGTAAATGAGAAAAGTATCAATTTTCTTGTCTAGAATTTAGTACAATAAATAGCTTCATCTAGTTTTACATAAATTTGCATTACAATTTCATTTAAGCAATCATAGGATCAAACCATTCCATTAACATTGTTTATAAGAGAGTACAATGAGAAATTGAATTCTACATATATTAAAGAAACAAGTTTGATAGCTTATTAATTATTCATTAAATCATACAATGTGCAATAACATGCCCACAGCATTTAAGGGCATAATCATGCTTGCTTCGTAATCGAAGAATATACATTGGCCAACAGTTGCCCAAACTTGACTTGACTCTCGGTGCCGAAGTGTTCACCATCTTTTCGAAATGAGTATTCTTTAGGTAGATCCATAGTATAAAATTTGGCAACTTCAACTCCAATTGGATATTTCTTACCACTGTAGAGTATGCTAATTTGGTTGGTGCTATAGCAACCTATCCACATTTCCAAAAAAGAAAAATGTATATTAAATCATCACTTAATCAACAAAGCAAATGGTAGGCAACATAAAACGAAGTTTTGTGATTCTCATTGGAAATTATGCGCGGCAAAATATAAATTGATATAATGGGGGGAACGAAATATGAATAGAAAATTTTGAATTAGAAATCTATAGAAAGTCATAGTTTATACCTGTATAATTAGGAGGTTTGGAGAATTAAGATCAGAACGGACTCTATTGAAGAAATTAACTAAATTTGCTTTGTAGGATTCAGCATCCTCTTTCTTTGCGGAATCAGATCCTCCTTGCCACCAAAGGAGTCCCTTTAGTTCCCCACCATTTTTTATGGATTCCTTTGCCCTTGTTATTAGTTGTTCATAAAGATAAGTTCCGGGTTGCCAATCAGCAATCTTACTGCCCCCATATGCACATGGGACCAAGCCAATTACTCCAAAGCTCGGGTTTTTTGCCAATAGAGCATGAGCAAATGGCATTCCAGGACCAATGCCATTAGTCTTATTGTAATCAATGTCTTTATGGAGTGGTTCTTGGGCAACAACCCAAGTAAGTTTTGCATCAAGGCGAAGAATATCCTTCTGTGGTTGGCACTCAATAGGAATAATGCCATCCCATTTCAATTGGTGCGAAATGGTGTCGATATCTACACCTCCGCGACCGGCCATGTTACTCTGCCCTGCAAGAAGGAATAAATTTTTGGGTTGTTCTTGTAAGTTTCTAGGCCTGGCAAACACAATGTTAGCAAGGAGCAAGAGGATAGACAATCGAACATACATCTTGAGGTTTTTTTTTTTTTTTAAACAAAGCCGAGTAAATTAATTGATTTTTGTGAAGATACAAAAAAGACATTGACTATTTATAAGAAAATGAGTTGCTATTTTTATACATTTGCAAGCTAACTAGATAACCGATGGTAGTTAAACAAATTTTATATGTTTAGGCCTTCTTTTGGTTTGCTTTGCTTTCATAACAGGTTACTTGTTATAAGATTTGAGGAAGAGATTATTCTGTTTCATGATAGATATTGCTTATGAGGTTTTGGATATTTTGCATCTACCCATCATTACTAGTAATGTTAATGACTTGGTAGTTATTATTGTACCACATGTCTTCTTTTTACAGGAAAATATGCTATAATACACTAACAAATTAAGCTAAAAGATGATAGCGGTTTAAAGTGTAATCATTGATTTAACTGTCATTTCCTTTCCTCTCTTCATTTATTATATTTGCAAGAGAAACAATCTTGATGTTATATCTTCTACTTTTACTTGTAAAAATCTATTCAAAGCAAATTATGTTAGTCAATTTATATATGTTCACTTTTACGATTGGTTTATATTATTATGAAAATGAATTAACTATATATACATATATATAATAATTTTTTTATACTAAGAAATCATACAGCTATATTTTCAATCAATAACTGTACTTGTCTATCCTTATTGGATCAAGTTTGATTAGCAAATAGTGGATCCAAACTAGTCTAGAGCACATTCATGTACAAAAACGTATGATTATGATTTTTTTCCTTTTTTATTTTTTTGTTCTTCGTTTACTTTCGCTAAGTAGAAAAAGCATGATTAGGCTTTGGTTACCATGATAATCCAAATGTAAATTTGGGTGGAACTTATCACACAAGTTAACCTAGAAATAGTAATTTGTTTGGAGAAAAACATTCTCAAAGTTTTCTTTAATATTCATTTAGTACTTATAATCTTTAATTGCAATGGTGCTAATACGAAATTATCATGCTTATAACCACAAGCATTAATAGTAAGTGCGAAATATACTAAGAGCATATGCTTGCCCAAGAAAAATATCTATTGAAAATTGAAAATTCAAAAATGTAAAAAAATAAAAAGCAATTCACCATGTTAAACTACAAACAATTGTCTAGACCATTCTGTTCTAACAATATAAATATTAGTTTTTCAACGGGATAAATTAATATTGATTCTCTTTTTTCGAACAGCTATAATACATATCATAATTAACAAAAAAATTATAATCAATTTTGGAATTTTCAATAAATCCTTTCTAAAGATAGTCAATCACCACATTGTCTATATGTATGAACGACGATTAACTATATGAACAAGTTTATAGGCTTAGCCACTATGTTAGCATTAGGAAATTCAAGAGCAAGTCAAGTGTGCTCTACTATTCTTGTATGAGCGACGATTAACTATATGTACAAGTGATGGAATAATGCGACAATTAAAGCTACTAATTTCAATTTCATATCATTGAAAAAGAATTAGATCTCGTGAACACCTTCTTCCATGCCTTCCAGCTCAATGGTTTATATAAGAGAAGAGAAGGTTTTCCTTCTTTTCTTGGAAGAGAACGAAGCAGTGGCGATGATTCATGAGAGGATTGATCCTTCCTTGGTAAATTGTCTTCTGGGTTCTGAAAACGGGATTCTTTTCTCTTTTTCCTCATCGTCTCTAGCACATCATACTTGCTGAAATTGCCCAAACAGTCACCTTTTGTTGATAATTGTCCACGTTTACCGAGTATATTCCTGCATCGTATATATGTACCATCCACAAACTTTTACATTGTTTCCATCTCGTGTTGCATAAAAAATCGCTCGAGGAAATTTACCATTAAATACCAAGCCAAAATGTAGAATTTTGGGGCATGAGTTAAAGAAAAATTGAAATTGGTTTTGTTAATTTAGAAAATAAATAAATAAAAAGTAAAAGTATATTTAAATACTCCATCCCGTAGACAAAAGGGCTCGTAAGTTAGTTAACTAAAAGAACTTAATATTGCAAAAGCCCATCCCCCATTTGGGCTAACTCCAACCATGTCCATCAAGCCGACGGTGTTTCGAATTCAAAGTTGTATTCGATTTTCTTTTTTTTTTTATATATATATATATAAACAATTCTTGGGGCATATAGAAAATTATTATAGTCCTAAATTATGGGTTGTCCATATTCTATCCAAGTTTCCATCCTTATTATGTTGAACCACTTATTATCACATATAAATAGATTAAAACAAAGAAAAAGATTATTGTCTTATTGATTCTTAATCATAAATGGTTAAACCACATTAGTTAAATATGACGAGATAAGAGAGAATTCAGTAAAATGATATACCATGTAAATTGCTAGGTGGTTGGAAATGATATGTGAGGAGGTTTTTTATAATTACTTATCATAGTTTTCCTAATATAATAGGTTATGTATCGAATTCATATTAATTTTCACCCCACTAAACATTATACAAGACATGTCATCCTTAAGATAAATCATATTTTCTGCATAGGAACATTAATTAGGGCTTGGCACAGTCTTATGCACTTACCCATAAGGCAAGATAAAGCCTTTTTTACTTTCTTCTTGCACCAATAAGAGTATAAAGGCACCATCACCTCCATGTATCGTGCTTTCACATTCCTGCTAGTCGACATAATTTGCAAACCCACCATTTTACTTTCTCCCAACAAGCAATCTGCAGTCCTCAATGTTGTCAACATTAGAAAATCAAATTTCTTCTTTCAACAAGGATTTGTAGGTAAAACATATGACATAACTACCAGGTGCCAATGAGTGGCTAGAGGATTTGATTATGCAACCCTCAAGCTTTGAGCACATGACTCCCGATGGACAAAGCTAACTGCTATACCGAGATGGTAGCGAAGAGCAGGCAGAAGAAGAAGTGGAAGACGATGTCTAGGAAGTGTTGAAGGAAGAAGTATCGAACCACATACAGGTTCCATCCGGCTCCATATGTTAGCCACCTGCACCACTTAAGTCGGGCATTTTTACTAAACATTTTCATTAAATTGTAAGGGAAAATGGGAGCACCTGTGCGTATTGCAACTATTGCCGATCAAGTTAAGCGTGGAAGAAGTGGGTGGGCTATGGGACTCGATATAGATAAGTTGTACTAACAAAATTTCTAATCAAGTGGATCGTTATCAACAAGCCTATTTTAGTATTCTACTAAGAGGCAACAAGTTGCCTTTATAGAATACTTAGCGAAATATAAATTGTCATGGAGTCATGCATCTTTGAAGTGCCGGTTTGCCTCTTAGTAGAATACTTAGCGAAATATAAATTGTCATGGAGTCATGCATCTTTGAAGCGCCGGTTGGAGTACGAGTGAGAAGCTTTGAATTCGAGCTCACATAGTTACAACCCAAAAAGGTTACAACGAATGACCGTGAAGATGTATCACATTAGTAAGTGTGAATTAGCAGCTTTGTTAATTCTCTTGAGACACATATTTCTATTCATAAGAATATATGGACCGATCTACTTTAGGAAAATTCATACATGAGAATTACATGTCACTAGATAAATGATGCATGGCAGGTGCAAAAGAGACTAATTGCACTTACGATTTTCAATAACCACCATGAGGCACAAAATATTTTTCATATAATAAGTATTATTTTAGGTGTACGTTATGTGATGAAAACTATTTTTTCAATTGGTTTTGATACTGTGTCCGCTAATATGACATCCATAGAGAAACTTCAAGTGTTATGTTAGCCTACACTAGGAGGTACTTTTTTTCTACATATGATGCGCCTTCCATACATTAAATCATTGCATTATAGATGGTATGAACTTTTTAGATTTTAAGATGTCCCTAATAAGTGTAATGCCATGAAACCATAGGTAGTGCTATTGCTCACCACGTGTCCTTATCATACATAAACATGTTTTGGCTCTAACCTGCTCTAATAACTCTTAATCCTGCAATTCCTATAAGTCAACATTCAAATATATCTAATGCTTCTAACGTAATATAAAAAAAAATCCAATTCAACCTTTGAAACCTTAAAACCAATTTAACATAAATCCATAATCAACATTTAATGCAACAGAAGTCTATAAAACACTAAATTAATATTCTCAAGATACTACTAAGTATTAGATCGTGATAATAGAATTCTTTATAATTTCTAATGACCATAGTAATAATGATAACCATCTCTTTTCTCTCTTTGTAGTTCACCTAATGCCAGGATATCTTCTAGGTTATCATCCCCTTCAATACCTGCATCTAAAAAAAATAATCCTCGAGGTTTAAGCTAACGCTTAATATGTATAAGTCAATGACACATGCATAAAAAAAACATGAACCTAATTCACATGCATTATGCATTACTTAAACATAGGTAACCGTTTTGTGATATAATTTAATTCCGTAAACAACAACATGGTACTTACGACCCCCTTAACACACTAGAGCACGAATCGATGATGAGAACTGCCACTACAAGCCCCACATCCATGATCATTTAAACTTGGTGATGGGAACTATCGCTACAGGGCCTTACACCCACAATCACTTAATCGGTTAAACCTTAAACTAACCTAAATCTTTTCTTGGCATGTCTCCACTAGAGATAACGTCACACAAAAATCAATGGGTGTGCTCCATGAAATAAATTTCATCAAGAGGATGTCTTAATAGTTAGTGAGACGTGTTTCAACATTAATTTTAATATCCACTACTGGTTTAGGTGCTAACCATCTAAAAAACCTATCCTATTGATCTTATTCAATAAATGAAATATATAATTGAGGGTAAGCAAATAATTCTAGTTAACAAGATATCCATCCATACACTACTTATTTAGATATGTTTTGAATATGTCTTAAGGGTCATAAGATAGGTTTTGAGCATAGATTTTCTGAAACTTGCTATCAGTAATTGGTTACGAATATGAGGCCTACCTACCGAAACCAGTACTCTAAGGTATATAGGGAACAAATTCCAAGATACCATGTATCAATCTTATAAAAAAATTATTAAATAATGAATAATAATATTATATTTTTCAACTAATAAATGATTTAATAAAAAAGGAAATGAGAGAGCCAGTGCTCTTATTCCTTGAATAACTAAATTAATCCCACTTTTCTCACTTTATATTTTTCATTTGTTTTCCTTGTTATTCCCTACTTTTCGCTCTAACTTATGTTTTCCATTATTTTTCCTTATTCTTTCCTAATTGTTAAGTAATAAAATTATCTAAATTTGAAATAATGAGTATAAATTTTTTATTTTTTTTTAGGTTTTGTGGGCTTTACTACAAGTTCTATAAGATTTGTATATGGAAAACTTAAAATATTATATATAAATTACTTTTTCAATATCATGTAATTTTGAAATTTATATTAAACAAAAAGTGAAACCTTTATGTTGCATACTGTACCATATACCCTATGAGTTGTACAAGTTATAGGATACAAGTAGTTCTAAACTGTTGCATCGTAGTTTTAGCTCCAAAATTTAGAAATTTATACCTTATAAATTAGGGTTCAAGTAGACTTTCATATCTTACCCACACTATACTCACTTATCCCTAAGTTTAATATGTTAAAACTAAACTCCTAGTGCAGTAACACAACGGTACATACGATCCATCTCCTTCGCTCACTTCCTCTCTATATATTAAGCATATACATCCGCTTTTGAACTCCATACTCTTTTTTTTTTTTTTCATGTACATAACTCCATATTCATTTAAACATTTCAAGTACACTATTTGTTTGTTTAAATTTTACCATCAATAGCTTTTCACCATCCTATTTTTGAAACTGCACACTTCCACATTAAAAAAACCGACTCTTGTTTTTTCGTGTGGTAATATTTTGTCACCTTCCTTAGATAAAAACTTTTCTTTCTTGATATGCTAATACAATGATTGTCACTTATCATATCATTCATGTTTTATCCTTTCAAGCGCATGGCCACATGGTCTCACTAGTGTGTTCATGTGTGTGTGTGTATGGTCAAAAAGTCATTTATGCCTCTTAAGTTTATATTTAATTAATGAAGGAACTTAAGTTTCAAGTGAATCATCTGAGTCCTTTTATGTTTGTGATGTTTAAGGTCATTTGACATACATACATTTCACATATAAAGTTTGTTAAAGGTGGTTGTAGTAATAAACAAACTCTATGAAAATGAATCCTCCCTATTTTTATTCTTTCAATTTACAAATCAATGATAAAAATTACTTAAATTTTTTTAACTATCTTGTGATATTATAGCTATGTCATCTACCTTTCTTATAATTTTTACAATTAATCACATGTTGCAACAATTAAATATGGTAAATTGATGTAAATTGAGAAAATGTGGATGGAGAGAATTCAAACCCAATTGTACACTGCATTACAACGGTGATGAATGGTTCAACTCTTGTGAACTAAGGAATATTGGAGGAGTTATATATATGGCATGTGTTAAAACTTCAAAAGCCTAACCTTTTTCTAACAATAAATATCCTTATTTTTAAGTGATTGTCAATGAGTGTAATACAAGCACTTATTAAAGGGTAAGGGAAATTTTTTGCTATTTCCAATATAGATTATACATTTATTAATGATGTAGTTAAATAAAAATGTGATTGAAAAGTACTACAAAATATTCTAGCAAAACACACTTACACATCAATCTAAGAGCACCTATTAATAAAAGCATGGCAAATCCCATGATACGTTTGTGAAAAAAACAAAGTACCAAAGATCATAAAACCCATTTTTCATATTCATTTCCAGTTCTATTTTAATTCCATCATCAAAAGCACTACTATTATCATTGAAAACATTACATTGTGATTAATTTAACAGTATGTAGTTCCAAATATAATATTAATGGAAGCTCGTCATTGTCCAAGCGTTGAGCAATAAATAAGGACAATGCCTTTTTTAACATAGAGTAACATTTAATATGAATGCTATTTTTCATATTGATTTAAGAAGTGAAAATTTCATGTAATTTCTTAGGAGTTTTCAAGTTCTAAATATTCCATCATCACCTTTTTAAGCTTAGTCAAGTTTTTGATAAATATATAAGGTGAAAAGGAAGGATTTATTTTGTTGCATCATGTGAACTTTTTATACAAGCAATCACTTCATCTTCTTTTTTTTTTTATGCACATTATTAGTTCTAACCAATAATACAATATAACAGTTTTCTTGAAATCATAGTTTTATGTTAAATCAAAACTGTGATATCTAATTGACATTTCCCAACAGGCATTATCAAAAGTAAATGAGAAAAGTATCAATTTTCTTGTCTAGAATTTAGTACAATAAATAGCTTCATCTAGTTTTACATAAATTTGCATTACAATTTCATTTAAGCAATCATAGGATCAAACCATTCCATTAACATTGTTTATAAGAGAGTACAATGAGAAATTAAATTCTACATATATTAAAGAAACAAGTTTGATAGCTTATTAATTATTCATTAAATCATACAATGTGCAATAACATGCCCACAGCATTTAAGGGCATAATCATGCTTGCTTCGTAATCGAAGAATATACATTGGCCAACAGTTTGCCCAAACTTGACTTGACTCTCGGTGCCGAAGTGTTCACCATCTTTTCGAAATGAGTATTCTTTAGGTAGATCCATAGTATATAAATTTGGCAACTTCAACTCCAATTGGATATTTCTTACCACTGTAGAGTATGCTAATTTGGTTGGTGCTATAGCAACCTATCCACATTTCCAAAAAAGAAAAATGTATATTAAATCATCACTTAATCAACAAAGCAAATGGTAGGCAACATAAACGAAGTTTTGTGATTCTCATTGGAAATTATGCGCGGCAAAATATAAATTGATATAATGGGGGGAACGAAATATGAATAGAAAATTTTGAATTAGAAATCTATAGAAAGGTCATAGTTTATACCTGTATAATTAGGAGGTTTGGAGAATTAAGATCAGAACGGACTCTATTGAAGAAATTAACTAAATTTGCTTTGTAGGATTCAGCATCCTCTTTCTTTGCGGAATCAGATCCTCCTTGCCACCAAAGGAGTCCCTTTAGTTCCCCACCATTTTTTATGGATTCCTTTGCCCTTGTTATTAGTTGTTCATAAAGATAAGTTCCGGGTTGCCAATCAGCAATCTTACTGCCCCCATATGCACATGGGACCAAGCCAATTACTCCAAAGCTCGGGTTTTTTGCCAATAGAGCATGAGCAAATGGCATTCCAGGACCAATGCCATTAGTCTTATTGTAATCAATGTCTTTATGGAGTGGTTCTTGGGCAACAACCCAAGTAAGTTTTGCATCAAGGCGAAGAATATCCTTCTGTGGTTGGCACTCAATAGGAATAATGCCATCCCATTTCAATTGGTGCGAAATGGTGTCGATATCTACACCTCCGCGACCGGCCATGTTACTCTGCCCTGCAAGAAGGAATAAATTTTTGGGTTGTTCTTGTAAGTTTCTAGGCCTGGCAAACACAATGTTAGCAAGGAGCAAGAGGATAGACAATCGAACATACATCTTGAGGTTTTTTTTTTTTTTTAAACAAAGCCGAGTAAATTAATTGATTTTTGTGAAGATACAAAAAAGATATTGACTATTTATAAGAAAATGAGTTGCTATTTTTATACATTTGCAAGCTAACTAGATAACCGATGGTAGTTAAACAAATTTTATATGTTTAGGCCTTCTTTTGGTTTGCTTTGCTTTCATAAAGGTTACTTGTTATAAGATTTGAGGAAGAGATTATTCTGTTTCATGATAGATATTGCTTATGAGGTTTTGGATATTTTGCATCTACCCATCATTACTAGTAATGTTAATGACTTGGTAGTTATTATTGTACCACATGTCTTCTTTTTACAGGAAAATATGCTATAATACACTAACAAATTAAGCTAAAAGATGATAGCGGTTTAAAGTGTAATCATTGATTTAACTGTCATTTCCTTTCCTCTCTTCATTTATTATATTTGCAAGAGAAACAATCTTGATGTTATATCTTCTACTTTTACTTGTAAAAATCTATTCAAAGAAATTATGTTAGTCAATTTATATATGTTCACTTTTACGATTGGTTTATATTATTATGAAAATGAATTAACTATATATACATATATATAATAATTTTTTTATACTAAGAAATCATACAGCTATATTTTCAATCAATAACTGTACTTGTCTATCCTTATTGGATCAAGTTTGATTAGCAAATAGTGGATCCAAACTAGTCTAGAGCACATTCATGTACAAAAACGTATGATTATGATTTTTTTCCTTTTTTATTTTTTTGTTCTTCGTTTACTTTCGCTAAGTAGAAAAAGCATGATTAGGCTTTGGTTACCATGATAATCCAAATGTAAATTTGGGTGGAACTTATCACACAAGTTAACCTAGAAATAGTAATTTGTTTGGAGAAAAACATTCTCAAAGTTTTCTTTTATATTCATTTAGTACTTATAATCTTTAATTGCAATGGTGCTAATACGAAATTATCATGCTTATAACCACAAGCATTAATAGTAAGTGCGAAATATACTAAGAGCATATGCTTGCCCATGAAAAATATCTGTTGAAAATTGAAAATTCAAAAATGTAAAAAAATAAAAAGCAATTCACCATGTTAAACTACAAACAATTATCTTGACCATTCTATTCTAACAATATAAATATTAGTTTTTCAACGGGATAAATTAATATTGATTCTCTTTTTTCGAACAGCTATAATACATATCATAATTAACAAAAAAATTATAATCAATTTTGGAATTTTCAATAAATCCTTTCTAAAGATAGTCAATCACCACATTGTCTATATGTATGAACGACGATTAACTATATGAACAAGTTTATAGGCTTAGCCACTATGTTAGCATTAGGAAATTCAAGAGCAAGTCAAGTGTGCTCTACTATTCTTGTATGAGCGACGATTAACTATATGTACAAGTGATGGAATAATGCGACAATTAAAGCTACTAATTTCAATTTCATATCATTGAAAAAGAATTAGATCTCGTGAACACCTTCTTCCATGCCTTCCAGCTCAATGGTTTATATAAGAGAAGAGAAGGTTTTCCTTCTTTTCTTGGAAGAGAACGAAGCAGTGGCGATGATTCATGAGAGGATTGATCCTTCCTTGGTAAATTGTCTTCTGGGTTCTGAAAACGGGATTCTTTTCTCTTTTTCCTCATCGTCTCTAGCACATCATACTTGCTGAAATTGCCCAAACAGTCACCTTTTGTTGATAATTGTCCACGTTTACCGAGTATATTCCTGCATCGTATATATGTACCATCCACAAACTTTTACATTGTTTCCATCTCGTGTTGCATAAAAAATCGCTCGATGAAATTTACCATTAAATACCAAGCCAAAATGTAGAATTTTGGGGCATGAGTTAAAGAAAAATTGAAATTGGTTTTGTTAATTTAGAAAATAAATAAATAAAAAGTAAAAGTATATTTAAATACTCCATCCCGTAGACAAAAGGGCTCGTAAGTTAGTTAACTAAAAGAACTTAATATTGCAAAAGCCCATCCCCCCATTTGGGCTAACTCCAACCATGTCCATCAAGCCCGACGGTGTTTCGAATTCAAAGTTGTATTCGATTTTCTTTTTTTTTTATATATATATATATTAAAACAATTCTTGGGGCATATAGAAAATTATTATAGTCCTAAATTATGGGTTGTCCATATTCTATCCAAGTTTCCATCCTTATTATGTTGAACCACTTATTATCACATATAAATAGATTAAAACAAAGAAAAAGATTATTGTCTTATTGATTCTTAATCATAAATGGTTAAACCACATTAGTTAAATATGACGAGATAAGAGAGAATTCAGTAAAATGATATACCATGTAAATTGCTAGGTGGTTGGAAATGATATGTGAGGAGGTTTTTTATAATTACTTATCATAGTTTTCCTAATATAATAGGTTATGTATCGAATTCATATTAATTTTCACCCCACTAAACATTATACAAGACATGTCATCCTTAAGATAAATCATATTTTTCTGCATAGGAACATTAATTAGGGCTTGGCACAGTCTTATGCACTTACCCATAAGGCAAGATAAAGCCTTTTTTACTTTCTTCTTGCACCAATAAGAGTATAAAGGCACCATCACCTCCATGTATCGTGCTTTCACATTCCTGCTAGTCGACATAATTTGCAAACCCACCGTTTTACTTTCTCCCAACAAGCAATCTGCAGTCCTCAATGTTGTCAACATTAGAAAATCAAATTTCTTCTTTCAACAAGGATTTGTAGGTAAAACATATGACATAACTACCAGGTGCCAATGAGTGGCTAGAGGATTTGATTATGCAACCCTCAAGCTTTGAGCACATGACTCCCGATGGACAAAGCTAACTGCTATACCGAGATGGTAGCGAAGAGCGGGCAGAAGAAGAAGTGGAAGACGATGTCTAGGAAGTGTTAAAGGAATAAGTATCGAAACCACAAACTAGGTTTCCCCTCAACCGGCTCCATATTAGCCACAATGCAACCACTTAAGGTTCGGGCAATTTTACACTAAACATTTTACCATTAAATTGTAAGGAAAAGGAGCACCTATGTGCTACATTGCAACTATGCCGATCAAGTTAAACGGGGAAGAAAAGTGTGCGTGGGGCTATGGAGGACTCGATAAAGAATAAAGTGCGATACGAACAAAATTATCTAATACATAGAGTGGATGCGTATTATCTTAAACTAAAGCCTACATTTTAGTATTACTATCTAAGTACACACCACACAGCACAGTTGAGTCCTTGTTCTAATAGATAGTAGCAGTACTGAAAATAATAATATTACAATAGTTGATCCATTGCATTCTTTTTGATCTAGATGCCAATATGAGAGGTTTGCCTCTTAGGTAGAATACTTAGCGAAATATAAAGTTGTACACAATGGAGTCAATAAGCAATCGATGAAGCGGTGGGCAGCCGGGTTTGGAGTACTATGTGAAGAAGCATTGAATCGAGCTCACTTAGTCACCACACCCAAAAAGTTACAAAACGAATGATCCAGTATAGAAGATGTATCACACTTGTAAGATGTTGAATTTAGCAGCTTTGTTAATTCTCACTAGACACATATATTACTCTATCACAATTATATGAATAAAACTGGACACGTCTTCACTTTTAGATAGAGAGGATACAAGTATTCCATACATGAGAACTTATACACCGGATGTCACTGGAGATATATGATGCATTGGGGGCAAGTGCAAAAGAGTACAATTGCACTGTACGATTTTCATCACGCACCATGAGGAACAAGAAATCAATTTAATTTCATAGAATTAATATGTATTATATACATATATAGTGTGTAACGATTATGTTGATTGCGACTAAACACTATTTTTTCATTTGGTTTTTGATATTCGGCTGGATCCGCTTAATAAAGACAACTCTTAAATAACTATTGTTGTATGTTATAGCTTCTACAAGAGAGGTACTTTTATGTGAGGGTCTACTTATGTTGGTCACTTTCTCTACTCTATTCTGCGCATATTCTTGGTGAGACTATCTAGTAGAAGATGCATTTTTATTTTACACAATACATTTGAACTATGTTTGAGCGATTTGAGAAGTGGGATAGTCGCACTAATAATGTATTTGGAAAGGTTGATAAATAGATAGGTATATCTTTTAGAGCGGTTATTTGATAGATCGTATGTTTCATATAGTTATAAATTCAACATGGATTCAATGGTTTTGGGCGTCCTTACCGCTATAATTTATCTTATTACTGGAAATGCAAGTAGTTGGTATAATTTATAATATTTCTAATATTCTTTAGTATTATATCAAATTTTTTTAGTTCAAGGATTATTAATTGGTTAATGTTTTAATTAGGTATTATTTTTTTAAGGTAGATGATGAGTTTGATGATGTTTGAGTTTATATTTTTTATATTTTCTAGTGTGTGGATATTGTTAGTATTTATTTGTGAGGGGGTGTTGTGTATTTTATGTTTTTTATTAATTGTTGAATTATTTTGTAGTGAGAGGTGTTAATTTCAGTTGTATGAGAGTGTGGGGGGATATGTTGAATGTTTGATTAGTGGGTGATTAAAGGAATGTAATGAAGAGTTTTTTTTGTGAAGAGTGGGTGTTAGTTAGAAGTTGTGGTGTTTTATTGGTATATGGATGTTTTTTTATGTAAAGTGTTGGATATGGATTGGTGGATGTAGGTTTATGTGTAATGTGGGGTGTGTAGGTTTGGGAGTTTAATATTATGGTAGGTATAAAAAAGGTTATATAGTTGATATTGAGTGTTAGAATATTTATTAAAAGATGAATGGAGTGAGTATGTTTAGGGGTGGGGGTTGTGAAGTATTAAGGGGGTGGGAGGAGAAATATTGATAGGTGTTGATTGGGTTTGTAGTTTAGTAGGTTTTGTGGTGAAGGGATGATGAATAGTTTTGTTAGATATTTGTGTGTGTGGTGTATTTAGGAGTTGGGGTTTTGGTGTGGTTGTGTAGGTTTTTTTGGGTTGGGTGGTGGGGTTGTGGGAAATGGGTGGGGTGTTGTGGTTTGGGGTGGTGGGTGTTGGTTTGGTGGGGTTGGTGTGTTTGGTGTGGGTGGGGGGTTTGTGGGTTGTGGAGTGGGTGGGGGTTGGGGTTGTGTGGTGGTGGGGGGTTGATTTTGGTTTGGTGTTTGGTTGTGTTGGTTTGTGTTATTGGTTGGGGGGATAATTATTAGTTAATGGTGAGGGAGTTTGATTTAAATGTGTATGAAGTGTTTGGGGGGTATGGGGGGGGTGGGTGGGTTATATGTGAAAGGGGGGGATAAAGAGTAAGGGAGTGTAGAGTTGGTTTATATAGTGTGTTATATGTTGTTATCTGTTTCTTTCAAAGAATGTCTGTGTTAAACCAAAAGAGCAATTAATTGTATTGATATGTAGCCTACTATGCATTCCGGTTTAACATGGTACTAAACACGGCCATGTTGAGGAGGATTGTATCTCCAAAACAGTTTTGCAAACCATACTTCCTCTATATACCATATTCTACATAATTTCGATTCTTTTGTGTTTCCAAGTGTTAATTTATTCCTAAAAACATTATTCTTTTTAATCAAAATTTGTGATTAAATACTTACTTCAAAATGTTTTGCATAATCGATCCTTGATTGATTGATTTGGCCCATTTACGTCCTATCCTTATTTTGAATCCATTGGAAATAGAGTGATCAAAATGATTTAAATTCTCAAATCTCCATAGGCGTAGAAATCATTAAATCCATAAGCCTCTATAGTTGGTTTGGTCTTGATCGCCCTTACAGCTCTCCAAGTACTCTTGCTTGTTAGAGAGCATTTTTGATTCCATCTATGTTGTTACTATGAGGAGGCTAAAAAGAGGAGAGTTAAGCCAACGTAGAGCATTTATACTCTTACTGTAAAATGATCCATTTGCCCCTCAAATTCTATGTAATCCCGACCGTGACCTCGGTTTTACGTTAAGATATATATATATATATACATATTAACTTGCAGAAATCTAAGTATTTACATTCTCCCCCCCCTCCCCCCTCCCCTCCCATATAAAAACTTTTGTCCACGAAAGTTACCTACTTCTTGAGGAATTCTTTCTTATCTCTTTTTGTAGTTCCCACATTGCTTCCCGTACAGTCTGATTTCTTCATTGTACGATGACATAGAAAATCATTATCCGTCTTAATACTTGCTCTTTAGTGTCCACAATTTTGACGGGTTTTTCCATCGATGTTATGTTTGGCTATACGTTCAATGGCTTCAAAGCCACTATCTGATCTTGGTTAGGTATAAATTTCCTTATCATGGACACGTGAAATACATAATGTACCCTAACCAAACTTAGCGAGAGAGCTAATATATAAGCCACTACGCCTATTCTTTCCAAGATCTCAAATGAGCCTACATACCTCGAGACCAGCTTCCGTCTGAAACTAAATCTAACCACCTCATCTGTTAGAGAAATTCTCAACAAGACCTTGTCACCTACTTGAAATTCCAACGGATGTCTTCTCTTTTCTGCATAGCTCTTTTGTCTAGATTGAGATGTTTATATTCCTTACCTAATTAGCTTCACCTTATCCATTGCCTCTCGGTCTAATTCTAGTCACATCATCTGCCTTTTTCACACTTCATCGTAATGTAGTGGGGATCTACACCTTCTTCTACAAAGAGCCTCATAAGTAGCCATCTAGATGGTTACCTGGTTGTTGTTATTTTAGGCAAACTCAATCAGAGATATATACATATTTTAGCTACCTCTAAAATCTGTTGCACTAGCTTTGAGTATGTCCTCTAGAATCTATATAGTCCTTTTAGATTGCCCATTAGCCTGATGGTGGAATGTAGTGCTGAACTACAGTTTGGTGCCTAAAGCTTTATGTAAGTTGATTCAGAATTTGCTTACAAATTTGGTGTCTCTATCATAAGTGCTGGTCATTGGTAGTCTATGTAATCTGACTATTTCTTGTGTGTATATCTGGGTTAGTTTCTCTAATTTGTATCTGACTATGATAGGTAGAAAACAAGCAGATTTAGTCAACCTATTCGCTCTTACCCAAACTACATCCTGTTTCACCTTGGTATTTGGGTGAGTTGTAACAAAGTCCAATGTCATATGCTCCCATTTCCATTCTGGAAATAGAAGAGGATGTAATTCTCCAAGTGGTCTCTATTGCTCTATTTTGATCTATTGGCATATGAGGCAATCAGCTATATACTCGGCTATCTCTCTCTTCATGTTTCTCCACCAGTAATGACTCTTTACATCCTCGTACATTTTAGTGCTTCAAAGGTGTATTGTGTAGGTTGAGTAAGGTATCTCTTTCATTATCTCTCTCTTTAATTCTATCTCCCTTGGCACACAAAATCTTGTTTTATATCTCAGGGTTTCTTCTGTATCTAAGCTAAATTTAAGAGCTTTAACCTGTTCCATTCTACTCTTGATCTTTTAAATGTCTTTATCTTCTATCTAACCAATTTTAATTCTATCCATTTATGGTTAGCTGTACTTATAAGGTAGCCATTTTTGCTCCTACTTCTTGGGTTCAAATTTTTAATTCCAACTCGTGCATGTCTTCTAATAGTTCTCTTTATAAAGTAATGAAAGCAGCTACATTACCATGTTTCTTTCTACTAGGGGCATTTGCCACCACATTGGCCTTTCCTGGATGGTATTATATCTCTAGGTCATAATCTTTTATCAACTCCAACCATCTCCACTGCCTAATATTCAAATATTTCTATGTGAAGATATACTTCAAGCTTCGATGATCAGTAAAGATTCTGTACCTTTCTCCATACAAATAATGCCTTCGTAACTTTAGGCTTAATACTATTACAACTAACGTTAAGTCAAGAGTTGGCCAATTTTCTCATAAGGCTTTCGTTGGTAGGATGCATAAGCTAATACCTGACCAACTTGCATCAACACATACCCAAACCCTTGAACGGAGGCATCACTACACACTATAAATTTTTCTTCACTCTTGGGCAATGTCAAAACTGGCACTGACACAAGTTTCTCTTTGAGCATTTGAAAGTTGGCTTTACATCTATCATCCCACTTAAATCTTACATTCTTTTGTGTCATTCTGGTAAGAGGAGTCGTTATTTTGGAAAATCCCTCTACAAATCTTAGTAGTAGTCTTCTAGACCTAAGAAGCTTCTTACCTTCTTCGTAATTGTCTTTGGTTTGTGCCAATCCACGATTGCTCTCACCTTTTTTAGGTCCACAGATATCCCATTTTTATTAACCAAATGACCTAGGAAACCTACTTGCTCTAGCTAGAATTCACACTTACTAAACTTAGCACGCAACTTTTCTTCTTGTAACCTACCCAACACTAGTCTCAAGTGCTCTTCATCACATCTAAATGCCCAGTTCCAAGTCAATATTAAGCTCTATCTCCCTAGCTGGGGATAAACCAAGAAGGTCTTCTAGAAACACTTTTGGAAACTCTCTTACTATATGTACTACTTCCATCACGGCTTCTTCACTAGCTTCAACAGATATTGTCGCCAGCGTATTTTTTCACCACATCTCATAAGTAGGTAATCTAGTAGGTCTTTGCACTTCTAATTTATACTCAAAGTAGTCTTCTCCAAGGATATCGAGTTGCACCACCATGTTGTGACAATCAATGGTGGCATGGTACTTTGATAGCCAATTGACAGCAAAAATAAAGTCAAATTCTATCATCTCTAAGATTAATAGATTTGCTAGCATTACTCTACCTCGTATCACTATTCTCACTCCTCTGCATATTCCACTTATCTTCCCTCCAACTCCCCAAAGATAACTAATAGCTAGACAATCATTCATGTGTTTAGCATTTAATACACATGCACATACAAAATTCTCATATACATAGGATACTAATTCACCGATATCAAACAATACATAAGGATTGTAGGAGTGTACCTAAAGCATACTTACAATTTTTTCCACGTTAAGGATGTCCCAGTGCTGTTGTTGCTACTGTATAGCAAACACTCTGATAGGAACTCGCTGTCTACGACCTTCTACTTATGGTCTACCACCCTATCCCCACATTAGAGGTCTAGTTGCCTATTAATTGCTTTATGTCTCCTTTGTTTACACACATGATAGAAAATTAGGGTGATTAACCACTCATTGCAATGTTTGCTAATGTGTCCAGCCTACCCACAAGTGAAGCTTACCCCATCTAGCAGTCTGTACTCTCGTAGTTCATGAGGCCCATATCATTTAGCACATTTGACATTTAGGCCCACTATAGGAAGTGCAAAAGGCAATTGTCTAATCTGTAGAGGAGGTGTTGCAGCACTATGTGTCCTACTTTGATGTATATGATCTCTCTTGCCTTTATCGTGCCTTCATTCCACTTAAGGTAAGTCTTTTTCCTAGAGTTATTACTGCTTTGTGGCTCCTCTATTCCTCTATACTTTTTCTGTTATGCTCAAAGTATTTGGCCTTATCAATTATTTCAACATAGGTATTCAGCTCAAAACCCCAAACCGCAAGTTGAATGTCCAAATCTAAGCCCCTTAGAAATCTTCTAGCCTAGGACCTATCATCGTTACAAAATTTTTAGGAAGGAATTAGATTAGCATATTCAATTCTACCTCATACTCTTCCACTATTCTATCCCCTTGTTCACAATTATAATACCCATTCTCGATCTTATCCCTAGTGCTACTAGTGAAATGTCTTTGATAGAACAATTCTCTAAATATTGCCCATTTGATGGATTCCCTGATAAGTTTAAGAACTCAGACCTGCCATTTTGTTGTAGTTCTCTTTAGCATGAATGCAACATAATTGACCTTTTTGTCTCCTGGTATTTGAAAGAAAGTAAATTTTTTCTTTATTTCTTGTACCTAATCTTCAACTTTGATTGGACCATCTACTCTATGATTAAACACTTTAGCCACCTTAATGAACCTATCAAAGCTAATGGGTTCATTCACATTCTTGTGCTATGGGATATTGGGGGCTTGGTGTTATTGTGTTAACAATCCTACCAAGTGATTCATAGTATGCAGTGACTGGATTGTCTCTTTAGCCATCTGACCCCTTCTCCTTTGCAACTACTGATTTTAGACATCTTCTTCATTAGGCTTATCACGTCCAACACCCTTTCCTCAGCTTGATCCGATGATTCTTCTTAGAGGTATTGTGTTGAGAAGAGACAACTAGATAGACTTAAAGTTAGTGCCAACTGATGTAAGTATTAGTATGTGTTGGTATATACACATACATACCCTTACACATGATGGTATACTCATAAATAACATCACAATTGAAAGAAGGAAAGTAAAAGAATAATACAAGAAAATAATTACATAAATAGATAATGTCCGATATTTTCCCACTCTCTTCATGTCTCACTGTCTTACATATCATATACTTAATTTCTCTAAAGATAGTATCTTATGATATACCATTTGAAACTTATGTCTATTGATCAATACTTAATTTTTAGGTATCAACAAGCCTATGTTTTTCTAGATCATCACCTTGTGTTCTATAAATGAAAACATAATTCCTTGTAGATCATAAACCTATTTTCCATAGATCTAAACTTGAGTCCTCAATAATCATAAGCCTATTCTTTATAAATCTAAACTTAAGTCCCTAAAGATAAAAAATGTGAGTTCTAATACCATCTAAATTGCAATGCCCCTAAACCACGAGCAGTGCTACTGCTCACCGCGTGTCCTTATCACACAAGAGCACATTAAGGCTTTAACCAACTATGATACCTCTTAATCCTGCAATTCCTATAAATCAACATTCAAATATATCCAGTCCTTCTAACTTAATACAACAACATTCCAATTCATCCTTTAAACCTTGAAACCAATTTAGCATAAATCCAGAATCAACATCTAATACAATAGAAATCTATAAAACTCTAAGTTAATATTCTCCAGATGCTACTAAGTATTACATCCTAACAACAAAATTCTTTCCAATTTCTAATCATCATAGTAATAATGATAATCATCTTCTTCCTCTCTTTCTGGTTCACCCAATCTCAAGTTATCTTTTGGGTTATCAACTTCCTCAATACCTACATCTAAAAAAATTATCCCTGAAGGGCGAGCTAACACCCAATACATATAACACAATCACACAAGCATGAGCAAACATGAACATAATTGACATACATTAGGCAGTACTTAAACATAGATAACCACTTTGTGATATAATTTATTTCAACAAACAACAACAGGGTACTTAAGACCGAACCCCCCCCCACCCCCCCCCCCCCTCCTCTTTTAAAAACACTTAAACACTAGAGCATGGATTGATGATGGGACCTACCACTGCAGGTTCTACACCCATGGTCCCCTAAACACTTAAACTCGACGATTGGAACTACCACTATGGGGCCTTACACTCAAGATCCCTTAAACACTTAAACTTAGTGATGGGAACTGCCACTACGGGCTTCACATCCATGATCACTTAAACCACTTAAACTTGGTGATGAGAACTACCATTACAAGCCCCATACCTATGATTACTTAATTGCTTAAACCTTAAACTAAGCTAGATCATTTCCAAATACAACTCCACTAAGCACAACATCACATAAGGATCATTGGAGTATTCCCAAAGGATCTGCCACTATGGGCCCCAAAGCTGAGCTAAGCACAAACAACATTCACTTAAACACTTGATAAGTCTTATGCTTAATCCATTTTAATGAGGATACCAACTGAAAGAAGAATAGACCAACAAATAGTTAAACATACCTTAAATCGTTGTTTTAAGCACATCTGGTCTTGAACTTAAGCTTAGTTGTAATCTGCTAAAACAATAATGGTTCCTTCTTAACATTAATCTAAAAATAGTTTATTTTCTTTTTTCTTTTAGTTTATTCAATTTTCTAAGGTCTTACTAGCTATCTAGGTTGTGTGGAAATTAACTTAATTAGAATTTAAATCGGCAAAAAATTAGAATATGTTTCACTTAACATGGCTATGTTGGAGGCCGTGTAACTCAACATGAGGTAGTATATGGCCGTGCTAAAGGTTGTGTACATTTTTATGTATTTATTTTGACATGCGAAGGGACACTATCGTGCTGGGAGGTCGTGTTCCTTTCCATAAGGTCTGGGTTTAGCACGGACGAGACACAACTGTGTTGGGAGGCTGTGTTTCTTTCTATAAAGTTTGGGTTCAACACAGGTATGACACGACCGTGTTGGAAGGCCATGTATCTCTCTGTGCAATCTTAGTTTAACAATGTCGAAACACAACTGTTTTAGGAGGCCATGTATCTGTTGGCACAGTTTCACAAACCCAAGTTCCTTTATACCAATTCATCCTAATTCCGATTCTTTTTGTTCTTAAGTTTAATCTATTCCTAAAACATATATTTTTTTAATCAAATTACATGGATTGGAGTACTTGCATCAATTTTTTTCCAAATTGTATCCTTGATCGATTGATTTTGGTGATAATGCCCTGTCGAGTCTAATTTTTTGAATTCCCATTCCTAATTCGATCTAGACTAAACCCTATGCTCATCTAATGTAATCATCGACTGAGTAGGAATTTCGTTTGATTTCTGGAGTCGCCACCCGACTGTTGTTGGGAAATATTGAATTAAGACTAAAGGAGCGGATTAGTCTTAATTTGGACCACTAGTCGTCGTTATTTCCTCTTCTCGTTTTTGTGAAAAGAGGAAAAGGAAAAACCAGAGTTTCTAAGTCCGGAGGCTAACCTATTAAAACCTTACGGTTACCACCTAATCTCCTAAAATTGTTCCTATTTAGAAATGTGTTTTATTGTTTCTGTTACTTTTATTATGTTTTTGAATTATTTCAAGAAAATGATTTTTTATTTCATTTTATGGGTTGACCCGAATGGGTGCCTACGTACCTACTATCCAGGATCAAACAAGCCATAGTTCGCTTTTTTTCTGAAAACTTTAAGTGTGTTTGTGAATTTTAATTTTGAAATCTCTTTTGCTTTATGTTTTCATCGTTTTTGGGATTTTTTCTAAAAAATCTAAGCCTAAGCTTTAATTTGACTCTGAAAACGATTTTTAGGAAAAACATCAATTTTGGATTTATTTGAAGAAAATGATTTTTCTAAGTGATAAAACTCATTTTTACAATTTTTGAATTTTTATTAATTTTTATGATTTTTACGATTTTTCTTTTTTTTCTTTTTTCCTGTAATTTTTATGATTTTCTATCATTTTTATGATTTTTATTATTCTTCTACAATTTTTTTTTTTATAATTTTTCTAAGTTTTCATGATTTTTATAGTTTTTATGATTTTTATGATTTTTATTGATTTTTGTGAATTTTTGTTAAAACTTTTATCCTAAACTATTATCTATCATATTTTAAAACCTAAAGTTTTATTATTATTTTTCTAATATTTATATTGTTTTTCTACATTTTTATTATTTTTATATTATTATTATTTTTTATTATTTTTCTACATTATTAAATCCTAAAAAATCTAATTTCTAACATTTTCCTATTTATAGAAAATAAAACATAAACAAATAAATAAATAAATAACCAACAAATTAATAAATAAATAACAAATAATAAATAAAATTGGGAATAAATAAATAAATAAATTGGAAAAATCCGGAAAATCCGACTTACCTGGATCCGGGTCGGTGCGCGAGTTGGGTCGGTCAGGTCGAGTCGGGTCGGGTCGGATCGGTTGGTCACGGCGGCGGGGAGTGCTCGTTCACAGCGTTCCGGCGGCCTTTTGCAACGGGCGAGGTGTCGAATCCTAGCTTCTCAAGGGTGCTGAATCCAATGGTGGCAGTGGTTTGCTCCCAAAACGTCTCCTGGTGGTGCCTTGGCTTTGATCGGCGGTTTCGCGGTTTTGGGTTTCCTCCGATACTCTCCGATTTGCTCTCTTTTCTCACTTTCTCTCAATTGTGATTCGTCATTTGGCTTCCTCCACTCCTCCTCTATTTATAGGCGCTTGAAACCGAGCTGGATAAGCTTGGATTTCCTCCGATCGAAGCTAATCGGATTTTCGGTTAAAAAAAACAACTCTAATTTGTGTAAATCCATCGATTTGTTGCGATTTGATTCCAATTGGATGATGTTTATCTCAATTCTGTTGAAGATATGTTGGATTTGTGCAAAAAATCGAATTAAAACGGTCAAAATTCGAATTTTTCCTTCGCCGGCGATCTCGGACCCAAGGTAGGAGATGATCACGCACCTGGCACATGCGTTTCCTCCAGCCAATCGAATGCTGCCACGTGTCCTGGATAAGTAAAAAAACTCAAAACGCGGAAACTGCCTCCCCTGCGATTCGAACCTACGACCGAGCCCTTTTGCGCGCGCCTTAGCCCGTGGTCCGGACCAGCTAGGCTAGCCCATTTTCCTGATTTTTCTAATTTCGCAAATTGTATATATGCAATGCGATTTTTTTATTTTTTTGTATTTTTTGAAATTTCAAAAATTTGTAAAAATTATTACTATTTATTATTGCCATTTCTGAAATCATTTTTCAAAATTGATGTGTTTTCCTATTTATTTATTTTTTGAATATTTTTATTATTTATGCTAAATTAAAGAAAAATTGAAAAAATTGGAAAAAATTAAGAATTGATTATTAGTGATTATTATTCATTCCTAGGGAAAAAATGGGGTGTTTACATGCCCCATCCTTGATTTAGATCCTAATTGAAATGGGTGATTGAAATCGATTAAATTCTTAGTACCACAAGGATAGAAATCATTAAATCGATAAGGCTCTTTACCTGGCTTCCTCTTAATCATCCTTATGGCTCGCTATGTCTTGCATGTTAGATAGCCTTTTCTATGAAGAGGTGAAAAAGAGGTGAGCTAGGTCAACATAGAGTATTTATACACAGATCATAAAAGACCCATTTGCCCCTCAACTTTTGATGAAATCTCGATTATGACCTTGGTTACATGTTATAATCGGGGTAACAGACTCACGGACAAAGTGGAATACCTTTTCTCAAGTATGTATATATATATATATATGTGTGTGTGTGTGTGTGTGTGTGTATATATATATATATATGTATGTATGTATGTATGCATGCACGTATGTATATTTTTTTGTTGAAGGATTGTGAATGGATGTTGTGAAAGTTATGTGTGATGGAGAATATGATGTGATTGTGTATTCGCTAAAGGTTAAGAAAGATAAATAAAATTGTGCATGAATATTGTGTGCATCATGCATGTGTTATTACTTCTATTATGGCATGCGAATGTATTTGTAGGTATACATAGTACTAGGTAATAGCTCACCTTTCGTGGGACCCTTTTTTTAATTGCAGGTATCATAGGAGAGATTGTAAGGCATGATGAAACCTTAGAAGCTACAAATCAGAATCAAGATGATGAGCAAACATTGAATATGTTTATTATGCTGAGATGTAGACAGGTGGTTAGAAGAACAAATAGTAGTTGAAATTGTTTGATGAATTGAAGATTGTTGCAGTACTTTAAGTATTGAAATAAATTTAATTAGTATTTTTTAGGGTAGGCCTCTTTATCAATCTTTTGTACTTAGAGAATATTCGTTATTATTCTTGATGGATTTATAAATTTAATATTGGAAAATTATAGTATCGAAGCCTTTGTGTATCCACATATAAGAGAGACATGTGGCAAGTTGTCGCATTCTTGGGTTCTAGGGCGTTATAACCCTATACAAGAAAAAAAATATAGTACAATGTTCTTGTACCATGTCTAGTTTATATAGTGTAACACAAAAATTTTTATGATCAATATGGGTTATTTTATACATTAACATGAGAACTTATGGAAAAAGTTGCGATGTGTTCATAATAGTAAAAAGAATGATGATGTTATGGGTTTTTTTTTTCAAGAATGTGCTAGTTTTGTTAGATGAAATAAATTTTTTAAGCATCTAAAATATAGCACAAAATTGTTGGTTTTTGCCCAATATTTTGAGTTCCTTTTATCTAGTGACTTCATTCTCTATGACTTGTCTTGGTTCAATTTTACTTTTCCTCTTTTTTTTTTTTCTTTTTTTTCGGGTTTACAAGTTGACAGGTATACTGTGAAAGGATGTGGATGTAAATGGACACCAAGGCACGAGCCTAGAAGAGTGCTCCATGAAATAAATTTCATCAAGAGGATGTCTTAATAGTTAGTGAGACGTGTTTCAACATTAATTTTAATATCCACTACGGGTTTAGGTGCTAACCAACTAAAAAACCGTATCCTATAGATCATATTCAATAAATAAAAATATATAATTTAGGGTAAGCAAATAATTCTAGTTAACAAGATATCCATCCATACACTACTTATTTAGATATGTTTTGAATATGTCTTAAGGGTCATAAGATAGGTTTTGAGCATAGATTTTCTGAAACTTGCTATCAGTAATTGGTTACGAATATGAGGCCTACCTACCGAAACCAGTACTCTAAGGTATATAGGGAACAAATTCCAAGATACCATGTATCAATCTTATAAAAAAATTATTAAATAATGAATAATAATATTATATTTTTCAACTAATAAATGATTTAATAAAAAAGGAAATGAGAGAGCCAGTGCTCTTATTACTTGAATAACTAAATTAATCCCACTTTTCTCACTTTATATTTTTCATTTTTTTTCCTTGTTATTCCATACTTTTCGCTCTAACTTATGTTTTCCATTATTTTTCCTTATTCTTTCCTAATTGTTAAGTAATAAAATTATCTAAATTTGAAATAATGAGATATAAATTTTTTTTTTTTTTAGGTTTTGTGGGCTTTACTACAAGTTCTATAAGATTTGTATATGGAAAACTTAAAATATTATATATAAATTACTTTTTCAATATCATGTAATTTTGAAATTTATATTAAACAAAAAGCGAAACCTTTATGTTGCATACTGTACCATATACCCTATGAGTTGTACAAGTTATAGGATACAAGTAGTTCTAAAGTGTTGCATCCTAGTTTTAGCTCCAAAATTTAGAAATTTATACCTTATAAATTAGGGTTCAAGTAGACTTTCATATCTTACCCACACTATACTCACTTATCCCTAAGTTTAATATGTTAAAACTAAACTCCTAGTGCAGTAACACAACGGTACATACGATCCATCTCCTTCGCTCACTTCCTCTCTATATATTAAGCATATACATCCGCTTTTGAACTCCATACTCTCTTTTTTTTTTTTCATGTACATAACTCCATATTCATTTAAACATTTCTAGTGCTTAAAATTAAAAATTTCAACTACACTATTTGTTTGTTTAAATTTTACCATCAATAGCTTTTCACCATCCTATTTTTGAAACTGCACACTTCCACATTAAAAAAACCGACTCTTGTTTTTTCGTGTGGTAATATTTTATCACCTTCCTTAGATAAAAACTTTTCTTTCTTGATATGCTAATACAATGATTGTCACTTATCATATCATTCATGTTTTATCCTTTCAAGCACATGGCCACATGGTCTCACTAGTGTGTTCATGTGTGTGTGTGTATGGTCAAAAAGTCATTTATGCCTCTTAAGTTTATATTTAATTAATGAAGGAACTTAAGTTTCAAGTGAATCATCTGAGTCCTTTTATGTTTGTGATGTTTAAAGTCATTTGACATACATACATTTCACATATAAAGTTTGTTAAAGGTGGTTGTAGTAATAAACAAACTCTATGAAAATGAATCCTCCCTATTTTTATTCTTTCAATTTACATCAATTTACAAATCAATGATAAAAATTACTTAAATTTTTTTAACTATCTTGTGATATTATAGCTATGTCATCTACCTTTCTTATAATTTTTACAATTAATCACATGTTGCAACAATTAAATATGGTAAATTGATGTAAATTGAGAAAATGTGGATGGAGAGAATTCAAACCAATTGTACACTGCATTACAACGGTGATGAATGGTTCAACTCTTGTGAACTAAGGAATATTGGAGGAGTTATATATATGGCATGTGTTAAAACTTCAAAAGCCTAACCTTTTTCTAACAATAAATATCCTTATTTTTAAGTGATTGTCAATGAGTGTAATACAAGCACTTATTAAAGGGTAAGGGAAATTTTTTGCTATTTCCAATATAGATTATACATTTATTAATGATGTAGTTAAATAAAAATGTGATTGAAAAGTACTACAAAATATTCTAGCAAAACACACTTACACATCAATCTAAGAGCACCTATTAATAAAAGCATGGCAAATCCCATGATACGTTTGTGAAAAAAACAAATTACCAAAGAACATAAAACCCATTTTTCATATTCATTTCCAGTTCTATTTTAATTCCCATCATCAAAGCACTACTATTATCATTGAAAACATTACATTGTGATTAATTTAACAGTATGTAGTTCCAAATATAATATTAATGGAAGCTCGTCATTGTCCAAGGTGAGCAATAAATAAGGACAATGCCTTTTTTAACATAGAGTAACATTTAATATGAATGCTATTTTTCATATTGATTTAAGAAGTGAAAATTTCATGTATTTCTTAGGAATTTTCAAGTTCTAAATATTCCATCATCACCTTTTTAAGCTTAGTCAAGTTTTGATAAATATATAAGGTGAAAAGGAAGGATTTATTTTGTTGCATCATGTGAACTTTTTATACAAGCAATCACTTCATCTTTTTTTTTTTTTATGCACATTATTAGTTCTAACCAATAATACAATATAACAGTTTTCTTGAAATCATAGTTTTATGTTAAATCAAACTGTGATATCTAATTGACATTTCCCAACAGGCATTATCAAAAGTAAATGAGAAAAGTATCAATTTTCTTGTCTAGAATTTAGTACAATAAATAGCTTCATCTAGTTTTACATAAATTTGCATTACAATTTCATTTAAGCAATCATAGGATCAAACCATTCCATTAACATTGTTTATAAGAGAGTACAATGAGAAATTAAATTCTACATATATTAAAGAAACAAGTTTGATAGCTTATTAATTATTCATTAAATCATACAATGTGCAATAACATGCCCACAGCATTTAAGGGCATAATCATGCTTGCTTCGTAATCGAAGAATATACATTGGCCAACAATTGCCCAAACTTGACTTGACTCTCGGTGCCGAAGTGTTCACCATCTTTTCGAAATGAGTATTCTTTAGGTAGATCCATAGTATATAAATTTGGCAACTTCAACTCCAACTGGATATTTCTTACCACTGTAGAGTATGCTAATTTGGTTGGTGCTATAGCAACCTATCCACATTTCCAAAAAAGAAAAATGTATATTAAATCATCACTTAATCAACAAAGCAAATGGTAGGCAACATAAAACGAAGTTTTGTGATTCTCATTGGAAATTATGCACGGCAAAATATAAATTGATATAATGGGGGGAACGAAATATGAATAGAAAATTTTGAATTAGAAATCTATAGAAAGGTCATAGTTTATACCTGTATAATTAGGAGGTTTGGAGAATTAAGATCAGAACGGACTCTATTGAAGAAATTAACTAAATTTGCTTTGTAGGATTCAGCATCCTCTTTCTTTGCGGAATCAGATCCTCCTTGCCACCAAAGGAGTCCCTTTAGTTCCCCACCATTTTTTATGGATTCCTTTGCCCTTGTTATTAGTTGTTCATAAAGATAAGTTCCGGGTTGCCAATCAGCAATCTTACTGCCCCCATATGCACATGGGACCAAGCCAATTACTCCGAAGCTCGGGTTTTTTGCCAATAGAGCATGAGCAAATGGCATTCCAGGACCAATGCCATTAGTCTTATTGTAATCAATGTCTTTATGGAGTGGTTCTTAGGCAACAACCCAAGTAACTTTTGCATCAAGGCGAAGAATATCCTTCTGTGGTTGGCACTCAATAGGAATAATGCCATCCCATTTCAATTGGTGAGAAATGGTGTCAATATCTACACCTCCGCGACCGGCCATGTTACTCTGCCCTGCAAGAAGGAATATATTTTTGGGTTGTTCTTGTAAGTTTCTAAGCCTAGCAAACACAATGTTAGCAAGGAGCAAGAGGATAGACAATCGAACATACATCTTGAGGTTTTTTTTTTTTTTAAACAAAGCCGATTAAATTAATTGATTTTTGTGAAGATACAAATAAGATATTGACTATTTATAAGAAAATGAGTTACTATTTTTATACATTTGCAAGCTAACTAGATAACCGATGGTAGTTAAACAAATTTTATATGTTTAGGCCTTCTTTTGGTTTGCTTTGCTTTCGTTGCAGGTTACTTGTTATAAGATGTGAGGAAGCGATTATTCTGTTTCATGATAGATATTGCTTATGAGGTTTTGGATATTTTGCATCTACCCATCATTACTAGTAATGCTAATGACTTGGTAGTTATTATTGTACCACATGTCTTCTTTTTACAGGAAAATATACTATAATACACTAACAAATTAAGCTAAAAGATGATAGCGGTTTAAAGTGTAATCATTAATTTAACTGTCATTTCCTTTCCTCTCTTCATATATTATATTTGCAAGAGAAACAATCTTGATGTTATATCTTCTGCTTTTACTTGTAAAAATCTATTCAAAGCAAATTATGTTAGTCAATTTATATATGTTCACTTTTACGATTGGTCTATATTATTATGAAAATGAATTAACTATATGTATATATATAGTAATTTTTTTATACTAAGAAATCTTACAGCTATATTTTCAATCAATAACTATACTTATCTTTCCTTGTTGGATCATGTTTGATTACCAAATAGTGGATCCAAACTAGTCTAGAGCACATTCATGTATAAAAACGTATGATTATGATTTTTTTCCTTTTTTATTTTTTTGTTCTTCGTTTATTTTTGCTAAGTAGAAAAAGCATGATTAGGCCTTGGTTACCATGATAATCCAAATGTAAATTTGGGTGGAACTTATCACACAAGTTAACCTAGAAGTAGTAATTTGTTTGGAGAAAAACATTCTCAAAGTTTTCTTTAATATTCATTTAGTACTTATAATCTTTAATTGCAATGGTGCTAATACGAAATTATCATGCTTATAACCACAAGCATTAATAGTAAGTGGGAAATATACTAAGAGCATATGCTTGCCCAAGAAAAATTTCTATTGAAAATTGAAAATTCAAAAATGTAAAAAAAATAAAAAGCAATTCAGCATGTTAAACTACAAACAATTGTCTAGACCATTCTATTCTAACAATATAAATATTAGTTTTTCAACGGGATAAATTAATATTGATTCTCTTTTTTCGAACAGCTATAATACATATCATAATTAACAAAAAAATTATAATCAATTTTGGAATTTTCAATAAATCCTTTCTAAAGATAGTCAATCACCACATGGTCTATATGTATGAACGACGATTAACTATATGAACAAGTTTATAGGCTTAGCCACTATGTTAGCATTAGGAAATTCAAGAGCAAGTCAAGTGTGCTCCACTATTCTTGTATGAGTGACGATTAACTATATGTACAAGTGATGGATAAAATACACCAATACATGCTTATGCTTATATATTATCCCCTGTACATTTTACTAATTTCAATTTCATATCATTGAAAAAGAATTAGATCTCGAGAACACCTTCTTCCATGCCTTCCAACTCAATGGTTTATATAAGAGAAGAGAAGGTTTTCCTTCTTTTCTTGGAAGAGAACGAAGCGGTGGCGATGATTCTTGAGAGGATTGATCCTTCGTTGGTAAATTCTCTTCTGGGTTCGGAAAACGGGATTTTTTTCTCTTTTTCCTCATCGTCTCTAGCACATCATACTTGCTGAAATTGCCCAAACAGTCACCTTTTGTTGATAATTGTCCACGTTTACCGAGTATATTCCTGCATCGTATATATGTACCATCCACAAACTTTCATTGTTTCCATCTCGTGTTGCATAAAAAATCACTCGAGGAAATTTACCATTAAATACCAAGCCAAAATGTAGATTTTTGGGGCCTGAGTTAAAGAAAAATTGAAATTGGTTTTGTTAATTTAGAAAATAAATAAATAATAAGTAAAAGTAGATTTAAATACTCCATCCCCGTGGACAAAAGGGCTCGTAAGTTAGTTAACTAAAAGAACTTAATATTGCAAAAGCCCATCCCCCATTTGGGCAAACTCCAACCTTGTCCATCAAGCCCGACGGTGCCTCGAATTCAAAGTTGTATTCGATTTTCTTTTTTTTTATATATATATATATAAACAATTCTTGGGGGCATATAGACAATTATTATAGTCCTAAATTATGGGTTGTCCATATTCTATCGAAGCTTCCATCCTTATTATGTTGAACCACTTATTATCACATATAAATAGATTAAAACAAAGAAAAAGAATATTGTCTTATTGATTCTTAACCATAAATAGTTAAACCACATTAGTTAAATATGACGAGATAAGAGAGAATTCAGTAAAATGATATACCATGTAAATTGCTAGGTGGTTGGAAATGATATGTGAGGAGGTTTTTTATAATTACTTATCATAGTTTTCCTAATATAATAGGATATGTATCGAATTCATATTAATTTTCACCCCACTAAACAATATACAAGACATGTCATCCTTAAGATAAATCATATTTTCTGCATAGGAACATTAATTAGGGCTTGGCACAGTCTTATGCACTTACCCATAAGACAAGATAAAGCCTTTTTTACTTTCTTCTCGCACCAATAAGACTATAAAGGCACCATCACCTCCATGTATCGTGCTTCCACATTCGTGCTAGTCGGCATAATTTGCAAACCCACCATTTTACTTTCTCCCAACAAGCAATCTGCAATCCTCAATGTTGTCAACATTAGTAAATCAAATTTCTTCTTTCAACAAGGATTTGTAGGTAAAACATATGACATAACTACCAGGTGCTGATGAGTGGCTAGAGGATTTGATTATGCAACCCTCAAGCTTTGAGCACATGACTCCTGATGGACAAAGCCAACTGCTATACCGAGATGGTAGCGAAGAGCAGGCAGAAGAAGAAGTGGAAGATTATGTCTAGGAAGTGTTGAAGGAAGAAGTATCAAACCACATACAGGTTCCATCCGGCTCCATGTGTTAGCCACCTGCATCACTTAAGTCTGGCATTTTTACTAAACATTTTCATTAAATTGTAAGGGAAAATGGGAGCACCTGTGCGTATTGCAACTATTGCCGATCAAGTTAAGCGTAGAAGAAGTGGGTAGGCTATGGGACTCGATATAGATAAGTTGTACTAACAAAATTTCTAATCAAGTGGATCGTTATCAGCAAGCTTATTTTAGTATTCTACTAAGAGGCAACAAGTTGCCTTTATAGAATACTTAGCGAAATATAAATTGCCATGGAGTCATGCATCTTTGAAGCATCGGTTTGCCTCTTAGTAGAATACTTAGTGAAATATAAATTGTCATGGAGTCATGCATCTTTAAAGCGCCGATTGGAGTACGAGTGAGAAGCTTTGAATTCAAGCTCACATAGTTACAACCCAAAAAGGTTACAACGAATGACCGTGAAGTTGTATCATAATGGTAAGTGTGAATTAGCAGTTTTGTTAATTCTCTTGAGACACATATTTCTATTCATAAGAATATATGGACCGATCTACTTTAGGAAAATTCATACATGAGAATTACATGTCACTAGATAAATGATGCATGGCAAGTGCAAAAGAGACTAATTACACTTACGATTTTCAATAACCACCATGAGGCACAAAATATTTTTCATATAATAAGTATTATTTTAGGTGTACGTTATGTGATGAAAAATATTTTTTCAATTGGTTTTGATACTGTGTCCGCTAATATGACATCCATAGAGAAACTTCAAGTGTTATGTTAGCCTACACTAGGAGGTACTTTTTTTCTACATATGATGCGCCTTCCATACATCAAATCATTGCATTACAGATGGTATTGACTTTTTAGATTTTAAGATGTCCCTAATAGGTGTAATGCCACGAAACCATAGGTAGTGCTATTGCTCGTCACGTGTCCTTATCATATATAAACATGTTATGGCTCTAACCTGCTCTAATAACTCTTAATCCGGCAATTCCTATAAGTCAACATTCAAATATATCTAATGCTTCTAACGTTATATAAAAAAAATCCAATTCAACCTTTGAACCTTAAAACCAATTTAACATAAATCCATAATCAACATCTAATGCAACAAAAATCTATAAAACACTAAATTAATATTCTCAAGATACTACTAAGTATTAGATCGTGATAGTAGAATTCTTTATAATTTCTAAAGACCATAGTAATAATGATAACCATCTTCTTTCTCTCTTTGTGGTTCACCTAATGCCAGGAAATCTTCTAGGTTATCATCCCCTTCAATACCTACATCTAAAAAAAATAATCCTCGAGGTTTAAGCTAACGCTCAATATGTATAAGTCAATGACACATGCATAAAAAAACATGAACCTAATTCACATACATTATGCAGTACTTAAACATAGGTAACTGTTTTGTGATATAATTTAATTCCGTAAACAACAACAGGGTACTTACGACCCCCCTTAACACACTAGAGCACGAATCGGTGATGGGAACTGCCACTACAAGCCCTACATCCATGATCACTTAAACTTGGTGATGGGAACTATCGCTACAGGGCCTTACACCTACAATCACTTAATCGGTTAAACCTTAAACTAACCTAAATCTTTTCTTGGCATGTCTCCACTAGAGATAACGTCACACAAAAATCAATGGAGTGCTCGCTAGGGATCTACCATTATGGGCCCTAGGTCAAGCTAAGCACAAATAGCATACACATAAACGCTTTATCAGTCTTGTACTTATTCCATTTCAATGAACATACCAACTTATACAAGCACAGAACAACAAATAGTTATATCTACCTTTAATCCTATTCTTAAGCATGTCTAGTCCCGAACTTAAGCTTAGCTGTAATCTATTAAAACAATAATGATTCCTTCTTAACACTAATCTAAAAATAATTTAATTTCTTGCTTCTCTTAGTTTATTTGATTTTCTAAGGTCTTACTAGCAATGTAGGTTGCAGTGAAATTAGCTTAATTAGATTTAAATAGGTAGACAATTAGATTTTGTTTCACTCAACACGACCATGTTAGAGGTCTTCTAACTCAACACGGATAGTACATGGCCTTGTAGAAGGTTGTGTACATTTTTGTGTATTTATTTTCACACGAGGTAGGATACGGCAGTGTTGGGCAGCCATCCTCCTTTCTATAAGGTCTAGTTTAACACGAGCGAGATACAACTGTATTAAGAGGTCATGTTTCTTTCAATAAAGTTTAGGTTCAGCACAAGGATGATACAGTCGTATTGGGAGGTTATGTATCTCTCTATGTAATCCGAGTTTAACATGGTCGAAACATGGCCATGTTGGGAGGCTATCTATCTCTCAAAACAGTTTTGCAACCATACTTCCTCTATACCAATTCATCCTAATTTCGATTCTTTTTGTTCATAGGTTTAATTTATTCCTAAAACATGTTTTTTTAATCAAATTACGTGGATTAGAATACTTACTTCAAAATTTTTGCAAATCGTATCCTTAATTGATTGATTTTGGTGCCCATTACGTCATATCCATGATTTGAATCCTAATTGAAATAGGTGATCAAAATTGATTAAATTCTCAATTCCATAGGCACAGAAATCATTAAATCCATAAGCCTCTATACTTGGTTTGCTCTTAATCACCCTTATAGCTCTCCAAGTACTCTTGCTTGTTAGAGAGCATTTTTGATTCCATCTATGTTGTTACTATGAGGAAGCTAAAAAGAGGAGAGTTAGGCCAACGTAGAGCATTTATACTCTGACTATACAATGACCCATTTGCCCCTCAAATTTTATGTAATCCCGATCGTAACCTCGGTTTTACATTAAGATATATATATATATACATATTAACTTGCATAAATCTAAGTATTTACATTCTCCCCCCCTCCCATATAAAAACTTTTGTCCACGAAAGTTACCTACTTCTTGAGGAATTCTTTCTTTTCTCTTTTTATAGTTCCCACATTGCTTCCCGTACAATCTGATTTCTTCATTGTACGATGACATAGAAAATCATTATCCGTCTTAGTACTTGCTCTTTAGTGTCCACAATTTTGACGGGTTTTTCCATCGATGTTATGTTTGGCTATACTTTCAATGGCTTCAAAGCCACTATCTGATCTTGGTTAGGTATATATTTCCTTAGCATGGACACGTGAAATACATCATGTACCCTAACCAAACTTAGCGAGAGAGCTAATATATAAGCCACTACACCTATTCTTTCCAAGATCTCAAATGAGCCTACATACTACGAGTCCTGCTTCCGTCTGAAACTAAATCTGACCACCTCATCTGTTAGAGAAATTCTCAACAAGACCTTGTCACCTACTTGAAATTCCAAAGGATGTCTTCTCTTTTCTGCATAGCTCTTTTGTCTAGATTGAGATGTTTATATTCTTTACCTAATTAGCTTCACCTTATCCATTGCCTCTCGGACTAATTCTAGTCACATCATCTGCCTTTTTCACACTTCATCCTAATGTAGTGGGGATCTACGCCTTCTTCTATAAAGAGCCTCATAAGTAGCCATCTTGATGGTTACCTGGTTGTTGTTATTATAGGAAAACTCAATCAGAGATATATACACATTTTAGCTACCTCCAAAATCTATTGCACTAGCTTTGAGTATGTGCTCTAGAATCTATATAGTCCTTTTAGACTGCCCATTAGCCTGAGGGTGGAATGTAGTGCTGAACTACAGTTTGGTTCCTAAAGCTTTATGTAAGTTGTTTCAGAATTTTCTTACAAATCTGGTGTCTCTATCATAAGTGCTGGTCATTGGTAGTCTATGTAATCTAACTATTTCTTATGTGTATATCTGGGTTAGTTTCTCTAATTTGTATCCGACTATGATAGGTAGAAAACAAGCAGATTTAGTCAACCTATTCACTCTTACCCAAACTACATCCTGTTTCACCTTGGTATTTTGGTGAGTTGTAACAAAGTCCAATGTCATATGCTCCCATTTCCATTCTAGAACTAGAAGAGGATGTAATTCTCCGAGTGGTCTCTGTTGCTCTATTTTGATCTATTGGCATATGAGGCATTCGACTATATACTCGGCTATCTCTCTCTTCATGTTTCTCCACCAGTAATGACTCTTTAGATCCTCGTACATTTTAGTGCTTCAAAGGTGTACTGTGTAGGTTGATTAAGGTATCTCTTTCATTATCTCTCTCTTCAATTCTATCTCCCTTGGCACACAGAATCTTGTTTTATATCTCAAGGTTTCTTCTGTATCTAAGCTAAATTTAAGAGCTTTAACCTGTTCCATTCTACTCTTGATCTTTTAAATGTCTTTATCTTCTATCTAACCAATTTTAATTCTATCCATTTATAGTTAGCTCTTATAAGGTAGTCATTTTTGCTCCTACTTCTTAGGTTCAAATTTTTAATTCCAACTCGTGCATGTCTTCTAATAGTTCTCTTTATAAAGTAATGAAAGCAGCTACATTACCATGTTTCTTTCTACTAGGGGCATTTGCCACCACATTGGCCTTTCTTGGATGGTATTATATCTCTAGGTCATAATCTTTTATCAACTCCAACCATCTCTACTGCCTAATATTCAAATCTTTCGATGTGAAGATATACTTCAAGCTTCAATGATCAGTAAAGATTATGTACCTTTCTCCATACAAATAATGTCTCTGTAACTTTTGGGCTAATACTATTACTGCTAACGTTAAGTCATGAGTTGGCCAATTCTTCTCATAAGGCTTCCGTTAGCAGGACGTATAAGCTAACACCTGACCAACTTGCATCAACACATACCCCAACCCTTGAACGGAGGCATCACTACACACTATAAATTTTTCTTCACTCTTGGGCAATGTCAAAACTGGCACTGACACAAGTTTCTCTTTGAGCATTTGAAAGTTGGCTTTACATCTATCATCCCACTTAAATCTTACATTCTTTTGTGTCAATCTGGTAAGAAGAGTCGCTATTTTGGAAAATCCCTCTACAAATCTTAGTGGTAGTCTTCTAGACCTAAGAAGCTTCTTACCTTCTTCGTAATTGTCTTCGGTTTGTGCCAATCCAGTACTGGTCGCACCTTTTTTAGGTCCACAGATATCCCATTTTTATTGACCAAATGAGCTCGGAAAACTACTTGCTCTAGCTAGAATTCACACTAACTAAACTTAGCACGCAACTTTTCTTCTTGTAACCTACCCAATACTAGTCTCAAGTGCTTTTCATCACATCCAATATGCGTAGTTCCAAATCAATATTGAGCTCTATCTCCCTAGCTAGGGATAAACCAAGAAGTTCTTCTAGAAACACTTTTGGAAACTCTCTCACTATACGTACTACTTCCATCACGGCTTCTTCACTAGCTTCAACAGATATAGTCACCAACATATTCTTTCCCCACATCTCATAAGTAGGTAATCTGGTAAGTCTTTGCACTTCTAATTTATACTCAAAGTAGTCCTCTCCAAGTATATCGAGTTGCACCACCATGTTGTGACAATCAATGGTGGCATGATACTTTGATAGCCAATTGACACCAAAAATAATGTCGAACTCTATCATCTCTAAGATTAAGAGATTTACTAGCATTACTCTACCTCATATCACTATTCTCACTCCTCTGCATATTCTACTTATCTTCCCTCCAACTCCCAAAAGATAACTAATAGCCAGACAATCATTCATGTGTTAAGCATTTAATACACATGCACATACGAAATTCTCATATACATAGGATACTAATTCTCTATTATCAAACAATACATAAGCATTGTAAGAGTGTACTTGAAGCATACTTACAATTTTTTCTACGTCAAGGATGTCCCAGTGCTATTGTTGCTACTGTATAGCAAACACTCTGATAGGAACTCGCTGTCTATGACCTTCTACTTGTGGTCTACCACCTTATCCCCTCAGTAGAGGTCTAGCTGCCTATTAATTTTAGGCTTGCCTGATTTCTTACTTATCCTTGATGACACTTAATTGCTTTATGTCTCCTTTGTTTACACATATGATAGAAAATTAAGGGGATTAACCACTCATTGCAATGTTTGCTAATGTGTCCAGCCTTCCCACAAGAGAAGCTTACCCCATCTGGCCGTCTGTACTCTTGTAGTTCATAAGGCCCATATCATTTAGTACATTTGACATTTGGGCCCACTATAGGAAGTGCAAAAGGAAATTGTCTAATCTGTAGAGGAGGTGTTGCAGCACTATGCGTCCTACTTTGACGTATATGATATCTCTTGCCTTTATCATGCCCTCATTCCACATAAGGTAAGTCTTTTTCCTAGAGTTATTGCTGCTTTGTGGCTCCTCTATTCCTCTATACTTTTTCTGCTATGCTCAAAGTATTTGGCCTTATCAACTATTTCAACATAGGTATTCAGCTCAAAACCCCTAACCGCAAGTTGAAGGTCCAAATCCAAGCCCTTTAGAAATCTTCTAGCCTAGGGCCTATCATCGTTACGGACATTTTTAGGAAGGAATTAGATTAGCATATTCAATCCTACCTCATACTTTTCCAAGATTCTATCCCCTAGTTCACAATTATAATACCCATTCTCGATCCTATCCCTAGAGCTACTAGTGAAATGTCTCTGATAGAACAATTCTCTAAATATTGCCCATTTTATGGATTCCTTGATAAGTTTAGGAACTCAGGCCTCGCCATTTTACTATAGTTCCCTTTAGGATGAATGCAACATAATTGACCTTTTTGTCTTCTAGTATTTGAAAGATAGTAAATTTTTTCTTAATTTCTTGTACCTAATCTTCAACTTTGATTGGACCATCTACTCTAGGATTAAACACTTTAGCCACCTTAATGAACCTATCAAAGCTAATGGGTTCATTCACATTCTTGTGCTATGGGATATTGGGGGCTTGGTGTTACTGTGTTAACAATCCTACCAAGTGATTCATAGTATGTAATGACTGGATTGTCTCTTTAGCCATCTGACCCCTTCTCCTTTGCAGCTATTGATTTTAGACGTCTTCTTCATTGGGCTTAGCACATCCAACACCCTTTCCTAAGCTTGATCCAATGATTCTTCTTAGAGGCATTGTGTTGAGAAGAGACAACCAGATAGACTTAAAGTTAGTGCCAACTGATGTTAGTATTAGTATGTGTTGGTATATATACATACATACCCTTACACATGATGGTATACTCATAAATAACATCACAATTAAATAGATAACGTCCCATATTTTCCCACTCTCTTAATGTCTCACTGTCTTATAGATCATATACTTAATTTCTCTAAAGATCGTATCTTATGCTATACCATTTGAAACTTATGTCTATTGATCAATACTTAATTTTTAGGGATCAACAAGCCTAAGTTTTTCAAGATCATCAACTTGTGTTCTATAAATGAAAACCTAATTCCTTGAAGATCATAAACCTATTCTCTATAGATCTAAACTTAAGCCCTCAAAAATCATAAGCCTATTCTTTATAAATCTAAACTTAAGTCCTTAAAGATAAAAAAACTTTAGTTCAAATACCATCTAAACTGTAACGCCCCAAAACCACGAGCAGTGCTACTGCTCACCACGTGTCCTTATCACACAAGAGCACATTAAGGCTCTAACCAACTCTAATATCTCTTAATCCTGCAATTCCTATAAATGAACATTCAAATATATCCAGTCCTTCTAACTTAATACAACAACATTCCAATTCATCCTTTAAACCTTGAAACCAATTTAACATAAATCCATAATCAACATCTAATACAACAGAAATCTATAAAACTCTTAGTTAATATTCTCCAGATACTACTAAGTATTACATCCTAACAACAAAATTCTTTCCAATTTCTAATCGTCCTAGTAATAATGATAATCATCTTCTTTCTTTCTTTGTGGTTCACCCAATCTCAAGTTATCTTTTGAGTTATCACCTTCCTCAATACCTACATCTAAAAAAATTATCCCGAGGGGTGAGCTAACACCCAATACGTATAACACAATCACACAAGATGAGCAAACATGAACATAATTGACATGCATTAGGGAGTACTTAAACATAGATAACCACTTTGTGATATAATTTAATTCTACAAATAACAACAGGGTACTTAAGACACCCCCCACCCCCCCCCCCCCCCCCCCCCCCTCTCCCTCTTTTAAAAACACTTAAACACTAGAGCATGAATTGATGATGGGAGCTACCACTACGGGATCTACACCCATGGTCCCCTAAACACTTAAACTTGGCGATCGGAACTACCACTATGGGGCCTTACACTCATGATCCCTTAAACACTTAAACTTGGTGATGGGAACTACCACTACGGGCTCCACATCCATGATCACTTATACCACTTAAACTTGGTGATGAGAACTAGCATTACAAGCCTCGCACCTATGATTACTTAATTACTTAAACCTTAAACTAAGCCAGATCATTTCCAAATACAATTCCAATAAGGACAACGTCACATAAGGATCATTGGAGTATTCCCTATGGATCAGCCACTATGGGCCCCAAAGCTGAGCTAAGCACAAACAACATACACTTAAACACTTGATAAGTCTTATGCTTAATCCATTTTAATGAGGATACCAACTAAAAGAAGAATAGAACAACAAATAGTTAGACATACCTTAAATCGTTATTTTAAGCACATCTGGTCTTGAACTTAAGCTTAGTTGTAATATGCTAAAACAATAATGGTTCCTTCTTAACATTAATCTAAAAATAGTTTATTTTCTTATTTCTTTTAGTTTATTCAATTTTCTAAGGTCTTACTAGCTATCTAGGTTGTGTGGAAATTAACTTAATTAGAATTTAAATAGGCAAACAATTAGACTATTGTAAACACCCCATTTTTGCCATAGGAATGAACAATAATCAATGATAATCAATTTTTAATTTTTTCCAATTTTTCTCTAATGTAGCATAAATAATAAAAATATTCAAAAAAATAAAAATAAATAGGAAAACACATCAATTTTGAAAAATGATTTCAGAAATGGCAATAATGAATAATAAATAATTTTTTTACAAATTTTTGAAATTTCAAAAAATACAAAAAAATAAAAAATCGCATTGCATATATGCAATTTGCGAAATTAATAAAATTAGGAAAATGGGCTAGCCCAGCTGGTCCGGACCATGGCCTATGGCGCGCACCGGAGGGCTCGGTCACAGGTTCGAAACGTGGGGGAAGCAGTTTCCGCGTTTTGTGTTTTTCTTACTTATCTAGGACACGTGGTAGCCTCTGATTGGCTGGAGGGAACGCACATGCGGGTGCATGATCATCTCCTACCTCGGGTCCGAGATCACCGGCGAAGGAAAAATTCGAATTTCGGCTGTTTTGATTTGATTTTTTTGCACAAATCCAACTGATCTTCAACGGAATTGAGATAAACATCATCCAATTGGAATCAAATCTCAACAAATCAAAGGATTTACACAAATCGGAGTTGGTTTATTTAACCGTCGATCCGATTTGCTTCGATCGGAGGAAATCCGAGCTTATCCAGCTCGATTTCAAGCGCCTATAAATAGAGGAGGAGGGAAGGAAGCCAAAGCACAAATCACAATTGAGAGAAAGTGAGAAAAGAGAGCAAATCACAGAGCATCAGAGGAAACCCAAAATCGCGATCACCGATCGGAGCTGAGCCACCACTAGGAGACGTTCTGAGAGCGAACCACCACCACCATTGGATTCAGCACCCTCGAGAAGCTAGGATTCGACACCTCACCCGTTGCAAAAGGCCGTGGAACGCCGTGAACGAGCACTCACCGCCGCGTGACCGACCGACCCGACCCGACCGACCGATCCGACCCGCGCACCGACTCGGATCCAGGTAGGTCAGATTTTCCGGATTTTTCTAGATTATTTATTTATTCCGTTTATTTATTTTTATTCTGATTTTATTTATTATTTGTTATTTATTTATTTATTTGTTGGTTATTTATTTATTTGTTTATGTTTTATTTTCAATAAATAGGAAAATGTTAGAAATTAGATTTCTTTAGGATTTAATAATGTAGAAAAATAAGAAAAAATAATAAAAAATAATAAAAATGTAGAAAAACAATATAAATATTAGAAAAATAATAATAAAACTTTAGGTTTTAAAATAGGATAGATAATAGTTTAGGATAAAGTTTTTAACAAAAATTATAAAAATCATAAAAAAAAAACTATGAAAATCATGAAAACTCATAAAAATTATAAAAATTGTAGAAGAATAAGGAAAAATCAAAAAGAAATAAAAAATCATAAAAATCATTAAAAAATCGTAAAAATTACAAAAATAAAAAATAATAATAAAAAATTAATAAAAATTCAAAAATTATAAAAATAGAAAAAAAATGAGTTTTATCACTTTGAAAAATCATTTTCTTCAAATAAATCCAAAATTGATGTTTTTCCTAAAAATCATTTTCAAAAAGTCAAATTAAAGCTTAGGCTTAGGTTTTTTAGAAAAAAATCCCAAAAATGATAAAAACATAAATCAAAAGAGATTTCAAAAAAATTAAAATTCACAAACACACTTAAGGTTTTCAAGAAAAGCAAACTACGGCTTATTTGATCCTGACTAGCAGGTACGAAGGTACCCATTTGGGTCAACCTATAAAAATGAAATAAAAAAATCATTTTCTTAGAATAATAAAAAACATAATAAAAAGTAACAGAAACAAAATAAAAGACATTTCTAGATGGGAACAATTTTAGGAGACTAACTGGTAACCGTAAGGTTTTAATAGGTTAGCCTCCAGACTTAGAAACTCTGGTTTTCCCTTTTCCTCTTTTCACAAAAAAGAGAAGAGGAAATCACGACGACTAGTGGTCCAAATTAAGACTAATCCGCTCCTTTAGTCTTAATTCAATATTTCCCAACAACAGTTGGGTGGCGACTCCAAAAATCAAACGAAATTCCCAATTCAAGTCGAGGATCTAAATTAGATGAGCATAGGGTCTAGTCTAGATCGAATTAGGAATGGGAATTCAAAAAATAGACTCGACAGGATGGCGACTCCACTGGGGACCCATTCCAGTAGGCTAGCCACCTGAATCTCCTCAAGTTGTTCCTTTTTAAGTTTCAATTATTATTCTGTTACTAACTTTTCAAGCATTAGTTAGATTTTAATTTTCTTTACTGTGGGGTTTGCATGCATAAGTTTGTGTGAATAGATGCGGTCGAACCCGGACCGTCCTAGAAACCTTAAGTCGGGGAGCCATTGTGTAGGTTTCGAGCGAAGTGAGTTGATCACCGTTCGGGACCGATTAGGCTACCCTACCCAATGCTTCAGTATGGCTTGAGATCCATTTCTCCGAGAATGCGGGAGGCCATAGAGCTTGGGGACCAATTAGAACCAACCTACTTGCATACATAACATCATAGGGTTGACAATTGATGACGATGTAATGGTTTGTTGTTTTGTTTTAGAGTTCAAATCTATTTCCCTGTAATGTTTCATAGTTCTGTTTGTAATTAGGCAATTTCTTATTGTAATAGATGGCTAGCACCGCAGTCGACCGCCTCCTCCGCAAAGAAATTCGGGTATATAAACCTTTGGACCTAAAGTTGGTATTGGACCATTGGTTTACCTTATACAACCCGAGGAGCAGGCCTTCATCCAGCAAAAGATAAGCCCCATCCTCTCACTAACAAAGATAGAGGCGAATTTGCCTTTGGTACGGGCCATGCTCTAGTTATGGGAAGTTGAGCCTGCAGCTTTCTTTATGGGCCGCATGAAATCACCCCTACTTTGGAAGAGTACACCCAACTACTACAGGCTCCAGCACTGACTGACCAAATCTATGCACCAAACCTTGAGGTCGGGCCAACCAGTACCTTTAGCCGACTACTAGGCATCCGTAAAACAGTAGTCAACAAAGCTCTAGCAGACTGTAATGGGTATTGCATACGGATGGATGATTTAGAAGCCTGGTTCAACGCCCGAGAAGACAATGGGGATAGAAAGGACATACTGTGTGGGGACCCCAAGACTTACAAACAGAGAAGGGTGAATGCTTTCATCTTGACAGCTTTCGCCACTATACTGTTCCCCACGGGACCTTCTATATTCACTACCGAGTTGTAGAGCTGATAACCAAATTCCTGGAGGGAAGATCTCACATCTCGACTCTATTGGCTGAACAGATCCAGAACTTGAATTTCCTCAAGAAGAAAGGCCATGGGATCCTCCACTCAAGCCTCAACCTTCTGCTGATATGGTTCGTAAGCCACCTTAAGTGCTTCGGGCTGAACATGGTCCGAAAAGCCTTAGCCCAGCAGGTGGATCTTGTGGAGTCATGTATAGAAAAGGTAAAGCTACCCGACGACCTTACCAGCCACAGTTGAGTAGAAGTGCTTAGAAGCTTCAGTGCTGAAGATATTCTGTTGACAGCCAAGTTGAGTTGCTGTGACAAAATTATTTTGACTTGCAGTAATTTCCAAGCCATACCTTTAATCAGAATCAGCGGATGTATTGGATATCACCCCAACTCAGTGGTCCGCCAATTTGGTACTATCCAAGACATAGTTTATCGGCCCTCGCTAGAAGCAGTCACCTTTGAGTATCAAGATCCGAACCTGTTGGTAGCTGAGAAGTTTGCTAAGCTGGCAGAGGTTAAAGCACTTTGGGAAGCCAGAATTGAAAGCCCGAATGTGGACCTTGGGGAGCTAGATGGCGAAGTGGGAAAGCACCGAGCCACTAAAGAGTTTGCAATCCGCCAGCTCTACCGGATAGGGGAGAGAGCATACTGGGTTCCAGACGTCACCTAACCAAGGCCAGACGAGATCAATCTAAAGCTGGAAGTCTACCTAAAGCAGGTCAAGGCCCGAATGGAGGTATACTTTGAAGCTGCAGACTATAAGAAAGACATCTGGAAAGGACGATTCAAGGAATCCGACCAAAGGAACAAAGCCTTGGAAGCTCGGCTGGAGAAGACCCAAGCCAAAGTCAAAGAACTGGAAGCCATCATCAACGGGAAGTCTGAGCCTCCACAACAAAAGACCAAAAGAACTAGGAAATAGATCATTATTTGTAATATTTTATTTTGATCATTGAATTCCAAAATTTTCAATATTAATAAAAGTAAAGTTTCAATATTACATTGTCGATCAATTGTCAACCCTTTTATTTTTATCATCCGTGTGACACATGCATATCATTTTGCATACATTACACTAAAACAAAAAACAAAATGCGCGTCCAGGTATCAAGATAGCTCCCAAGCAACCGAACCCTCCTAGAAGTCCAATTCTCACACGTTCAAGAACAAAAATGGCTAACAGTAGCGACAATCGCCACAACACCAATGTTGAAGCTGCCTCGGACTCCAGGATCATGTCCCTAGAACAAACGGTCCAACAATTGGCTGCCCAAGTTCACCTCTTAACTGAAAGCATCAGCCTCCTGCGCAACACTCAGCCAACCTAGGAAGAACATTCAGGGGCCAGAAAAGGGAAAGCAGTAGAGGGAAAGCCTCCGGAATATGAAGAGATCAATTCCCACCTCAACCCGGCCTTTGAATATGAGCCGAAGGTCAACCAGGGGCCGACCTCTGACAACCTGAAAAGGGAGATGGAAGAGAGGCAGAAGGAGATGGAGAAGCGACTTTTCCAGCAGCTCCATGATAAGATGAAAACAATTGAGGGCCCTGATGGTTTTGAACAGGCCGGAATCACCAATCTGCCAGCATACAAGGAAAAGGTATACCCTGAGAAGTTCAAGACCCCAGAGTTTGAAAAGTATGATGGGACTGGCTGCCCCAAAATGCGTACTAGGCTATATGCTTGGAAAATGAGCATGTATGCTCAATACGACCAGCTCATGCTCCAGACATTCCAAGATAGCCTCACAGGCCCTGCACTAGTCTGGTATGCCCACCTGGACTTCAACATTGTCAACACCTGGGAGAAGCTAACCCGGGCGTTCTATGACCAGTATAAGTTCAATATTGAAGTCGCCCCATCTGTAATCGACCTAGGGAGTCTCCGGAAAAGACATACTGAGCCGTTTAAAGAGTATGCTCAACGCTGGAGAGCCCAGGCCGCCAGGGTAGCAATCCCGATCTCCGAGAAGGAGCTGACATCCATATTTGTCAACACCCTGGACAATACCTACTTTTCACACCTGGTAGGCCAAACTTCATCCAGTTTTGCAGAGGTAGTAGTTGCGGGATGTAGAATTGAAAATGCCATCACCACCGACAGACTCCAAACAATGGAGCCTCCTAGGGTCACACCAACACAAAGGCCCTTAGGAGGGAACAGAGCTAAAGAGTCCACCGTCAGCACGGTCCATTCCAGTAAGGCAGAAAAATCTGGGACTCGTGTGACATTCCAGACCACGAGTACCCCAGCTTAACAACCCACGATAGGTCATACCCAGGCCGCCAGGGTCCCAAGACAATTCACTTCAATCCCCATACCGCTCAGTCAGGTCTTCGCTCGGTTGAGGGCAGACAACTTGATTAGTTTCAAGATCCCCAATGACCGGTACGGGCCCAAAAATTTCGACTAAAGCCTCAAGTGTAACTACCATATGGGTCAGGAGGGGCATTCTACAGATAGGTACTAGAGGCTCCAGCACAAAATCCAAGACTTAATTGATGCAGGAATCATACAGCTGGATTTCGTGAACGCCCTAGCACCCAATGTCAACACCAATCCACTGCCCAATCACAAGCCCACCATTAATATGATCACATCTGAGGAGTCGACTCCCAAAGGAGCCCCTAAGTAGAATACGACGGAGCAACAGAAGAAGCAATCCCACCAAACTCCAGAAGAAGCACCAAAGGCACACATTAAAAGCAGGTGGATAGCCGGAGACCCAACGGTCGGCACTTTGGGAGAATCACACGGGAGATTTCAGTATTTGGTAAACTATTCTTACACCCCGACTGAGCATGGGCCGCCTAGTGGATGGGGGTCAGAATTTGAGAAGGAAGACAACCCTCCAAAGGAAGAGGAAAAGATTATAAACATGATCAATTCTCATCAGAAGCCCAGGGTTGTAAAGTGCTATGAGGGACAACCAGCTGAGATACAGATCCTAAGGAAAAGATATGTATTTAATGTCCCGATACTGGCAGAAAGTTACAAGGCTGCACCTTTCGACTATCGGGCCCTCGAACAAGAGCGACCTCCTATGGTGGGAGGAATCACCCGCTCTAGGAGAATATACGACCCAAAGTATAGAACCCCGACCGAAGAGCCCAGCATGGAGAAAGGAGAGGAAGAGGAAGAGGGACTCGCTACATTTACAAAGATGATTAAGGCAAGTGAATACAAGATAATGGAACAACTAAATAAAGTTCCAGCACAGATATCACTCATGGGCCTTCTTATAGCATCTGAGCCCCGCAGGGAAGCACTCTTTAAAGTGCTCAAACAAATTCAAGTCCCAGAAGGCATCGCTACAAATAAGATAAGTCATGTGGCGGACTCTATTTTTACAATGGACCAGATATCTTTCTCTCCGAAAGAGCTAGGAGAAGAGGGAGACCAACATACCAAACCGCTATTCATAGTGGTCAGGTGCAATGACACCATTGTCTCCCGAGTACTCATCAACAACGGATCGTCCCTCAACGTTTGCCCATTGGCAACTCTCGACTTATTGGGGGTCGATCCAAGCAACATAAAACCTAGCTCCACGGTGGTCAGAGCTTTCGACGAGTCAAAGAGAGACATAGTGGGGGAGGTGAACCTACCAGTGGAAATCGGTCCACAAGTATTCCACATCTCCTTCCAGGTCCTCAACATCCCAAGATCTTTCAACCTGCTTTTGGGACGACCTTGGATACATGCTGCTGGAGCCATCCCCTCTAGCCTCCACCAAAGGGTCAAATTCATTGCAAGTGGGTAGATAGTCACGATACTGGGCAAACAGGATTACGCCACATACAAAGAGACTGCCATACCTTATATTGGGGAAGAAGGTTAAAAAGACCTGGGGCTACAGATTTTCAATGAAGTGAACGTGGTGACCAGCAAGGAGGGCCATCAGTTTAAAGAGGGGCAGCACGGGACGTTTGGACTGGGGTACATTCCTAAAGCTGAAGAAGAAGCACAAGCAAAAGGTGTCAAAAGCAGAATGAAGGGGAAGTCAATCGACACCCAAATGTGCATCCTACCTCTCCAACAATCTTTCCGAAAGTCAAACATCATTCAAGAGCTTCGGATAAACAAAGGGGGCGACAGCAAAGGGAAATCAACCCCCCGTACGTCAACTAGCATCCGGCTCTAAACAATCGGTTTTGTTATCTTATCAGTAGCGCTAGGTTAGCTCAAAAGTAGAGAAAAATTATTAAACAAATTTTATTGAGACTCTTTATCAAATTCAACTACAGTTTGTTTTTCTTCTTATATATATGCTTTCATTTTTATGTTGCTCAGATCTCCTACCATCGAACATCAGGGATATTTCGCGCAGATAGAAAATAAAAACGCTGATATCGTTTCCAATGCTACTGGGTCAGTTGTTGAAGGCGATATTTTAGACCCCAAAATAATACAAGAAAATTGGCAAAAACATGAACAAAGCAAAATTTCGATCGACGAGCCTGTAGAGACAGTAAATCTAGGAAGCATGGAAAACCCTAAGAACCTCAAAATCGGGACCAGTTTGAGTGCCGAGCAAAAATGTGAGATAACCGAACTATTAACGGAATAAGCGGATGTGTTTGCCTGGTCATATGATGACATGCCAGGACTAGACCAATCAATAGTGGTTCATAGGCTTCCCACAAGGGAAGATGTCAAACCTAAAAAACAAAAACTGAGAAGATTTATGCCTGACATCTTGCTAAAGATTAAGGAGGAAGTCAAGAAACTGCTAGAAGTAGGGTTCATCGAAGTATCCGACTACCCAAAATGGGTAGCAAATATAGTCCCCGTTATGAAAAAGAATGGAAAAGTACGTGTATGCGTAGACTTCCGGAACTTAAACCAAGCTACGCCAAAGGATAACTTCCCCCTACCTCACATTGATGTTCTAGTAGACAACACCGCGGGAAACCATCTCTTCTCATTCATGGACGGTTTCTCAGGATATAATCAAATAAAAATGGCTGAAGAAGATAAAACCAAAACAACTTTCATCACAACATGGGGAACTTTCTGTTACAAAGTCATGCCCTTTGGTTTGAAAAACGCCGAGGCAACGTATCAGAGAGCCATGGTCGCAATACTTCACGACATGATGCATCAAGAGGTTGAAGTATATGTCGACGACATGATAGCCAAATCCAAGAAAGGAGAAAGCCATATGGATATCTTGAGGAAATTGTTTAAACGATTGAGAAAATTTCAGCTCAAGTTAAACCCAGAGAAATGCACTTTCGGGGTCACAACGGGAAAATTGTTAGGGTTTGTCATGAGCCAGGAAGGGATTAAAATTGACCCTAACAAGGTAAAGTCCATATTAGAGTTACCTTCCCTACGCTCCGTTAAAGAAGTGAGAAGTTTGCTAGGAAGATTAAATTATATAGCTCGTTTTATCTCACAGCTCACCAACAAATGTCGGCCATTATTCCGTCTGTTGAAGAAAAACACCACAATAGAATGGGACGACGAATGCGAAGAGGCATTCAGGACAATCAAAGAATATCTTATAAAACCTTCGGTCTTGATAGTCCTAAAGCAAGGAAAGTCCTTATTCTTATACCTTACTATACTCCCTGAATCCATGGGATGCGTATTGGGGCAGAAAGATGACGAGAGAAGAGAGCGTTCCATATATTATCTGAGCAAGAAGTTCACAGATGGGAAACAGAGGTACTCAGAGGTGGAGAAGACTTGTTGTGCTCTAATTTGGGTCATGCATCGACTAAGGCAGTACACCCTTTACTATCATATTGAGCTGCTGACAAGACATGATCCTTTGAAATACTTGGTAGAGAAACCAGCTTTAATAGGGAGAATCTCTAAGTGGCAAATGCTCTTATCCGAGTTTAACATTACATACATAAATCAAAACTCGATGAAAGGGCAAGCCTTAGCCGACCAATTGGCAGAACACCCTATCAAGACAAATTCCCAAGAACTACAAGCCAAATTTCCGGACGAAAATATATTAATAGTGGAAGATATACCGGTAGGAGACTTTGGGATAGAGCAGAACCCGAAATGGAAACTGTTTTTCGATGGAGCCGCCAACGTATTCGGTTGTGGGGTTGGGGCAGTATTGATATCCCTAAACGGCACTCAATTCCCTGCAGCGACACGACTTACATTTCCATATACCAATAATATCGCGGAATATGAAGCATGCATTCTTGGTCTCAAAATGGCCTGTCAAATGGAAATCCGCAAATTAGAAGTATATGGAGATTCGTCGCTCATCATACTACAGACAAGAGGGGAATACAAGACTAAAGACCCCAAACTGGTACCATATCATCAACACTTGACAGAGCTAATCGAAGGATTCAAGGCAATCTCTTTCACATACATCCCGAGAACTCAGAATCAGTTTGCAGATGCACTAGCCACACTAGCATCTATGATCCAGATAACAGCGGGAGCCGAAGTTCAACCGATGAAAATAGACATCAAAAGTCGACCCGCCTACTGTTTAACCATTGAAAAAGTACAAGATGACAAGCCCTAGTATCACGACATCAAGACTTTCCTCCAAGAAAGTAAATACCCCGAAATGGCTAGCAGGAATGACCAAAGAACAATTAGAAGGTTAGCAAGCCATTTCTTACTAAGTGGGTCTGTACTCTACAAAAGATCATCTGATACCACCTTGTTGAGATGTGTGGATAAAAATGAAGCATGCGAACTGATGAAGGAAGTACATGAGGGAGTATGTGGACCTCATATGAATGGCTACATGTTGGCCCGGAAAATCATGAGGTTAGGATATTATTGGTTGACCATAGAATCAGATTGCATAAAATACGTCAAGCACTGTCATTTGTGTCAAGTCTACGCAAACCGGATAAATGCTCCGCCCAACGAGCTACACTTGTTATCAGCACCATGGCCTTTCTCCATGTGGGGAATCGACATAATTGGCCCAATCACTCCGACAGCATCTAATGGCCACAGGTTCATACTGGTAGCGATTGATTACTTCACCAAATGGGTCGCAGCTTCATCATATACCAATGTCACAAAAGGGGTAATAGTCCACTTCTTGAAAAGGGACATAATAGCCCGATATGGAGTTCCTGAGTCCATCATTACCGACAACGGTACCAATCTTAACAACAAATCGATGACAGGTTTATGTCAACAATTCCACATAAACCACAGAAATTCAACTCCCTACCGACCTCAAATGAACGGGGCAATAGAAGCAGCCAACAAGAATATTAAAAAATCATCGAGAAAATGACAACAACTTACAAAGATTGGCACGAAATGTTACCGTTTGCTCTCATGGCTTATAGGACTTCAATAAGAACATCTATGGGAGCCACCCCTTATTCATTGGTATATGGTACAGAAGCAGTGCTACCAGTTGAAGTTGAAATACCATCATTCAGAATCCTGTCAGAAACTCAGTTAACTAAGTCAGACTAGGTAAAGAAGAGGCTTGATCAGTTGAATCTGATTGATGAAAGAAGAATTACCGCATTATGTCATGGCCAGTGTTACCAACAAAGAATGGCCCGAGCATTTAACAAGAAGATGAGACCTCGATACTTCAAAGAGGGGAATCTGGTACAAAAGAAGGTTCTCCCGAATGCCCAAGACTCCAGAGGAAAATTTACCCCAAACTATGAAGGCCCTTATGTGGTGAAAAAGGTTCTGTCAGGAGGTGCTTTGATACTAACTCAAATGGATGGTCCAGAATTGAGAGACCCCATTAACACAGATGCTGTAAACATGTACTATCCTTAGGCAAGGGAATCGAATTTTTGCCAATGTTTATGAAAGCCAATACTCGATACAAATTTCATTGAGTCGAGTTTTTACTTTTTACAAGCAAAGTTAATATCCCTAAATGGTCGATAATCCAAATCAATTCCCATCACCACAAATATTCCTAAACACATTACCTACCACTTCGTCAATAAAAGATAAACACTAAAATGATAATGAATCTCAATATATTTGGTAATATAGTTCCATCTACTTTTGAGCATTAGAACATAGTGCATTAGTAGGGTAACATTACCATCAAAAGAGCCATGTGCATAAAGAAAGGAAGAACATCAAGATTTTCAACCCCGTGTCAAGAAAAGAAGAAGAGAAGCAGAAACAAACTAACCCGAAGGTTCGGTTGTTTAGTGGCTGTCCACGATAAACTGACAAGCATATTAAAATAAATAACTATCATCATATCATGAAAGGCATCACATCATTTAGACTCAGTCAGTAAAAAGCATATTCAGAAGCATAAGATGAGTCAGCCTATAGTTGGGCATTTGTCTAAGCATTCCTTTTAATAGGGTAGTCAGCCCAAAAAAGGGCACTTCTCTAGATCTTTTCTAAGGTCAGCTTATAAAGGCACCTTTTTGAGATATCATTTTTAGCTTAGGTTAGTCAGCCCAAGATGGGTACTTTCCTAAACATCCTCTCTAAAGGTTAGCTCATAGGGGGCACCTTTTTGAGATATCATTTTTATCATAGGTTAATCAGCCTAAGATGGGCACTTTCCTAAAAATCCGTTCTCAAGGTCAGCTCATAAGGGCACTTTTTGAGACAACTCTATCATAGGTTAGTCAGCCCAAGATGGGCACTTTCCTAAACATCCTCTCTAAAGGTTAGCTCATAGGGGGCACTTTTTTGAGATATTATTTTTATCATAGGTTAGTCAGCCCAAGATGGGCACTTTCCTAAAAATTCGTTCTCAAGGTCAGCTCATAAGGGCACTTTTTGAGACAACTCTATCATAGGTTAGTCAGCCTAAGATGGGCACTCTCCTAAAAATCTGTTCTCAAGGTCAGCTCATAAGGGAACTTTTTGAGACAACTCTATCATAGGTTAGTCAACCCAAGATGGGCACTCTCCTAAAAATCCATTATCAAGGTCAGCTCATAAGGGCACTTTTTGAGACAACTCTATCATAGGTTAGTCAGCCCAAGATGGGCACTCTCCTAAAAATCCGTTCTCAAGGTCAGCTCATAAGGGCACTTTTTGAGACAACTCTATCATAGGTTAGTCAGCCCAAGAGGGGCACTTTCCTAAAAATCTTATCTCAAGGTTAGCCCATAGGGGGCACTTTTTGAGGCATTTTATCATAGGTTAGTCAGCCCAAGATGGGCACTCTCCCAAAAATCCGTTCTCAAGGTCAACTCATAAGGGCACTTTTTGAGACAACTCTATCATAGGTTAGTCAGCCCAAGAGGGGCACTTTCCTAAAAATCTTATCTCAAGGTTAGCCTATAGGGGGCATTTTTTGAGGCATTTTATCAAAGGTTAGTCAGCCCATGAGGGGCACTTTCCTAGACTCTCCCGATTAGTCAGCTCTTGGGGCACTTTTCGGAAATATTCTTCCAAACAGTTGTTAGTCTAACAGGACGCTTCTATTGACAGGTAGCCAGCTTATAATGGCGCTTCCTAAATAAATCTTCTTTTCAAGGTTGCTAGTCTGATGAGACGCTTCCTATCATCATTTATTCTACACTCCTAAACGATGCTTGAGATGTTTCTTATCGCCAACTAGTCAGCCCATAAAGCACTTTTTGGGGAGGGAACATGACCCTAAATTGTTAGGATCGTGTTACCTATTTAAGAGGCCAAAAATGGCGTATTTCTTGTCTTTGTAGTTAAGTTTTTCAAACTTTACCACAAATAGGGGCAGTTGTAAACACCTCATTTTTGCCCTAGGAATGAACAATAATCAATGATAATCAATTTTTAATTTTTTCCAATTTTTCTCTAATGTAGCATAAATAATAAAAATATTCAAAAAAATAAAAATAAATAGGAAAACACATCAATTTTGAAAAATGATTTCAGAAATGGAAATAATGAATAATAAATAATTTTTTTACAAATTTTTGAAATTTCAAAAAATACAAAAAAATAAAAAATCGCATTGCATATATGCCATTTGCGAAATTAATAAAATCAGGAAAATGGGCTAGCCCAGCTGGTCCGGACCATGGCCTAAGGCGCGCGCAGGAGGGCTCGGTCGCAGGTTCGAAACGCGGGGGAAGCAATTTCCGCGTTTTGTTTTTTCTTACTTATCCAGGACACGTGGCGGCCTCTGATTGGCTGGAGGGAACGCACGCGCCAGGCGCGTGATCATCTCCTACCTCGGGTCCGAGATCGCCGGCGAAGGAAAATTCGAATTTCGGCCGTTTCGATTCGATTTTTTTGCACAAATCCAACAGATCTTCAACAGAATTGAGATAAACATCATCTAATTAAAATCAAATCTCAACAAATCAAAGGATTTACACCAATCGGAGTTGGTTTATTTAACAATTCCGATTTTATTTATTATTTGTTATTTATTTATTAATTTGTTGGTTATTTATTTATTTATTTGTTTATGTTTTATTTTCAATAAATAGGAAAATGTTAGAAATTAGATTTATTTAGGATTTAATAATGTAGAAAATTAAGAAAAAATAAAAAAAATAATAATAAAAATGTAGAAAAAAAATATAAATATTAGAAAAATAATAATAAAACTTTAGGTTTTAAAATATGATAGATAATAGTTTAGGATAAAATTTTTAACAAAAATTATAAAAATTAATAAAAATCATAAAAATCATAAAAAAAACTATAAAAATCATGAAAACTCATAAAAATTATAAAAATTATAGAAGAATAAGGAAAAATAAAAAAGAAATAAAAAATCATAAAAATTACAAAAATAAAAAAATTAATAAAAATTCAAAAATTAAAAAAAAAAAAAAAAATGAGTTTTATCACTTTGAAAAATCATTTTCTTCAAATAAATCCAAAATTGATGTTTTTCCTAAAAATCATTTTCAAAAAGTCAAATTAAAGCTTAGGCTTAGATTTTTTAGAAAAAAATCCCAAAAATGATAAAAACATAAATCAAAAGAGATTTCAAAAAAATTAAAATTCACAAACACACTTAAGGTTTTCAGGAAAAGCAAACTACGGCTTGTTTGATCCTGACTAGCAGATACGTAGGCACCCATTCGGGTTAACCTATAAAAATGAAATAAAAAAATCATTTTCTTAGAATAATAAAAAACATAATAAAAAGTAACAGAAACAAAATAAAAGACATTTCTAAATGGGAACAATTTTAGGAGACTAGGTGGTAACTGTAAGGTTTTAATAGGTTAGCCTCCGGACTTAGAAACTCTGGTTTTCCCTTTTCCTCTTTTCACAAAAACGAGAAGAGGAAATCACGACGACTAGTGGTCCAAATTAAGACTAATCCGCTCCTTTAGTCTTAATTCAATATTTCCCAACAACAGTTGGGTGGCGACTCCAAAAATCAAACGAAATTCCTAATTCAAGTCGAGGATCTAAATTAGATGAGCATAGGGTCTAGTCTAGATCGAATTAGGAATGGGAATTCAAAAACTAGACTCGACAAATATGTTTCACTTAACATGGCTATGTTGGAAGTCGTGTAACTCAACATGAGGTAGTATATGGCCGTGCTAAAGGTTGTGTACATTTTTATGCATTTATTTTGACATGGGGTGGGACACTATCGTACTGGGAGGTCGTGTTCCTTTCCATAAGGTGTTGGTTTAGCACGGACGAGACGCAACTGTGTTAGGAAGCTGTGTTTCTTTCTAAAAAGTCTGGGTTCAACACGGGTATAACACAGTCGTGTTGGAAGGCCACGTATCTCTCTGTGCAATCTTAGTTTAACAATGTCGAAACATAACTGTTTTAGGAGGCCATGTATCTCTTAGCACATTTTCACAAACCCAAGTTCCTCTATACCAATTCATCTTAATTTCAATTCTTTTTGTTCCTAAGTTTAACTTATTCCTAAAACATGTATTTTTTTAATCAAATTACATGGATTAGAGTACTTGCATCAATTTTTTTTCAAATTGTATCCTTAATCGATTGATTTTGGTGATTATGCCCCATCCTTGATTGGGATCCTAATTGAAATGGGTGATTGAAATTGGTTAAATTCTTAGTACCACAAGCATAGAAATCATTAAATCGATAAGCCTCTTTACCTAGCTTCCTCTTAATCATCCTTATGGCTCTCTAAGTCTTGCATGTTAGATAGCCTTTTCTATGAAGAGGTGAAAAAGAGGTGAGCTATGACAACATAGAGTATTTATACACTGATCATAAAAGACCCATTTACCCCTCAAATTTTGATGAAATCTTGATTATGACCTTGGTTTCATGCTATAATTGGGGTAATAGACTCATGGACAAAGATGAATACCTTTTTTCAAGTATGTTTTATATATATAATATATATATATATAATATGTATGTATGTATGTATGCACGTATGTATATTATTTTTTTGTTGAAGGATTGTGAAAGGATGTTGTGAAAGTTATGTGTGATGGAGTATATGGTGTGATTGTGTATTGGCTAAAGGTTAAGAAAGATAAATAAAATTGTGCATGAATATTGTGTGTATCATCCATGTGTTATTACTTCTATTATGGCATGCGAATGTGTTTGTAGGTATACATAGTACTGGGTAATAGCTCACCTTTCATGGGACCCTTTTTTTAATTGCAGGTGTCATAGGAGAGATGGTAAGGCATGATGAAACCTTAGAAGCTACAAATCAGAATCAAGATGATGAGCAGAACATTGAATATGTTTATTATGCTGAGATGTAGATAGATGGTTATAAGAACAAATAGTAGTTGAAATTGTTTGATGAATTGAAGATTGTTGTAGTATTTTAAGTATTGAAATAAATTTAAGAGTTTTGATTATGTTGTATTTTTTAGGGTAGGCCTCTTTATCAATCTTTTGTACATAGAGAATACTCTTTATTATTCTTGATGGATTTATGAATTTAATATTGGAAAATTATAGTATCAAAGCCTTTATTCATCCTCATATAAGAGAGACATGTGGCAAGTTGTCGCATTCCTGGGTTCTAGGCCGTTATAACACTATACAAGAAAAACAAAATATAGTACAATGTTCTTGTACCATGTCTAGTTTATATAGTGTAACACAAAAAATTTTATGATCATATTGGGTCATTTTATATATTAACATGAGAACTTCTGGAAAAAGTTGCGATGTGTACATAGTAGTAAAAAGAATGATGATGTTATGGGTTTTTTTTTTCAAGAATGTGCTAGTTTTGTTCGATGAAATAAATTTTTGAAGCATTTAAAATATAGCACAACATTTTTGGTTTCTGCCCAATATTTTGAGTTCCTTTTATCTAGTGACTTCATTGACTATGACTTGTCCTGGTTCAATTTTACATTTCCTCTTTCTTTTTTTTTTTCTTTCGAGTTTACAAGTTGACAGGTATACTGTGAAAGGATGTGGATGTAAATGGCCACCAAGATACGGGCCTAGAAGAGTGCTCCATGAAATAAATTTCATCAAGAGGATGTCTTAATAGTTAGTGAGGCAAGTTTCAACATTAATTTTAATATCCACTATGGGTTTAGGTGCTAACCATCTTAAAAACCCTATCCTAGAGATCTTATTCAATAAATGAAAATATGTAATTGAGGGTAAGCAAATAATTCTAGTTAACAAGATATCCATCCATACACTACTTATTTGGATATGTTTTGAATATTTCTTAAGGGACATAAGATAGGTTTTGAGCATAGATTTTCTAAAACTTGCTATCAGTAATAGGTTACGAATATGAGTCCTACCTACCGAAACCAGTACTCTAAGATATATAGGGAACAAATTCCAAGATACCATATATCAATCTTATAAAAAAATTATTAAATAATGAATAATAATATTATATTTTTCAACTAATAAATGATTTAATAAAAAAGGAAATGAGAGAGCAGTGCTCATATTACCTGAATAACTAAATTAATCCCACTTTTCTCACTTTATATTTTTCATTTTTCTTCCTTCTTATTCCCTACTTTTCTCTCTAACTTATGTTTTCCATTATTTTTCCTTATTCTTTCCTAATTGTTAAGTAATAAAATTATCTAAATTTGAAATAATGAGATATAATTTTTTTTTTTTTTTGGGTTTTGTGGGCTTTACTACAAGTTCTATGAGATTTGTATATGGAAAACTTAAAATATTATATATAAATTACTTTTTCAATATCATATAATTTTGAAATTTATATTAAACAAAAAGCGAAACCTTTATGTTGCATACGGTAACATATACCCTATGAGTTGTACAAGTAGTTCTAAAGTGTTGCATCGTAGTTTTACCTCCAAAATTTAGAAATTTATACCTTATAAATTAGGGTTCAAGTAGACTTTCATATCTTACCCACACTATACTCACTTATCCCTAAGTTTAATATGTTAAAACTAAACTCCTAGTGCAGTAACGCAATGGTACATACGATCTATCTCCTTCGCTCACTTCCTCTCTATATATTAAGCATATACATCCGCTTTTGAACTCCATACTCTCTTTTTTTTTTCATGTGCGTAACTCCATATTCATTTAAACATTTCTAGTGCTTAAAATTTAAAATTTCAAATACACTTCTTGTTTATTTAAATTTTACCATCAATAGCTTTTCACCATCCTATTTTTGAAAGTGCACACTTCCACATTAAAAAAAACGACTCTTGTTTTTTCGTGTGGTAATATTTTATCACCTTCCTTACATAAAAACTTTTCTTTCTTAATATGCTAATACAATGATTGTCACTTATCATATCATTCATGTTTTATCCTTTCAAGCACATGGCCACATGGTCTCACTAATGTGTTCATGTGTGTGTGTGTATGGTCAAAAATCATTTATGCCTCTTAAGTTTATATTTAATTAATGAAGGAACTTAAGTTTCAAGTGAATCATCTGAGTCCTTTTATGTTTGTGATGTTTAAAGTCATTTGACATACATACATTTCACATATAAATTTTGTTAAAGGTGGTTGTAGTAATAAACAACCTCTATGAAAATGAATCCTCCTTATTTTTATTCTTTCAATCTACGTCAATTTACAAATCAATGATAAAAATTACTTAAATTTTTTTAACTATCTTGTGATATTATAGCTATGTCATCTACCTTTCTTATAATTTTTACAATTAATCACATGTTGCAACATTTAAATATGGTAAATTGATGTAAATTGAGAAAATGTGGATGGAGAGAATTCAAATCCAATTGTACACTGCATTACAATGGTGATGAATGGTTCAACTCTTGTGAACTAAGGAATAATGGAGGAGTTATATATCTGGCATGTGTTAAAACTTCAAAAGCCCAACCTTTTTCTAACAATAAATATCCTTATTTTTATGTGATTGTCAATGAGTGTAATACAAGCACTTATTAAAGGGTAAGGGAAATTTTTTTCTATTTCCAATATAGATTATACATTTATTAATGATGTAGTTACATAAAAATGTGATTGAAAAGTACTATAAAATATTCTAGCAAAACACACTTTCACATGAATCCAAGAGCACCTATTAATAAAAGCATGGCAAATCCCCTGATACGTTTGTGAAAAAAACAAATTACCAAAGAACATAAAACCCATTTTTCATATTCATTTCCAGTTCTATTTTAATTCCATCATCAAAAGCACTACTATTATCATTTTCAATTATCATTGAAAACATTACATTGTGATTAATTTAACAGTATGTAGTTCCAAATATAATATTAATGGAAGCACGTCACTCTCTAAGGGTGGAGCAATAAATAAGGACAATGTCTTTTTTAACATAGAGTAACATTTAATATGAATACTATTTTCATATTGATTTAAGAAGTGAAAATTTCATGTAATTTCTTAGGAATTTTCAAGTTCTAAATATTCCATCATCACCTTTTTAAGCTTAGTCAAGTTGTTGATGAATATATAAGGTGAAAAGGAAGGATTTATTTTGTTGCATCATGAGAACTTTTTATATAAGCAATCACTTCATCTTTTTTTTTTTTTATGCACATTATTAGTTCTAACCAATAATACAATATAACGGTTTTCTTGAAATCTTAGTTTTATGTTAAATCAAAACTATGATATCTAATTAACATTTCCCAACAAGCATTATCAAAAGTAAATGAGAAAAATATCAATTTTCTAGTCTAGAATTTAGTACAATAAATAGCTTCATCTAGTTTTACATAAATTTGCATTACAATTTCATTTAAGCAATCATAGGATCAAACCATTCCATTAACTTTGTTTGTAAGATAGTACAATGAGAAATTAAATTCTACATATATTAAAGAAACAAGTTTGATAGCTTATTAATTATTCATTAAATCATACAATCTGCAATTCCATGCCCACAGCATTTAAGGGCATAATCATGCTTGCTTCTTAATCGAAGAATATACATTAGCCAACAGTTGCCCAAACTTGACTTGACTCTTGGTGCTGAAGTGTTCACCATCTTTTGAAATGAGTATTCTTTAGGTAGATCCATAGTATATAAATTTGGCAACTTCAACTCCAATTGGATATTTCTTACAACTATATAATATGCTAATTTGGTTGGTGCTATAGCAACCTATCCACATTTCCAAAAAAGAAAAATGTATATTAAATCATCACTTAATCAACAAAGCAAATGGTAGGCAACATAAAACGAAGTTTTGTGATTCTCATTTGAAATTATGCACGGCAAAATATAAATTGATATAATGGGGGGAACAAAATATGAATAGAAAATTTTGAATTAGAAATCTAAAGAAAGGTCATAGTTTATACCTGTATAATTAGGAGGTTTAGAGAATTAAGATCAAAATGGACTCTATTGAAGAAATTAACTAAATTTTCTTTGTAAGATTCAGCATCCTCTTTCTTTGCTGAATCAGATCCCCCTTGCCACCAAAGGAGTCCCTTTAGTTCCCCACCATTTTTTATGGATTCCTTTGCCCTTATTATTAGTTGTTCATAAAGATAAGTTCTGGGTTGCCAATCAACAATCTTACTGCCCCCATATGCACATGGGACCAAGCCAATTACTTCGAAGCTCGGGTTTTTTGCCAATAGAGCATGAGCAAATGGCATTCCAGGACCAATGCCATTAGTCTTATTGTAATCAATGTCTTTTATGGAGTGGTTCTTAGGCAACAACCTAAGTAAGTTTTGCGTCAAGGCGAAGAATATCCTTCTGTGGTTGGCACTCAATAGGGATAATGCCATCCCATTTCAATTGGTGAGAAATGGTGTTGATATCTACACCTCCGCAACCGGCCATGTTACTCTGCCCTGCAAGAAGGAATATATTTTTGGGTTGTTCTTGTAAGTTTCTAAGCCTGGCAAACACAATGTTAGCAAGGAGCAAGAGGATAGACAATCGAACATACATCTTGAGGTTTTTTTTTTTCTTTTTTAAACAAAGCAGAGTAAATTAATTGATTTTTGTGAAGATACAAATAAGATATTGACTATTTATAAGAAAATGAGTTACTATTTTTATACATTTGCAAGCTAACTAGATAATCGATGGTAGTTAAACAAATTTTATATGTTTAGGCCTTCTTTTGGTTTACTTTGCTTTCGTAACAGGTTACTTGTTATAAGATGTGAGGAAGAGATTATTCTGTTTCATGATAGAGATTGCTTATGAGGTTTTAGATATTTTGTATCTACCCATCATTACTAGTAATGTTAATGACTTGGTAGTTATTATTGTACCACATGTCTTCTTTTTACAGGAAAATATACTATAATACACTAACAAATTAAGCATAAAAGATGATAGTGGTTTAAAGTGTAATAATTGATTTAACTGTCATTTCCTTTCCTCTCTTCATATATTATATTTGCATGAGAAACAATCTTGATGTTATATCTTCTACTTTTACTTGTAAAAATCTATTGAAAGCAAATTATGATAGTCAATTTATATATGTTCACTTTTATGATTGGTTTATATTATTATGAAAATGAATTAACTATATATATATATATATAATAATTTTTTTATACTAAGAAATCCTACAGCTATATTTTCAATCAATAACTGTACTTATCTTTCCTTATTGGATCAAGTTTGATTACCAAATAGTGGATCCAAACTAGTTTAGAGCACATTCATGTATAAAAACGTATGATTATGGTTTTTTTCCTTTTTTTTTGTTTTTGTTCTTCGTTTATTTTCGCCAAGTAGAAAAAGCATGATTAGGCCTTGGTTACCATGATAATCCAAATGTAAATTTGGGTGGAACTTATCACACAGGTTAACCTAGAAGTAGTAATTTGTTTGGAGAAAAACATTCTCATAGTTTTCTTTAATATTCATTTAGTACTTATAATCTTTAATTGCAATGGTGCTAATAAGAAATTATCATGCTTATAACCACAAGCATTAATAGTAAGTGCGAAATATACTAAGAGCATATGCTTGCCCAAGAAAAATATCTATTGAAAATTGAAAATTCAAAAATGTAAAAAAATAAAAAACAATTCACCATGTTAAACTACAAACAATTGTCTAGACCATTCTATTCTAACAATATAAATATTAGTTTTTCAACAAGATAAATTGATATTGATTCTCTTTTTTCCATCAGCTATAATACATATCATAATTAACAAAAAAGTTATAATCAATTTTTTAATTTTCAATAAATCCTTTCTAAAGATAGTCAATCACGACATGGTCTATATGTATGAACGACGATTAACTATATGAACAAGCTTATAGGCTTACCCACTATGTTAGCATTAGGAAATTCAAGAGCAAGTCAAGTGTGCTCTACTATTCTTGTATGAGCGACGATTAACTATATGTACAAGTGATGGATAAAATACACCAATACATGCTTATGCTTATATATTATCCCCTGTACATTTTACTGATCATTCTCCTGCATCTTTCATCTGCGGGAATAATGCGACAATTAAAGCTACTAATTTCAATTTCATATCATTGAAAAAGAATTAGATCTCGTGAACACCTTCTTCCATGCCTTCCAGCTCAATGGTTTATATAAGAGAAGAGAAGGTTTTCCTTCTTTTCTTGGAAGAGAACGAAGCGGTGGCGATGATTCTTGAGAGGATTGATCCTTCGTTGGTAAATTGTCTTCTGGGTTCTGAAAACGGGATTCTTTTCTCTTTTTCCTCATCGTCTCTAGCACATCATACTTGCTGAAATTGCCCAAACAGTCACCTTTTGTTGATAATTGTCCACGTTTACCGAGTATATTCCTGCATCGTATATATATACCATCCACAAACTTTGATATTGTTTCCATCTCGTGTTGCATAAAAAACCACTCGAGGAAATTTACCATTAAATACCAAGCCAAAATGTAGATTTTTGGGGCATGAGTTAAAGAAAAATTGAAATTTCTTTTGTTAATTTAGAAAATAAATAAATAATAAGTAAAAGTAGATATACTCCACCCTATGGACAAAAGGGCTCGTAAGTTAGTTAACTAAAAGAACTTAATATTGCGAAAGCCCATCCCCCCATTTGGGCTAACTCCAACCTTGTCCATCAAGCCCGACGGTGCCTCGAATTCAAAGTTGTATTCGATTTTCTTTTTTTTTATATATATAAACAATTCTTGGGCGCATATAGATAATTATTATAGTCCTAAATTATGGGTTGTCCATATTCTATCAAAGTTTCCATCCATATTATGTTGAACCACTTATTATCACATATAAATAGATTAAAACATAGAAAAAAATTATTGTCTTATTGATTCTTAATCATAAATGGTTGTAAACACCCCATTTTTGCCCCTAATGATCAATAATAATCAACCATAATTAGTTTCCATTTTTTCTCTAATTTAGCAAAAATAGGAAAAATATTCAAAAAAATAAAATAAATAGGAAAAATATATCAATTTTGGAAAATAATTGCAGAAATGGCAATAAAAAGGATTAAATAATTTTTACAAATTTTTGAAATTTCAAAAAATACAAAAAAATAAAAAAAAAATTGCATTGCATATATGCAAATTGTGAAAATAAGAAAATCGTGAAAGTGGGCTAGCCCAACTAGTCCGAACCTTGGTCTGGTGCGCGTGGGAGTGAGCTCGGTTAGGGGTTCAAAACACGGGGGAGGCAGATTCAGCGTTTTGCAAATTTTTTCTTCGCTTGGGACACGTGTCAGCAGATGATTGGCTGGAGCGAACGCACGCGCCAGGCACGTGATCATCTTCAACCTTCATCCGAGATCACCGGTGAGGAGAAAAATTTGAATTTCGGCCGTTTTGATTTTATTTTTTGCACAAATCCAACAGATCTTCAACAGAAATAGGATAAACATCATCCAATTGGAATCAAGTCGCAACAAATCAATGGATTTGCATAAATCGGAGATGGGTTTTAACCGCAAATCCGATTTACTTCAATCGGTGGAAATCCAAGCTTATTCAGCTCGATTTCTTGCACCTATAAATAGAGGATGAAGGGGAGAGGCAGAAGCACGGATCAAAAGTGAGAAAAAGAGAGAAAAGAGAGAATCGAAGCCTCGCTGGAGTTCTTCAACCCGCGACCACCGATCGAGCATCGAGCTGCCACCAGGAGGCGTTTTCAGAGAAATCCACCGCCACAGTTGAGTTCCCCACCCCCGAAAACATAGGAATCGACACCTCAACCGCTTCGAAAAGCCGTCGAAATGCCGTCAACAAGCACTCCTAACCGTCGTGCCTAATCGACCCGACCCGACCTGCGCACCGACCCAGATCCAGGTAAGTCGGATTTTTCAATTTTTATTTATTTATTTATTTATCTATTTTATTTATTTCAAATTTATTTATTTACTTATTTGTTATTTATAATTCAAAAATAGAAAAAAAGTTGGAATTTAGATTTTTTTTTTTTTTTGGAATTAATTTAGGATAAATAATAAAATAAAAATAATAATTATAAATAATAAATAATAAAAATGTGAAAATATATAAAGAAAATGACAAAAATATTAGAAAAAATAATAATAATAATTTAGATTTTAGAATAGGATAGATAAAAAATCTAGGAGAAAATTTTTCAATATAATAAAAATTAATAAAAAATTATGAAAATGAATAAAAGTTAATAAAAATTATAAAAAAATGATAAAAATCAATAAAAATTTATAATATTAGAAATGGGTCGAAAAATAAAAAAATGAAAATTTTATCACTTAGAAAAATCATTTTCTTAAATAAATCCAAAATTGGTTTTTTTCCTAAAATTGTTATTTTTTTCAAAAAATCAAATGATCAAGCTTAGGCTTAGATTTTTTTAGAAAAATACTAAAATAATAAAAACGTAAATGAAAAGAAATTTCATAATTAAAATTCACAAACACACTAAAGTTTTTTCAGGAAAAGCGAACTACGACAAGTTTGATCCTGAATAGCAGGTACGTAGGCACCCATTTGGGGCAACCCTAAAAAAGAATAAAAATCATTTTCTCATAATAGGTTATTCAAAAAAAAATAAAAAGGTAATAAAAAAATAAATAAAAGACATTCTGGATATAGTAGATTTTAGGAGATTAGGGTGGTAACCTTAGGGTTTTAATAGGTTAGCTTCCGAACTCAGAAACTCTGGTTTTTCCTTTCCTCTTTTCACAAAAAACGAGAAGAGGAAATCACGACGACTAGTGGTCTAAATTGGGATTAATCTGCTCAATTAGTCCTAATTCAAATTTTCCCAACAAAAGTTGGGTGGCAACTCCAAAATAAAACGAAATTCCTAACTCAAGTCGAGGGTCTACATTAGATGAGCATAGGGTCTAGTATAGATCGGATTAGGAATGGAAAAATAAAAAATTAGACTCGACAATAGTTAAACCACATTAGTTAAATATGATGAGATAAGAGAGAATTCAGTAAAATGATATACCATGTAAATTGCTACGTGGTTGGAAATGATATGTGAGGAGGTTTTTTAAAATTACTTATCATAGTTTTCCTAATATAATAGGTTATGTATCGAATTCATATTAATTTTCACCCTACTAAACATTATACAAGACATGCCATCCTTATGATAAATCATATTTTCTGCATAGGAACATTAATTAGGGCTTGGCACGATCTTATGCACTTACCCATAAGACAAGATAAAGCCTTTTTTACTTTCTTCTCACACCAATAAGAGTATAAAGGTACCATCACCTCCATGTATCGTGCTTCCACATTCCTGCTAGTCGGCATAATTTGAAAATCTACGATTTTACCTTCTCCCAACAAGCAATATGCAATCCTCAATGCTATCAACATTAGTAAATCAAATTTCTTCTTTCAACAAGGATTTGCAGGTAAAATATATGACATAACTACAAGGTGCCAATGAGTGGCTGGAGGATTTGATTATGCAACCCTCAAGCTTTGAGCACATGACTCCCGATAGATAAAGCCAACTGCTGTACCGAGATGGTAGCGAAGAGCAGGCAGAAGAAGTGGAAGACAATGTCTAGGAAGTGTTAAAGGAAGAAGTATCGAACCACATACAGGTTCCATCTAGCTCCATATGTTAGCCACTTGCACCACTTAAGTCTGGCATTTTTACTAAACATTTTCGTTAAATTGTAAGGGGAAATGGGAGCACTTGTGCGTATTGCAACTATTGCCGATCAAGTTAAGCATGGAAGAAGTGGGTGGGCTATGGGGCTCTATATAGATAAGTTGTACTAACAAATTTTCTAATCAAGTGGATCGTTATCGGCAAGCCTATTTTAGCATTCTGCTAAGAGGCAACAAGTTTCCTTTATAGAATACTTAGCGAAATATAAATTGTCATGGAGTCAAACATCTTCGAAGCGCTGGTTGGAGTATGAGTGAGAAGCTTTGAATTCGAGCTCACATAGTTACGACCCAAAAAGGTTACAACGAATGATCGTGAAGTTGTATCACAATGGTAAGTGTGAATTAGCAGCTCTTTTTAATTCTCTTGAGACACATATTTCTATTCGTAAGAATATATGGACCGATCTACTTTAGGAAAATTCATACATGAGAATTACATATCACTAGATAAATGATGCATGGTAAGTGCAAAAGAGACTAATAGCACTTACGATTTTCAATAATAACCATGAGGCACAAAATATTTTTCGCATAATAAGTATTATTTTAGGTGTACATTATGTGAAGAAAAATATTTTTTCAGTTGGTTTTGATACTGTGTCCGCTAATATGACATCCATTGAGAAACTTCAAGTATTATGTTAGCCTACACTAGGAGGTACTTTTTTTCTACATATGATGCACCTTCCATAATTTAAATCTTTACATTAAAGATGGTATGAACTATTTAGATTTTAAGATGTCCCTAATAAATGTAACGCCACGAAACCATAGGTAGCGCTATTGCTCACCACGTGTCCTTATCATACATAAACACGTTATGGCTCTAACCTGCTCTAATAACTCTTAATCTTGCAATTCCTATAAGTCAACATTTAAATATATCCAATGCTTCTAACGTAATATAAAAACAATCTAATTCATCCTTTGAACCTTGAAACCAATTTAACATAAATCCATAATCAACATCTAATGTAACAAAAGTCTATAAAACACTAAATTAATATTCTCAAGATACTACTAAGTATTAGATCGTGATAATATAATTCTTTATAATTTCTAATGACCATAGTAATAATGATAACCATCTTCTTTCTCTCTTTGTGGTTCACCTAATGCTAGGATATCTTCTAGGTTGTCATCTCCCTCAATACCTGCATCTAAAAAAAATAATCCTCTTGGTTTAAGCTAACCCTCAATATGTATAAGTCAATGACACATGCATAAAAAAAACATGAACGTAATTCACATGCATTATGCAATACTTAAACATAGGCAACCGTTTTGTGATATAATTTAATTCCACAAACAACAACAGGGTACTTACGACCCCCCTTAACACACTAGAGCACGAATCTTTGATGGGAACTACCACTACGAGCCCCATATCCATGATCACTTAAACTTGGTGATGGGAACTACCACTGCAGGGCCCTACACCCACAATCACTTAATCACTTAAACCTTAAACTAACCTAAATCTTTTCTAGGCATGTCTCCACTAGAGATAACGTCACACAAAAATCAATGGAGTTCTCGCTAGGGATCTACCATTATAGGCCCCTAGGTCAAGCTATGCCCAAATAGCATACACTTAAATGCTTGATCAGTCTTGCACTCAATCCATTTCAATGAACATACCAACTTAAACAAGCACAGAACAACAAATAGTTATATCTACCTTTAATCCTAGTCTTAAGCATGTCTATTCCCGAACTTAAGCTTAGCTATAATCTATTAAAACAATAATGATTCCTTCTTAACACTAATCTAAAAATAATTTAATTTCTTACTTCTCTTAGTTTATTTGATTTTCTAAGGTCTTACTAGCAATGTAGGTTGCGTGGAAATTAGCTTAATTAGAATTTAAATAGGCAAACAATTAGATTATGTTTCACTCAACACGACCATGTTAGAGGTCTTCTAACTCAACACAGGATAGTATATGGCCTTGTAGAATGCCGTGTACATTTTTGCGTATTATTTTCACACGAGGTAGGATATACGGCCGTGTTGGGCAGTTGTCTTCCTTTCTATAAGGTCTAGGTTTAACACGAGTGAGATACAACTGTATTAGGAGGTCGTGTTTGTTTCTATAAAGTCTGGGTTCAACATAAGCATGATACAGTTGTATTGGGAGGTTATGTATCTCTTTATGTAATTTGGGTTTAACATGGTCAAAACACGGCCATGTTAGGAGGCTATCTATCTCTCAAAACAGTTTTGCAAACCTTACTTCCTCTATACCAATTCATCCTAATGTCAATTCTTTTTGTTCCTAGGTTTAATTTATTCCTAAAACATGTATTTTTTAATCGAATTACGTGGATTAGAATACTTACTTCAAAATTTTCGCAAATCACATCCTTGATTCATTGATTTTGGTGCCCATTACGTCCTATCCTTAATTTGAATCCTAATTGATATAAGTGATGAAAATTGATTAAATTCTCAATTCCATAGGCGCAGAAATCATTAAATCGGAAAGCCTCTATACTTGGTTTGCTTTTAATCGTCCTGACAGCTCTCTAAGTACTCTTGCTTGTTAGAGAGCATTTTCTATTCCATCTATGTTGTTACTGTAAGGAGGCTAAAATGAGGAGAGTTAGGCTAACGTAGAGTATTTGTACTCTGACTGTAAAATGACCCATTTGCCCCTCAAATTTTATGTAATCCCAATCGTGACCTCGGTTTTACGTTAAGATTTATATATATATATATACATATACATATTAATTTGCATAAATCTAAGTATTTGCATTCTCCCCCCCCTCCTTTATAAAAACTTTTGTCCACGAAAGTTACCTACTTCTTGAGGAATTCTTTCTTATCTCTTTTTCTAGTTCCTACGTTGCTTCCCGTATAGTTTGATTTGTTCATTGTACTATGACATAGAAAATCATTATCCGTCTTAGTACTTGCTCTTTAGTGTCCACAATTTTGGCCGGTTTTTCCATCGATGTTATTTTTGGCTATACGTTCAATGGCTTCAAAGCCACTATCTGATCTAGGTTAGGTATATTTTTCCTTAACATGGACACATGAAATACATCATGTACCCTAACCAAACTTAGCGAGAGAGCTAATCTATAAGCCACTACACCTATTCTTTCCAAGATCTCAAATGAGTCTACATACCTCGACTCCAGCTTCCATCTGAAACTAAATCTGACCACCCCATATGTTAGAGAAATTCTCAATAAGACCTTGTCACTTACTTGAAATTCCAAAGGGTTTCTTCTCTTTTATGCATAGCTCTTTTGTCTAGATTGAGTTGTTTATATTCTTTACCTAATTAACTTCACCTTATCCATTGCCTCTCGAACTAATTCTAGTTACATCATCTGCCTTTCTCACACCTCATCCTAATGTAGTGGGGATCTACACCTTCTTCTATAAAGATCCTCATAAGGAGCCATCTAAATGGTTACTTGGTTGTTGTTATTATAAGCAAACTCAATCAGAGATATATACACATTTTAGTTACCTCCAAAATCTATTGCACTAGCTTTGAGTAAGTCCTCTAGAATCTATATAGTCCTTTTAGACTGCCCATTAGCCTGAGGGTGGAATGTAGTGCTGAACTACAGTTTGGTGCGTAAAGCTTTATGTAAGTTGTTTCAGAATTTGCTTACAAATCTGGTGTCTCTATTATAAGTGCTAGTCATTGGTAGTCTATGTAATCTGACTATTTCTTGTGTATATATCTGGGTTAGTTTCTCTAATTTGTATCCGACTATGATAGGTAGAAAACAAGCAAATTTAGTCGACCTATTCACTATTACCCAAACTACATCCTGTTTCACCTTGGTATTTGGGTGAGTTGTAACAAAATCCAATGTCATATGCTCCCATTTCCATTTTGGAACTAGAAGAGGATGTAATTCTCCAAGTGGTCTCTATTGCTCTATTTTGATCTATTGGCATTTGAGGCATTTGGCTATATACTCGACTATCTCTCTCTTCATGTTTCTCCACTAGTAATGACTCTTTAGATCCTCATACATTTTAGTTCTTCAAAGGTGTATTGTGTAGGTTGAGTAAGGTATCTCTTTCATTATCTCTCTCTTCAATTCTATCTCCCTTAGCACACAGAATCTTGTTTTATATCTCAGGGTTTCTTCTGTATCTAAGCTAAATTTAAGAGCTTTGACCTATGCCATTCTACTCTTGATCTTTTAAATGTCTTTATCTTCTATCTAACCAATTTTAATTCTATCCATTTATGGTTAGCTGTACTTATAAGGTAGCCATTTTTGCTCCTACTTCTTGGGTTAAAATTTTTAATTCCAACTCGTGCATGTCTTCTAATAGTTCTCTTTATAAAGTAATGAAAGTGGCTACATTACCATGTTTCTTTCTACTAGGGGCATTTGCCACCACATTGGCCTTTCGTGGATGGTATTATATCTCTAGGTCATAATCTTTTATCAGCTCTAACCATCTCCACTGTCTAATATTCAAATCTTTCTATGTGAAGATATACTTCAAGCTTCGATGATCAATAAAGATTCTGTACCTTTCTCCATACAAATAATGCCTCCGTAACTTTAGGGTTAATACTACTACTGCTAACACTAAGTCATGAGTTGGTCAATTCTTCTCATAAGGCTTTTGTTGGCAGGATGCATATGCTACTACCTAACCAACTTGCATCAACACATACCACAACCCTTGAACGGAGGCATCACTACACACTATAAATTTTTCTTTACTCTTGGGCAATGTCAAAACTGGCACTGACACAAGTTTCTCTTTGAGCATTTGAAAGTTGACTTTACATCTATCATCCTGCTTAAATCTTACATTCTTTTGTGTCAATCTAGTAAGAGGAGTAGTTATTTTGGAAAATCCCTCTACAAATCTTAGTGGTAGTCTTCCAAACCCAAGAAACTTCTTACCTTCTTCGTAACTGTCTTCGGTTTGTGCCAATCCACTACTGCTCTCACCTTTTCCAAGTTACAGATATCCCTTTTTTATTGACCAAATGACCTAGGAAAACTACTTGCTCTAGCTAGAATTCATACTTATTAAACTTAGCACACAACTTTTCTTCTAGTAACCTACCCAATACTAGTCTCAAGTGCTCTTCATTACATCCAATATGCCCAGTACCAAGTCAATATTGAGCTCTATCTCCCTAACTGAGGATAAACCAAGAAGGTCTTCTAGAAACACTTTTGGAAACTCTCTCACTATACATACTACTTCCATCACGACTTCCTCACTAGCTTCAACAGATATAGTCGCCAGCATATTCTTTCCCCACATCTCATAAGTAGGTAATCTAGCAGGTCTTTGCACTTCTAATTTATACTCAAAGTAGTCTTCTCCAAGTATATCGAGTTACACCACCATGTTGTGACAATCAATGGTGGCATGGTACTTTGATAGCCAATTGACACCAAAAATAATGTCGAAGTCTATCATCTCTAAGATTAAGAGATTTGCTAGCATTACTCTACCTCGTATTGCTATTCTCACTCCTCTACATATTCTACTTATCTTCCCTCCAACTCCTAAAGATAACTAATAGCCAGACAATCATTCATGTGTTTAGCATTTAATACACATGCACATACAAAATTCTCATATACATAGGATACTAATTCACCGATATCAAACAATACATAAGCATTATAAGAGTGTACTTGACGCATACTTACAATGTTTTCCACATCAAGGATGTCCTAGTGCTGTTGTTGCTACTGTATAGCAAACACGCTGATAGGAACTCGCTGTCTACGACCTTCTACTTGTGGTCTACTACCTTATCCCCTCACTAGAGGTCTAGTTGCCTATTAAGTTAGGCTTGCTTGATTTCTTACTTATCCCTGATGATACTTAATTGCTTTATGTCTACTATGTTTACACACATGATAGAAAATTAGGGGGATTAATGATACGAAATCGGTTTGCTCGGATTCCTAACTGATACGAACCATGCCAACGTGTGACGAAACCCAATACCAATAAGTTCGGAATTCGCTACCTAAGATGCCAAACACTCTCAAGTGGAAACCGCGACCCATTATCTATAAGCGAGACAAGAACCTTGGTATAATATGAAGACGCCACAATCGGGATGAAAGACCAATTGATAAGTCGGGATGAATGCCATGGAAGAAAATCCGATAAGTTCTAGATTAGTTCTGTAAAGAACCAAGAGAGGAATTCTCTCAAAAGTGTTTTTCAAACTTTAATGTTGTATGTTCTATGTTCTAAATGTTCTAAACCCAAGGAGCTTTATATTAGGGTTTACAATTCGTAACAATAAAGGCCCAAAATGACATCACTTCAATAAGTGCGTAAAAATAACAAAACAAGACATGAAGGCCGGCATCAGAGAGATACACGGCCGTGTACTTTGGCCGTGTATAATTCTGTGGAAATTCTTGACAACATACACGACCGTGTACTTCTAGTCTTGTATCTTTCTGTGGAAATTCTTGACACCATACACAGTTGTGCCTTTGAACCGTGTATACGACCGTGTATGATTATGTGTAACCTCCAGACTCCTACACGACCGTGCCTTGTAAAGACACGCCCTCTTCACCCCGTATCCGGTATGACTTGTACAAGAGCAAGTGCATTCCCATGGTTGTTCCAATCCTTTCCAACTTCATGATTGCTCCAATCCTTTCCAGCTTCGTGGACATCCGTTATCAACCCGTTAAGTGCTTCCTTGAATCGTTTCGCTCGATTTCTTGTGATTGGTCCAGGTGGCACTTCAAGAGGATCCACATTCCATCTTCTGGCTTGGCTCCCATCATGGCTCTCATCATTCCCCTCCTCTTGAAAAGGATTTTTCCTCAAATCATCGCCTGCATCAAAAGGACTCAAATCAGTAACATTAAATGTAGCACTTACTTGATAATCATCGAGTAAATCTATCTTGTATGCATTATCATTGATGCGCTCAAGGATTTGAAATGGTCCATCGCCTCTAGGAAGTAGTTTTGATCGACGCTACATAGGAAACCGCTCTTTACGCATGTGAACCTAAACCCAGTCTCCAGGTTTAAAGACAGCTTGTCGAAGACCCTTGTTGGCTTGTTTCACATACTGCTCTGTTCTTCGCTCAATGTTTAGCCTTGCCTTCTCATGGATCTGTTTAACAAATTCTGCTTTCTTCTTGCCATCTATATTAACATACTCAGAAATAGGCAAAGGTGATAAATCCAAAGGAGTTAGTGGATTAAAACCATACACAATTTCAAAAGGAGTAAACTTAGTAGCAAAATGCATTGTACGATTATAGGCAAATTCAACATGCGGCAAACAATCCTCCCAACTTTTAATGTTCTTCTTAATGACAGCCCTCAACAAAGTAGATAAAGTTCGATTTACTACCTCAGTTTGACCATCAGTTTGTGGATGACAAGTAGTAGAAAACAATAACTTAGTTCCTAACTTAGCCCACAAGGTCTTCCAGAAGTAGCTTAAGAACTTAGCATCTCTATCCAATACAATTGTTCTAGGCATACCATGTAATCTCACAACTTCCCTAAAGAAAAAATTAGCAATATTGCAAGCATCATCTGTTTTGTGACAAGGAATGAAATGAGCCATCTAAGAGAATCTATCCACAACTACAAAAATAGAATCTCGACCATGTCTAGACCTGGGTAATCCTAACACAAAATCCATTGAAATATCTACCCAAGGCTCATGAGGAATGGGAAGTGGGGTATAAAGCCCTTGAGGTTGGACTCTAGATTTTGCTTGCTTACACGTGACACATCGCTCACAAATCCTCTCAACATCTCGTTTCATGTGAGGCTAATAGACGTGTTCCTGCAATACCCCTAAGGTTTTAGCTACTCCAAAATGTCCCATTAAACCTCCTCCATGAGACTCCCTCACTAGTAATTCCCTTAAAGAACAAATTGGAATGCATAGTCTACTCTCCCTAAACAAGAATCCTTCATATTTATAAAACTTACCATGACCACTCTTCTCACAATGCACATAATCCTCACAAAAATCTCGATCAATAGCGTACAATTCCTTAATGTGCTCAAAACCAAGCAGTCTAGAACTAAGAGTAGAGATAAGAGCATACCTTCTAGAAAGTGCATCAGCAACGACATTCTCTTTACCTTGCTTGTAGTGGATGATATAGGGAAATGTTTCAATGAACTCCACCCAACGAGCATGCCTTTTGTTTAGTTTATGTTGTCCCTTCAAGTACTTCAACAATTCATGGTCAGTGTGGATCACGAACTCTTTTGTCCAAAGATAGTGTTGCCAAGTCTCCAGTGCTCGAACCAAGGCATATAACTCCTTGTCATAAGTAGGGTAGTTCAAGGTTTCCCCACTTAGCTTCTCGATAAAGAATGCAATTGGTCTTCTCTCTTGCATGAGCACTACTCCAATACCTAATCCTGAAGCATCACACTCAATTTCAAACATTTTAGCAAAGTCAAGTAAAGCAAGTAATGGCGCCTGAGTCAGCTTATTTTTAAGCGTCTGAAAGGCCTTCTCTTGTTGCTCTCCCCATCTGAACCCCATGTTCTTCTTAATTACCTCAGTAAGTGGTGCTGCAATGGTACTGAAATCCTTCACAAATCTCCTGTAAAAACTCGCTAGTCCATGGAAACTCCGCACATTACTTACATTAGTTGGACTAGGCCATTCTTGGATCGCACAAATCTTTTCTTCATCAACCTATATTCCCTGTGCACTAACAACAAAACCAAGAAACACAAGTTTGTCTGTGCAAAAAGTGCACTTCTTGAGGTTAGCATATAATTGCTCCTTTCGAAGCACTTCTAAAACATCCCTCAAGTGAGATATATGGTCTTCCAAACTCTTGCTGTAAATGAGAATATCATCAAAATAGACAACCACAAATTTGCCAATAAAAGTCCTCAAAACATGGTTCATAAGTCTCATAAAAGTACTAAGTGCGTTAGTTAAACCGAAAGGCATTACTAACCACTCATACAATCCATATTTCGTTTTGAATGCAGTTTTCCATTCATCACCTTCTTTCATTTTAATTTGGTGATATCCACTTTTCAGATCAATTTTGGAAAAGACACTAGACCCATATAACTCATCTAACATGTCATCTAAGCGAGGAATAGGATGACGATACTTTACTGTGATGTTGTTGATGGCGCGACAGTCAACACACATTCTCCATGACCCATCCTTCTTAGGCACCAAAATCACAGGCACTGCGCATGGGCTCATGCTTTCCCTCACGTACCCCTTCTCCATTAATTCATCGACCTGCCTTTGGAGTTCCTTTGTCTCCTCTGGATTGCTCCTATAAGTTGGCTTGTTTGGAATCGATGCTCCGGGTACAAGGTCAATTTGGTGCTCAATACCACGAATAGGTGGTAATCCCTTTGGAATCTCCTCAGGGAAGACATCTTCAAAGTCCTGCACAATAGACACAACCACACTAGGCAAAGAGTTAGATAGTTCGTTAGTATTCAGACATGTTTCCTTAAAAACCAGTAACAACATAGGTTGCTTCATCGCTAACGCTCTCCGCACAACACTCGCTCTTGCCACACATCTCTCCTTTTGCAAGGCTGCACTCTCCTTTTCACTCACCACCAAAGTTGATCCCCCTTCAACTTGGTCTCTCACACTCTTTCCAGCCTTCCTCTCTTTTTCCTTGTGAGTTCGACTTTTGTATTCCTTTTCTTTCTCATTGTCTTTTGCTCTCTCACTCTCCCTCTGTTTTTCACTCACCTTATGTTTTGCAAAAGACTGTTGTAGCTGCAATTGATCCTCATACACCTGTTTAGGTGTTAAAGGTTTAAGGTTAAAGCTTTTCCCCTGGTGAACAAGCATATACTTGTTAGAAAAGCCATCATGAACAACCTTCCTATCAAATTGCCATGGCCTCCCCAACAACACATGACACACCTGCATTGGCACTACATCGCATAACACCTCATCCTCATACCTACCAATGCGAAAAGCAATCAAGGCTTGCTTACTCACCTTAGTCTCGCCACTATCATTCAACCACTGCAAATTTATATGGACTAGGGTGTTTAGTAGTCTTGAGTCCTCAGCCTCTCAACAATAAAATTACTCACCACATTAGTGCAACTTCCTCCATCAATGATCAAACTGCAAATGTGATCACCTAGATAACATCTAGTATGAAAGATATTCTCTCTTTGCACCTCCTCTTCTTCCTTCACCTGCACATTCAAAACTCGCTTCACTACCACCACTAACTTCCCTACTATAGGCTCCTCATCATCACTAGCATCCTCTAATGGAGGCATATCATCTTCTTCACTATCCCCCTCAGTCTCATACTCACCATCATCACGCAGAATCATCACACGCCTATTTGGACATTGACTAGCAATATGCCTCTACCTTGGCATTTAAAACATCTAATGTCATGATTTCTAGGAGTAGAAGAGTCAGGTTTACCTTGATTACTAGGAGTAGAACCCACTTGCCTCTGCTCTCCTTTCGGTTTAGTAGGTAAAGGCTTTTCTTCCTTCTTCCATTGGTTAGTCTTCCAGGTGGATAAACCAGTACCCTGTTGAAACCGTGCATTACTACTACCTTTCCTCTTATGCTGGTTCTCAACCTTTATAGCCATATGAACCATATCTTCCAATTCTACATAATGCTGCAATTCTATGACATTTTGAATTTCTCTATTCAATCCCACAAGAAACCTAGCCATGGTAGCCTCTCTATCCTCCTCTACATTCGCCCTGATCATCGTTACTTCCATCTCCTTGAAATACTCATACACGCTTCGGCTTCCCTGCTTAAGAGTTTGCAATTTGTTGTGCAATTCACGATAGTAATACGCAGGCACAAACCGCTTCTTCATCACCCTTTTCATCTCTTCCCAAGACTCAATAGGTGGTTCGCCATTCCTTCTTCTATTCAACATTAGTTAATCCCACCACACTATGGCATAATCCGAAAATTCAATGGCAGCAAGTTTCACTTTCTTTCTCCCACTATAGTTATGACAATCAAATACCATCTCCACCTTCTTCTCCCATTCTAAGTACGCCTCGGGATCATTCTTCCCTTGGAAAAGAGGAATCTTCATCTTTATACTACTCATTTGATTATCCTCTCTATTCCTATCTCCTCTATATTCCCAATCCCTAGTTTCTCTATTCCTACCACTATATCCTCTATAACTCCCGATAGAAGGTTCATCAAATTCATCATTCGACATTTCATCTCCACCCCTTTGTACTCTCCTAAAACAACTCTCCCTCTTACGCCCTTGGAAGACGTTTTTAGATTGCTCTAGTCTTTGCTCTACCGTCTCATGAATTTGTTCCATCCCCTCCTGAAACATCTTCTTCATCTCACCCCTCAATGCCTCAATCACTAACCTAGCATCAAACCTTCCCCTCTCACCTTCACGAGAATGATGCCTCGACATAGTTCCTGCAGAAAAAGATTAGTACTAACACAAATATATATATAATTAAGCCTCACGATACACTCCCTTATGTGTTTCGCTCAAATGATGATATCACACAGTCACTCGTGTATTCTCACAAACAATGATGATATTAACTCGCCAATTCCTCTTCTCAATTCTCTTAGAACTAACCCAAACTACACCAATTCCCTTCCATAGAATTTAAAACAACTCTAGGGCTTGTAATTTTCCTCTTTTTCTTTCTGAATTTTTTTTTTTTTTTTTTGCCTTTGTTTGTTGCTCTTGATCACGTTCCTTTTCTTTTTTTTTTTGTCGTGATTCTTCCTTTTTTTTTTTGTAACAAAATTGAATAAAAGGCACTACACTTTCAATAGGCAATTAACACTATGAAATTGAATATGAACAATTGGAGTTAGGGTTTTGATGTTACCTTCCTCAAACCGAACTGATGTGTTAACAAACCTAGGCTCTAATACCAAACTGATACGAAATCGGTTTGCTCGGATTCCTAACTGATACGAACCACGCCAACGTGTGACGAAACCCAATACCAATACATTTGGAATTCACTACTTAAGATGCCAAACACACTCAAGTGGAAACCGCGACCCGTTGTCTATAAGCAAGACAAGAACCTTGGTATAATATGAAGACGCCACAATCGGGATGAAAGACCGATTGATAAGTCGGGATAAACGCTACGGAAGAAAATCCGATAAGTTCTAGATTAGTTCTGTAAAGAACCAAGAGAGGAATTCTCTCAAAAGTGTTTTTCAAACTTTAATGTTGTATGTTCTATGTTCTAAATGTTCTAAACCCTAGGAGCTTTATATTAGGGTTTACAATTCGTAACAATAAAGGCCCAAAACGATATCACTTCAATAAGTGCATAAAAATAACAAAACAAGACATGAAGGCCGCCGTCGGAGAGATACACGGCTGTGTACTTTGGCCATGTATAATTCTGTGGAAATTCTTGACAACATACATGACCGTGTACTTCTAGTCGTGTATCTTTCTGTGGAAATTCTTGACACCATACACGACCGTGCCTTTGAACCGTGTATACGACCGTGTATGATTCTGTGTAACCTCAAGACTCCTACATGGTCGTGCCTTGTAAAGACACGCCCTCTTCACCCCGTATCCGGTATGACTTTTACAAGAGCAAGTGCATTCCCATGGTTATTCCAATCATTTCCAACTTCATGATTGCTCCAATCCTTTCCGGCTTCGTGGACATCCTTTATCAACCCGTTAAGTGCTTCCTTGAAATCGTTTTGCACGATTTCTTGTGATTGGTCCAGGTGGTACTTCAAGAGGATCCACATTCCATCTTCTAGCTTGGCTCCCATCATGGCTCTCATCAATTAACCACTCATTACAATGTTTGCTAATGTATCCAACCTTCCTACAAGAGAAGCTTACCCCATCTAGTCGTCTGTACTCTCGTAGTTCATGAGGCCCATATCATTTAGTACATTTGACATTTGGGCCCACTATAGGAAGTGCAAAAGGCAATTGTCTAATTTGTAGAGGAGGTGTTGCAGCACTATGTGTCCTACTTTGATGTATATGATATCTCTTACTTTCATCTTGCCCTCATTCCACTTATGGTAAGTCTTTTTCTTAGAGTTATTACTGCTTTGTGGCTCCTCTATTCCTCTATACTTTTTCTACTATACTCAAGGTATTTGGCCTTATCAGCTATTTCAGCATAGGTATTCAGCTCAAAACCCCTAACCACAAGTTGAAGGTCCAAATCCAAGCCCCTTAGAAATCTTCTAACCCAGGACCTATCATTGTTACGGACATTTTTAGGAAGGAATTAGATTAGCATATTCAATTCTACCTCATACTCTTCCACTATTCTATCCACTAGTTCACAATTATAATACTCATTCTCGATCCTATCCCTAGAGCTACTAGTGAAATGTCTCTGATAGAACAATTCTCTAAATATTGCCCATTTGATGGATTCCCTGATAAGTTTAGGAACTCAGGCCTGCCATTTTACTGTAGTTCCCTTTAGCATGAATGCAACATAATTAACCTTTTTATCTTCTGCTATTTGAAAGATAGTAAATTTTTTCTTAATTTCTTGTACCTAATCTTCAAATTTGATTGAACCATCTACTTTAGGATTAAACACTTCAGCCACCTTAATGAACCTATCAAAGTTAATGGGTTCATTCACATTCTTGTGCTATGGGATATTGGAGGCTTGGTGTTGCTGTGTTAACAATCCTACCAAGTGATTCATAGTATGTAATGACTGGATTGTCTCTTTAGCCATCTGACCCCTTCTCCTTTGTAGCTATTGATTTTAGACATCTTCTTCATTGGGCTTAGCACGTCCAGCACCCTTTCCTAAGCTTGATCCAATGATTCTTCTTAGAGGCATTGTGTAGAGAAGAGACATCTAAATAGACTTAAAGTTAGTGCCAACTGATGTTAGTATTAGTATGTGTTGGTATATATACATACATACCCTTACACATGATGGTATACTCATAAATAACATCACAATTGAAAGAAGGCAAGTAAAAGAATAATACAAGAAAATAATTACATAAATAGATAATGTGACATATTTTCCGACTCTCTTCATGTCTCACTGTCTTACAGATCATATACTTAATTTCTCTAAAGATCATATCTTATGCTATACCATTTGAAACTTATGTCTATTGATCAATACTTAATTTTTAGGGATCAACAAGCCTAAGTTTTTCAAGATCATCAACTTGTGTTCTATAAATGAAAACCTAATTCCTAGAAGATCATAAACCTATTCTCTGTAGATCTAAACTTGAGTCCTCAATAATCATAAACCTATTCTTTATAGATCTAAACTTAAGTCCTTAAAGATAAAAAACTTGAGCTCTGATACCATCTAAACTGTAATGCACTAAAACCACAAGCAGTACTACTGCTTACCACGTGTCCTTATCACACAAGAGCACATTAAGGCTCTAACCTACTCTAATACCACTTAATCCTGCATTTCCTATAAATCAACATTCAAATATATCCAGTCCTTCTAACTTAATACAACAACATTCCAATTCATCCTTGAAACCAATTTAACATAAATCCATAATCAACATCTAATACAATAGAAATCTATAAAACTCTAAGTTGATATTCTCCAGATACTACTAAGTATTACATCCTAACAACAAAATTCTTTCCAATTTCTAATCGTCATAGTGATAATGATATTCATCTTCTTCCTCTCTTTGTGGTTCACCCAATCCCAAGTTATCTTTTGGGTTATCACCTTCCTCAATACTTGCATCTAAAAAAATTATCCCCGAGGGGCAAGCTAACACCCAATACATATAACAGAATCACACAAGCATGAGCAAACATGAACATAATTGACATGCATTAGGTAGTACTTAAACATAGATAACCACTTTATGATATAATTTAATTCTGCAAACAACAATAGGGTACTTAAGAATTCCGCCCCTCTCCCCCCCTCTTTCCTTTCAAAAACACTTAAACACTAGAGCATGAATTGATGATGGGAGCTACCACTACGGGTTCTACACCCATGATCCCCTAAACACTGAAACCCGGCGATCGGAACTACCACTATGGGGCCTTACACTCATGATCCCTTAAACACTTAAACTTGGTGATGGGAACTACCACTACAAGCTCCACACCCATGATCACTTAAACCACTTAAAGTTGGTGATGAGAACTACCATTACAAACCCTACACCTATGATTACTTAATTGCTTAAACCTTAAACTAAGCCAGATCATTTCCAAATACAACTCCACTAAGGACAACTTCACATAAGGATCATTGGAGTATTCCCTAAGGATCTGCCACTATGGGCCCCAAAGCTAAGCTAAGCACAAACAACATACACTTAAACACTTGATAAGTCTTATGCTTAATCCATTTTAATGAGGATACCAACTGAAAGAAGAATAGAACAACAAATAGTTAGACATACCTTAAATCGTTGTTTTAAGCACATCTGGTCTTGAACTTAAGCTTAGTTGTAATATGCTAAAACAATAATGGTTCCTTCTTAGCATTAATATAAAAATAGTTTATTTTCTTATTTCTTTTAGTTTATTCAATTTTCTAAGGTCTTATTAGCTATCTAGGTTATGTGGAAATTAACTTAATTAGAATTTAAATAGGCAAACAATTAGAATATGTTTCACTTAACATGGCTATGTTAGAGGCCGTATAACTCAACATGAAGTAGTATACGGCCGTGCTAAAGGTTATGTACATTTTTATGTATTTATTTTATCACGGGGTGGGACACTATCGTGCTGGGAGGTCATGTTCCTTTCCATAAGGTCTGGGTTTAACATGGACAAGACACAACTATGTTGGGAGGCTGTGTTTCTTTCTGTAAAGTCTAGGTTCAACACAGGTATGACACGGCCGTGTTGGAAGGCCATGTATCTCTTTGTGCAATCTTAGTTTAACAATGTCGAAACACAACTGTTTTGGAAGGCCATGTATCTCTTGGCTCAGTTTCACAAACCCAGCTTCCTCTATACCAATTCATCCTAATTTGGATTCTTTTTGTTCCTAACTTTAATTTATTCCTAAAACATGTATTTTTTTAATCAAATTACATGGATTAGAATACTTGCACCAAATTTTCTGTAAATTGTATCCTTAATTGGTTGATTTTGGTGATTATGCCCCATCCTTGATTGGGATCCTAATTGAAATGGGTGATTAAAATCGATTAAATTCTTAGTACCACAAGCATAGAAATCATTAAGTCGATAAGCCTCTTTACTTGGCTTCCTCTTAATCATCCTTATGGCTCGCTAAGTCTTGCGTGTTAGATAGCCTCTTTTATGAAGAGGTGAAAAAGAGGTAAGCTAGGTCAACATAAAGTATTTATACTCTGATCATAAAAAGACCCATTTACCCCTCAAATTTTTCATGTATGTATATATATATATATGTATGTATGCATGTATGTATATCTTATTTGTGGAAGGATTGTGAAAGGATATTGTGAAAATATGTGTGATGGAGTATATGATGTAATTGTGTATTAGCTAAAGGTTATGAAAGATAAATAAAATTGTGTCTGAATATTGTGTGCATCATACATGTGTCATTACTTCTATTATGGCATGCGAATGTGTTTGTAGGTATACATAGTACTGGGTAATAGCTCACTTTTCGTAGGACCCTTTTTTTTAATTGCAGGTGCCATAAGAGAGATTGTAAGGCATGATGAAACCCTAGAAGCAACAAATTAGAATCAAGATGATGAGCAGAACATTGAATATGTTTATTATGCTGAGATGTAGACAGATGGTTATAAGAACGAATAGTAGTTGAAATTGTTTGATGAATTGAAGACTGTTGTAGTATTTTAAGTATTGAAATAAATTTAAGAGTTTTGATTATGTTGTATTTTTTAGGATAGGCCTCTTTATAAATCTTTTGTACATAGAGAATACTCGTTGTTATTCCTGATGGATTTATGAATTTAATGTTAGAGAATTATAGTACCGGAGCCTTTATGTATCCTCATATATGAGAGACATGTGGCAAGTTGTAGCATTCATGGGTTCTAGGGCGTTATAACACTATACAAGAAAAAAAAATATAGTACAATGTTCTTGTACCATGTCTAGTTTATAAAGTGTAACATAAAAATGTTCTGATGATATTAAGTTATTTTATACATTAACATGAGAGCTTATGGAAAAAGTTGTGATGTGTACATAATAGTGAAAAGAATGATGATGATATGGATTTTCTTTTTCAAGATTGTGCTCGTTTTGTTCAATGAAATAAAATTTTGAACCATCTAAAATAAGGCACAAATTTTTTTGTTTTTGTCCAATATTTTGAGTTCCTTTTATCTAGTGACTTCATTGACTATGACTTGTCTTGGTTCAATTTTCCTTTTCCTCTTTCTTTTTTTTTTTTTTTGAGGGGGGGGGGGGGGGGGGGGGGGGGGGTTTGGTTACAAGTTGACAGGTATACTGTGAAAGGATGTGGATGTAAATGGCCACCAAGACACGAGTCTAGAAGAGTGCTCCATGAAATAAATTTCATTACGAGGATGTCTTAATATTTTGTCAGATGTACTTCGACATTAATTTTAATATCCACTATGGGTTTAGGGACTAACCATCTTAAAAACCCTATCCTATAGATCTTATTCAATAAATGAAAATATATAATTGGGGGTAAGCAAATAATACTAATTAACAAGATATCCATCCATACACTATTTATTTGGATATGTTTGAATATGTCTTAAGGGTCATAAGATAGGTTTCGAGCATAGATTTTCTAAAACTTGCTATCAGTGATAGGTTACGAATATGAGGCCTACCTACTAAAACTAATACTCTAAGGTATATGGGGAACAAATTCCAAGATACCATGTATCAATCTTATAAAAAAATTATTAAATAATGAATAATAATATTATATTTTTCAACTAATAAATGATTTAATAAAAAAGAAAATGAGAGAGCCAGCGCTCATATTACCTAAACAACTAAATTAATCCCACTTTTCTCACTTTATATTTTTCATTTTTTTTTTCCTTATTATTTCCTACTTTTCTCTGTAACTTACGTTTTCCATTATTTTCCCTTATTCTTTCTTAATTGTTAAGTAATAAAATTATCTAAACTTGAAATAATGAGATATAATTTATTTTTTTTATGTTTTGTAGGCTTTACTACAAGTTCTATAAGATTTGTATATGGAAAACTTAAAATATTACATATAAATTACTTTTTCAATATCATATAAATTTGAAATTTATATTAAACAAAAAGCAAAACCTTTATGTTGCACACGGTACCATATATCTTATGAGTTGTACAAGTTATAGGATACAAGTTGTTCTAAAGTGTTGCATCGCAGTTTTAGCTCCAAAATTTAGAAATTTATACCTTATAAATTAGGGTGCAAGTAGACTTTCATATCTTACCTACTCTATACTCACTTATCCTTAAGTTTAATATGTTAAAACTAAACTTCTAGTGCAGTACCATAACGGTACATATGATCTATCTTCTTCGCTCACTTCCTCTCTATATATTAAGCATATACATTCGCTTTTGAACTCTATACTCACACATTTTTTTTTCAATTAAATAACTCCATATTCATTTAAACATTTCTAGTGCTTAAAATTTAAAATTTCAACTACACTATTTGTTTATTTAAATTTTACCATCAATAGCTTTTCACCATCCTATTTTTGAAAGTGCACATTTCCACATTAATAAAACCGACTCTTGTTTTTCCATGTGGTAATATTTTATCACCTTCCTTACATTAAAACTTTTCTTTCTTAATATGCTAATACAATGATTGTCACTTATCATATCATTCATGTTTTATCCTCAGCACACGCATGGTCTCACTAGTGTGTTCATGTGTGTGTGTATATATGGTCAAAAAGTCACTTATGCCTCTTAAGTTTATATTTAATTAATGAAGGAACTTAAGTTTCAAGTGAATCATTTGAGTCCTTTTATGTTTAGGATGTTTAAAGTCATTTGACATACATACATTTCAGATATGAAGTTTGTTAAAGGTGGTTGTAGTAATAAACAACCTCTATGAAAATGAATCCTCCCTATTTCTATTCTTTCAATTTACAAATCATTGATAAAAATTACTTAAATTTTTTAAACTATCTTGTGATATTATAGATATTTCATCTTCCTTTCTTATAATTTTTACAATTAATCACATGTTGCAATAGTTAAATATGGTAAATTGATGTAAATTAAGAAAATGTGGATGGAGAGAATTCAAATCCAATTGTACACTGCATTATAATGGTGATGAATGGTTCAACTCTAGTGAACTAAGGAATAATGGAGGAGTTACATATATGGTATGTGTTAAAACTTCAAAAGCCGAACCTTTTTGTAATAATAAATATCCTTATTTTTAAGTATATTGTTAATGAGTGTAATACAAGCACTTATTAAAGGCTAAGAAGGGAAATTTTTGCTATTTGCAATATTGATTATACATTTATTAATGTTGTAGTTACATAAAAATGTGATTGAAAAGTACTATAAAATATTCTAGCAAAACACACTTTCACATGAATCCAAGAGCACCAATTAATAAAAGCATGGCAAATCCCATGATACGTTTGTGAAAAAAACAAATTACCAAAGAACATAAAACCCATTTTTCATATTCATTTCCAGTTCTATTTTAATTCCATAATCAAAAGCACCACTATTATCATTTTCAATTATCATTAAAAGCATTACATTGTGATTAATGTAACAGTGTGTAGTTCCAAATATAATATTAATGAAAGCTCGTCATTCTCCAAGGGTGGAGCAATAAATAAGGACAATGCTTTTTTTTTTTAACATAGAGTAACATTTAACATGAATAATATTTTTCATTTTGATTTAATAAGTGAAAATTTCATGTAATTTCTTAGGAATTTTCAAGTTCTAAATATTCCATCATCACCTTTTTAAGCTTAGTCAACTTGTTGATAAATATATAAGGTGAAAAGGAAGGATTTATTCTGCTGCATCATGAGAACTTTTTATACAAGCAATCACTTCATCTTTTTTTTTTATGCACATTATTAGTTTTAACAAATAATACAATATAACAGTCTTCTTGAAATCTTAGTTTTATGTTAAATCAAAACTATGATATCTAATTGACATTTCCCAACAAGCATTAACAAAAGTAAATGAGAAAAATATCAATTTTCTTGTCTAGAATTCAGTACAATAAAGAGCTTCATCTAGTTTTACATAAATTTGCATGACAATTTCTTTTAAACAATCATAGGAGTCATGCATCTAGTTTTCCAATCAAGTGGATTGTAATCGGCAAGCCTATTTTAGCATTTTGCTAAGTGGCAACAAGTTGCCTTTACGGAATACTTAGTGAAATATAAATTGTGATGGAGTCATACATCTTCGAAGCGTCGGTTAGAGTACGAGTGAGAAGCTTTAAATTCGAGCTCACATAGTTATGACCTGATGAGGATAGAACGAACTACGATGAAGCTATATCATAATGGTAAGTGTGATTTAGTAGCTCTTTTTATTTCTCTCGAGACACATCTTTCTATTTGTACGAATATGTGGGCTGATCTGTGATAGGAAAATTCATACATGAGAATTACATGTCACTTGCTAATGCTCAATATATTTAACATAATCACACATGCATGAAAAAACATTAACATAATTCACATGCATTATGTAGTACTTAAACATAGGCAACCATTTTGAGATATAATTTAATTCCACAAACAACAATAGGGTACTCATGACCCCCCTTTAGCACCTTTAAACATTGGAGCATGAAACGGTGATGGGAACCTCCACTATGGGCCCTACATCCATGATCACTTAAACTTGGTGATGAGAACTACAACTACGGGGCCCTACACCCATGATCACTTATTCACTTAATCCTTAAACTAGCCCAAATCGTTTCCAAGCATGACTCCACTAGGACAACGTCACATAAGGATTAATGGGATGCCCCCTAGGGATCTGCCAATATAGGCCCCTAGGTCAAGCCAAGCACAAATAGCATACACTTAAACACTTAATCAGTCTTGTACTCAATCCATTTCAATGAACATACTAACTTAAACAACCATAGAACAACAAACAGTTATACGTACCTTGAATCTTAGTCTTCACCACATCTAGTCTCGAACTTAAGCTTAGCTGTAATCTATTAAAACAATAACGATTCCTTCTTAGCACTAATCTAAAAATAATTTAATTTCTTATTTCTCTTAGTTTATTTGCTTTTCTAAGGTCTTACTAGCAATGTAGGTGTCATGGAAATTAGCTTAATTAGAATTTAAATAGGTAAATAATTAGATTATGTTTCACTCAACACGGGATAGTACACGGTCATACCAAAGGTTGCTTACATTTTTATGTATTTATTTTCACATGAGGTGGGATACGGCCATGTTAGGCAACCGTCTTCCTTTCAATAAGGTATAGGATTAACACAATTGAGACACAACCGTATTGGGAAGTCATGTTTCTTTCTTAAAGTCTAGGTTTAACATAAGCATGACACAGTTATATTGGGAGATTATGTATCTCTCTATGCAATCTGGGTTTAACACGATCGAAACACAGCCATGTTGGGAGGCTATGTATTTCTCGGTACAGTTTTGTGAACCTTAGTTCCTCTATACCAATTCATCCTAATTTCGATTCTTTTTGTTCCTAGGTTTAATTTATTCCTAAAACATGTATTTTTTAATCAAATTACATGGATTATAATACTTACTTTAAATTTTTTTGCAAATCGTGTCCTTGATTGATTAATTTTGATGCCCATTACATCCTACCCTTGATTTAAATCATAATTGAAATAGGTGATGAAAATTGATTAAATTCTCAATTCCATAAGCATATAAATGATTAAATAGAGAAGCATCTTTACTTGGTTTGCTCTTAATCGTCCTTGTGGCTCGCTAAGTCCTCTTACATGTTAGAGAGCATTTTCCGTTCCTTCTATGTTGTCACTGTGAGGAGGTTAAAAAGAGGCGAGTTAGGCTAACATAGAGTATTTATACTTTAATAGTAAAATGAACCATTTGCCCCTCAAGTTTTATGTAATCCTAATTGTGACCTGAGTTTTACGTTATGATATATATATATATGCATATTATTTTGGATAAATCCAAGTATTTACATTCTCCCCCCTTTATAAAACCTTTTGTTCTCAAAAGTTAGCTGCTTCTTGAGGAATTCTAGATACTTCTTTCTTATCTCTTTTTCTAGTACCCACATTGCTTCCCATTCAATGTGATTTGTTTATTCTACTATGACATAGAAAATTGTTATCCATCTTAGTACTTGCTCTTTAGTGTCCACAATTCTGTTGAGTCATTCCATAGATGTTAAGTTTGGCTATACATTCAATGGCTCTAAAGCCACTATCTGATCTGGGTTAAGTATATATTTCCTTAGCATGGATACGTGGAATACATCATGTATCCTAACCAAACTTAGCAAGAGAGCCAATCTATAAGCTACTGCACCTATTCTTTCCAAGATCTCAAATGAGCCTACATACCCCAGGTCCAGCTTCCCTCTCAAACTAAATCTAACCACCCCATTAGTTAAAGAAATTCTCAACAAGACCTTATCACCTACTTGAAATTCCAAAGGGTGTTTTCTCTTGTCTACATAGCTCTTTTGTCTACATTGAGTTGTCTAGATTCTTTACCTAAATAGCTTCACCTTATCTATTTCCTTTTGGACTAATTCCGGTCCCATCATCTGCCTTTCTCCCACTTCATCCCAATGTAGTGGGGATCTGCACCTTCTTCTATAAAGAGCCTCATAAGGAGCCATCTAGATGGTTGCCTGGTTGTTGCTATTATAGGCAAACTCAACCAAAGATATATATTCATTCTAGTTACCTCCAAAATGTAATGCATAGGCTCTGAGTAAGTCCTCTAGAATCTGTATAGTTCTTTTAGACTCCCCATCCATTTGAGGGTGGAATGCAGTGTTGAACTACAGTTTGGTGTCCAAAGCTTTATGTAAGTTATTTTAGAATTTTCTTACAAATCTTGTGTTTCTATCAAAAGTGTTGGTCATTGGTAGTCCATGTAATCTGACTATTTCTTATGTATATATCTAGGTTACTTTCTCTAATTTGTGTCCCACTATGATAGGTAAAAAATGAGCAAACTTAGTCAACCTATCCACTATTACCCAAACTACATCTCATTTCTCCTTAGTATTTAGGATGGTTGTAATAAAGTCCATTGTCACTCTCATTTCCATTCTAGTACTAGAAGAGGATGTAATTCTCCAACTGGTCTCTAATGCTCTATTTTACTCTATTGGCATATGAGGCATTTAGCTATATACTCAACTATCTCTCTCTTCATGTTTCCCACCAGTAATGACTCTTTAGATCCTTGTACATTTTAGTGCTTCCAAGGTATATTGTGTCGGTTAAGTAATGTGTCTCTTTCAATATCTCTGCTTCAATTCTATCTCCCTTGGCACACAAAGTCTTGTTTTATATCTCAATATTCCTTCTGTATCTAAGCTAAATTCAGGAGCTTTGCCTCGTTCCATTGTGCTCTTGATCTTTTACATGTCTTTATCTTCTATCTGACTAGTTTTAATTATATCCATTTATGGTTAGCTATACTTATAACATAGCCATTTTTGCTCCTACTTCTTATGTTAAAATTTCCAATCCTAACTCGTGCATGTCTTTTAATAGCTCTTTCTATAAAGTAATGAGAGTAGCCACATTACCTTGTTTGTTTCTACTAACGGCATTTGCCACCACATTGGCCTTTCCTAGATGGTATTATATCTCTAGGTCATAATCTTTGATTAGCTCTAAGCATCTCCACTATCTCAAATTCAATTCTTTTTATGTAAAGATATACTTAAAACTTTGGTGATCAGTAATGATTCTATACCTTTCTCCATACAAATAATGCCTCCATAACTTAATACTATTGCTACTAACATTAAGTCATGAGTTGGGCAGTTCTTCTCATAAGGCTTCAATTGGCAAGATGCATAAGTTACTACCTAACCAACTTACATCAACATGAAGAACATATTTACATCTTACAAATTTTGAAATATATATATATATGTATGTATGTATGTATGTTTTTATGTATAGGAAAGAAAAGAGTATGTTTAATGTAGTTAAGTCATAAAGCACCTAGCTCGACAAACAAAGAAGTCACAAAGCCCTTTAGCTTTCTTTCTAGATTAGTATACCCATCTTCATCTTTGTACAAAACATAAATTATGCATGTAAGGTTGACTATACATGTGAGGAATGGCATAGGAAATGCATTTGGGCTAAGACACTCATTTATGCCTTTCCAAGCATCTATGACTTGCTTGAGCAATTCTTTTTCAGCTATATCTCCTGTCACTATTGTTTCATGTAACACTCTATAGCTGATGACACATCATGTATTACTTACTCATGTTGGAAAGGAAAGAAATCCTAGCTAGTTAAAAATATTAGTGAAGATATGATATATATGCACATGTCTGTGAGTTCATGTGTGAGATAATTATAGAATAGAGAATTAACATTTTAATAGTACATAAGAGAGATAAATGCAATTATATATATATATAAAAGGTGCTAATACAAGATGTCTTATGTCATTGTTAAATATCCGTACCACATCAACATGCACTTTACCATTTCACAAGTCTCATCAACAATATATAATCAACATTATTCTCTATACACACAACTTTTAATAACATTTATCTTACCAAAACTTTACATATTTTAATTGATCTTAGACTTGTAAATTCATCCTCTCTTGTGCGATTATATGTATATAATAGTTGTTTTTTTTTAACCTTTCATAAAATCTATTATATAATCACTCAGTTAAATTATAATAAGAAGTCAATTTCGCAACTCTAAATATGTATGATTAAATGACCACATTTGTATTGACAATTATACAGCGTTCAAGCCATGTAAGATGACAAAGTAATTCAAAGGATGCACTCGGGAGTGCATATTACCTTGCGAGTGAAAATATCATCCATGAGTCTACAAATGATTATTAAGGCCTTCGAAATCTTAGTATTTTTACATAACCACTCAAAAACATCTTTAATTACAATGTCTCCCATTCCAACAAAACATGTGGTGCTTAACAATGCATAGCCAATAGTTACCAATACAATAGATGCGTACTCATCCATTATTGGTGCAATACTAAGGAAAAAAAAAGCTACAAAAGTTGAGGAAAAAAAAAAAACCTTTTTAAGAGAGGGGCATATTGGACTTTTTCCATAAAAGGTATGAAAACCTATTAATATAGTTAATCTTTCATTCCTCCTCTCTCTACACACACTCAAACTTTCCAACAAACAAACCTTAATTTGCATATCTAAACCTAATATGTAGATCCTTGTTGTGAGATCTCACCCTTTTTATGCAAATCTACTCAACTCAACACAATTCGCATGGTAAGCACTCTAATTAATTGACTTATTGGTACTTTTCCTAGTTACAATGGAGTTAAATCATGTTGAAGGGCTTTAGTGTAGAAGGAATGCAGTGTTCTAAAGGGATTTGGGAAAAACATGATCGTTGGAATGATCCAAACAAGTGGGTAGCAAATTCTATTCAATTTGGTGTTTTAATGCTATAAAAATGTAAATTTAGCCATAAAAGTGCTAGATTGCAGTTAGGGTTATAGGAGGTTGATTTTGGTGATTTAAGGTAGAGAATTCATAGAGAAACCAATAGGTACACCATCAAGTACATGGGGCATATACCTACCCATGTTGTATTGGATGAAGAAAATGTGAGTTTAGGGTTCATGACCAAGTACATACCTATGCGCTTGTCGGTGTACTTATACACAGTAAAGTACAAGGCTTGTGTATTTGAGCATGTTGTGATGCAAACTTGTTGTAATAAATGGTTTGAAAATTATATATATAGATATAATAAAAATTATTAAATAAATAATAAATAATATAATATATAATATATAACAAAAGGGTACTTTAGTAAATAACATGATAAGACAAGAGTAGTTTCATCTTTTCATAGCTAGACTATAAAAGCCTAGAACTCATCTAAGGCTTCACTTTTCCTCATTTATGTATTTGCTAACTAGAAACCTAAAGAGAGAGAGAGGGTCCCTATAGAGAACTAAAGCGACTTACAGGAGAATCATGTGGTGAATCCAATAGTTAAGTGCGTGAATTGTTTACATACTTAGTTATGATGATGAATGTAGGAGTTGAAATGTCATTATCCTTATAGCAATAGGAATCAAATCTGAAATCCTCCATGATTGGTATTTGGCATTATCTTTAGTGGAGGCATGTATCGAAATAAGCTAAGGTAGATTAGGGCTAGATGAGGCCCGCGCTGGCCATTCCCATTAGGATTATATATATAAATATTGTATATGTACCTAGGTCATGAGTATCCCTATGTTGTATGATAGTTAATGATGATATATATAACCAAATGAATTGAAGGGAATCAAATCATGCCCATTACAAATTCATTTGATCGAAGATTCAAATCACAAGATTTGACAACGGACCCATCTAGGCCAGCCATAAAAGCCGACGGCTTATCCCTTTGGGTCGGCCCTTAAGGCCTATAATGTAGGAGCTAGACTGGCTGCCTAAGCCAGCAGCTTTAGCCATTTAAGTCGGCCCTCAAGGCCGGTGGTGTAAGCTCCAAGGTCGATGGCCTTCCTTTTCCAAAGCTGGCAGCCTTCCCTTCCTAAAGCTAACGGATTACTCCTTTTAAAGCTGGCGACTTACATCCTTAAATCAATTGTTTTTAAGTAATTTCGAGTTTGTTATTCTTAGTCTTATAAATACCTTTGTAATGTAAGAGTTAAGGGAGTTTTAACATTTGAGAATTTTACAAAGTGGAGTTTTACTTCATATACTCCTATCATTCTTGTGGATTGCGGTAAGTGACAGTATTAGGCTTATTGTGCATCATATCAACAAATCCATACTAGGACTACTCTCTTGTTGGTGTGTCATATCTGATAAAGGCTTAGGGTTTATCTTGTGTTATTATTCGTTATTTAATTGTCGGAATCTATTATTGTAGATTATTGGTTTGGATTTAAAATTGCTTGATTATGTTCTAGAATTAGGCACATAATCTTTTTGGTATCAAAGCATTTGGGTTAGAGAAGGGATTGTGAGATGGATATTGATTTCTAATTGAGAAATTAGGGCTTTTATATTATGAATTGTGTTGTGGTTAATTGAGGTTGAATTGGGATTGTACATGAGTTGTTGATTGGGTTGTGTTGCTACTGTGTGTGATTGAATTAGGGTTTGTCCCTTTGTATTGATAGTGGATTGAAAATTAGGGTTTTTATACCATAGTTGTTGTTAATGGTTGTGTGATTCTGTTGTTGTGGGTTGTGTGATTAAATTAGAGCTGGTTGTTGTTTGTGTGTATTGAAGTTAGGGTTGTATTGTCTGTTGTGCTGGGTTTTATTGAAATTGAATTGGAGATTAAGTGGAGGTTAAAATTGGGATTATGCCAATTGGGGATTATTGCGGTGTGTGATTGTGACTTGTGAATTCTTGTATTGAGAATTGCAATTTCTGCGAAGCATGTCAAATGATAGTGTTAATGGAGGAATTGGGAATGAGGCTAATAGTCAGGTTGGAAAAGGAGGTTAGGGACGTCATGTTGTGGGTGCTAGGAGAATGTTGGAAGAACAACTACAGGACCTAACCACTGTGGTTACTAACCTAGCAACTCGGGTTGATCAGATGACATTATCCCAACAGCTAGTGGCAAATCTATAGGCACCCCCACCTCAGGTAGCCCTTAATGCTATATGTAGAGAAGGAGTATTAGGAGGAAACATGGGCAGATAAGTTAGAAGAGAATATCGTGCTTATCGGGAAGAAAGGGATGATAACTTTGAGGATGAGCTTTATCCTAATCGTAAGTTCAAGCCGCCTAGGGGTTTGGAATATGTGAAATTGTAGATGCCTTCATTTTTTGGTATCTTGATTAGGAAGATAAGGTAAGACTCTTCGAGTGCTATGAGATTAATGATCATACTCGAGTTCGTCTGGCAACGGTCGAGTTTACAGGGTATGCCGCCTTATGGTGGAAGAACCTTATAGCTAATAGGAGGAGAGATGGTGATGCTAAGATTCATACTTAGCAAGAGTTGAAAAGGGTTCTGAGGAAGTGGTTTGTTCCAGAGCATTACAAGCATGAACTATTCATGTGCCTCTAGACCTTAAGATAGGGATGTAATACTGTAGACGAATATGTCTAAGAATTTAAAGCGCTCATGATTCGATGTGGAACCATTGAACATCCTGAATAGACTATGGCACAATTTGTGTCCAGTCTGAAATATGAGATAGCTTGTATAGTGGAATTACAATGATATGATACCCTTGATGAGGCCATCCAGTTGGCTTTAAAAGTTAAGAGACAGAGGCATTTTAACCCGTACAGAGCAGCGAGTAACAGGTATGGATCCTTTACTAAGATATATAGGTTAGATAGTCAATAGGTTGATAAAGGAGGAATAGATAAGATTGTGGAAGAAAATGCAGTTGTTACTAATGTTGGAAATGAGAAGGACATTTCTAAAAAGGGGAAAGCAATTGTTGGGGCTGACATCAGGCAGATAGTGGTTAGGTCATCAAGTGGGAAGACTCGTCAAATCCAATGCTTCAAATGTTAGGGTTTTTGACACATGTTTGCTCAATGTCTAAACAAAAGGGTGATGACTGCTATGGAAGTGGAGAGTAAGGATGGCGAGGAAGAGATACATGAGCCAACAGATTTGTCAGCAGTGCTAAAGGAGTATTATGAGGATCCAAATATTGAGGCACATGAAGACAAGGGAAATGATCAATATCTGGCTATTCATGTGTTAAGCAAGATAATGACTACATTTCCAGCTATTGAGGACATACAGGGGGAAAACCTATTCCATATTTCTTATAGGGTTTAAGGTAATCTTTGTGCCCTTCTTATTGATGGTAGTAGTTGCACTAATGTAGTAGCTGTAGCATTAGTGAGTAAATTGCAACTAGTCACTACGCCATATCTTAAGCCCTATAAATTGCACTGGTTGAGTGAACAAGACAGTTTTCATGTCACTTAAAGGGCTAAGGTTCCAATCAGCATAGGGGAAAAGTAATAAGATGAAATTGTTTATGATGTTCTTCCTATGTGCGCATCACATATACCATTTGGTAGACCTTAGTTATTTGACAAGAAAGTGCTACATCATGGGTTTAAGAACACCTGTGTGTTTCAGAAGGATAGTGAATGTGTTGTTTTGAATCTTATTTCACCAACTGAGGTACACGACGCCCAGGAACAGATTAATAAAACCATTGGAAAGACGTCTTTATTAGTGGAGCAGAAGGTACTAGAAGACAGCTTGAGTAGGGTGAAACAGACACAAGAAATTCAGAAGCTTCATCAAAAGACTTTTGAACATATTAAGAAGACTTAAAGGCAGCCACGACTTTAGGGTAACAAACATATGCAAACCAAGGTTTTCAGTCCAAGTGAATTTTAGAAATTTTCATTTAAAATAGAAGAACCATCAAATTTGAGGGCAAATCTTCCATAGGTCTGAGGGGATGATAGGAATCAAATCATATCCATTATAAATTCATTTGATGGAAGACTCAAATCACAAGAACCGGTGGTAGACTCTTCTAAGCCAACCATAAAGGCTAGCGGCTTATCCTTTTAGGCCAGCCCTCAAGGCCAGCGGTGTAAGAGTTAGACTGGCCATCAAGGCCGGTGATTTTGGCCATTTAAGTCAGCCCTTAAGGCCGGCGGTGTAAACTCTAAGGCCGGCAGCCTTCCTTTTCCAAAGCCAGCGGCCTTCCCTTCCCAAAGCCGGCAGCTTACTCCTTTTAAGACTGGTAACTTACATCTTTAAATTGATTGTTTTTATGTAATTTTGAGTTTATTATTCTTTGTTCTATAAATACCTTTGTAATGTAAGAGTTAAGGGAGTTTTAACATTTGAGAATTTTATAAAGTGGAGTTTTACTTCATATACTCTTATCAATCCTGTGGATTGTAGCAAGTGATGCTATTGGGCTTGTTGTGCATCATATCAACAAATCCATACTAAGACTACTCTCTTACTAGTGCGTCATATCCGATAAGGGTTTAGGGTTTATCTTATGTTATTGTTCATTATTTGATTGTCGGAATCTATTATTGTGGATTGTTGGTTTAGCTTTGGAATTGCTTGATTCTGTTTTAGAATTAGGCACATCATGAATAGATGTGTTATAGGAACTACTGTGTATATGCCTATAAAAATAATATTGTGTGGTATGCACATGTGGGTATGCTATTCACATACTAAGCTTAAGCTCATCCCCCTTCTTAATTTTTTTTAGTTACAAGTGAGAATGACAAACACGCCGTATATGATAAACATGGGAATTTATTATGACATTACATGGATGAGTATAAAACGGAGCACTATCATTATGTAGAGGACGAGTGATGGAAGTCGCACAAACCACACTCCACACCCACTTTCTCTCTCTAAACTTCTATGGCCTAGCCCATCTACCTTCTCTATAGGATTACATCTACTACACATAACCTCAAATGATAATATAGGTATCAATAGACGTTTAGAAACTCAAGGATTCAAAAGATATAAACTTTTTGGCTTGATTTAGCCAAAATCATACTTAACTGAAAGATCCAGATTTGGCTAACACAAAATGTACGATTGCCATCATCTCCACATGACTTGGAGTTGAACCACCACTATCAACATGTTACTCTCTAATAGGTTCGAACCAACACTCCTAGAGGCCACGATAGCTGCCAGAGATGTGCAAATCACTACCATTGTTCACTACTATCCAAACCTACAAGTCTGACCCGAATCCAACCTAATATTATTATTATTATTATTATTATTATCATTAGTTAATGGCATAACATAGACTGTGAGTATGTTAGAAACCTCTAAAAATCAATTAAAAAATTTTGATTGTGGTCAGTTTAGTATTTTTTATTTAATGTGATAAATTATTCGAAGGAAACCATTGTATAAGCCCTAAGTACTACGGTGTAACTGTCGCATAAGGTTGATTAAGTTCCCAACTAGTCTAATTTTTTTTTAAATAAAAAATTTGAAAAAGTGAGAGGATTGAAAATTAAGAATGGTTTATAATCTAGGGTATGCTTTAATCACTTAAAACACTATTTTCAAAAAAATATTAAAAAATGTTGTCACTTAGAAAAAATAATTTTCATGAAATAAAAGTCCTTAATTAAGGTTTTCAAAATTAGGAGGCTTTAGTTCCTTTTCAAAATTGGGAAATAAAGTTTAGGTTTAAAATTTTTCTTTAAAAAAATTAAAATGTTAATAAACGCAAACTTCGCCTATTTTCATAATTAAAATTAACTAACCTACTAAAGTTTTATGAAAATAGATTTGTGTTGATTTGATCCTGATTAGTGAGTACGTAAGCACCTACAAGGCAACCACATATAAAAAAATTATAAAAACATTTTATTCTTTTCCAATTCTAATTTATTATATAAAAAATTACAAAAATATTTTATCCTTTCCAATTTTCAATTTATAATATCAAAGCATAAAATTTTTTATTCTATTCTTTTTTTTTAATTTGAATTTTTTAATAAAAGAAAAAATGCAAAATTTTTATTCTTTGTTATTTCCTTTTTTAAAAAAAAAACTAGAAAATTCGTAATAAAAAATATTTAAAAATTTTCCATGCTGTTTTGATTTATGCTTTATCTAAGTGAAAAATATTATGTCTTACACTTGTGATTGTGAAGAGAATTTATATGAAGCTTTTAATTTATTTATTTGAAAAATAATAAGTAGTAAACGTTTAGGTTTTAATAGAATAGTCCCCAAGTTCAAATTTTCTAGTTAATATTTTTTTGAAATGTTTTTTTTTAATTCACAAACTAATAACTAGTTAAGATTAATCTACCTAATTAATTTTAACTTATTTTATTTTCCAACTTAGGTTGGTGGTAACTCCAATTTTTCTTAAAATAAAAAAAATATATAGTTTTTCCTTAATTTTATTATCGAATAACTTATATTAAGTGGGTTTGACTTAATATAGGTTAAATTAAGGAAAAATCCAAAATTAGTCTCGATAGAGTTGGCGACTTCACTGGGGACCCAGTTCTTTAGTGTGCTAGCCACCTATTATTTTTGAAATAAAATAAAATAAAAGCTTCATTTAAATTCCTTTCATTGTAATATAGTTTTCGTGTATTTTATTTTCTTATTTGTATTCTTATTATATGAATTTATTTTCTTCTAACACAATAACATTTCATTTTTATCCCCTTATGTAGACTAACAAGGTTTTATGATGTAGATAAATACGAGCCTATTAGGCTTGATAGGGCATTTTATAGGGGGGTTTATTTTTATGGAAAAATAAATGTGTGCTAGATATGGTCAAAACCAGGTCATCTTAAGAACATAGGCAGAGGGGCCATTGTGTAGGCTTCAAGTGTTGTGGTGTAACCACCTCCTAAGATTGATTAAGCTTCCCAACTCTTACTTCGATGTGGCTCAAGACTCATTTCTTAAAAAATGTGCAAGGTCATAGAACTTGAGGACCTATAAAACCCATCAAATTGCATTCATGTCTTTTATTGGCTAGCAAATAGATACTGTGACCTTGTTTTTTTTTTAAAAAAAAAAAAGGGAATGAAACAATTAATAAGTTGTAACTTTAGTAATGTAAATGTTTTTCCATATACTTTTATCTTGTAAAAAAAAAAAAAGAAAAATCCATCACTAGATTCTTCTAGACAATTTTCTATAAAAAGCTTTACAAAGACAAACCCATTAGGGGTTTAATCTATTTAAAATAGTTTTAAAACTTTAACAAAGTTACAATTCAAAATATTTTATAATAATAATACAATTACCGCACTATTGTCCATTTACTAGCCCCCAATTGTATCCATGTGTTTTTATTATATACATTATTTATTTATTTCTTTGTTTTATGTTATATGAATGTTTCTCATGATTATTTGTTACATTGGTAAAGTTTGAATAGTAATGTACTTATATTAAATATGTACATACGTACATATATATATATATTTACACACACACGTGTAAAACAAAATAAAAATTTGTAAACCTTAGATTTCCTTCTTGTAAATAAGTTTATTAGCCCTATAAATAACTAGGCTTCCCCTCTCTTGTAAAAATACTTAACTTTTTTGTGACACAACTTAACAATTAATTAGGTTATTGCCTCTTAGTGGTAATAGGCTAGGTTTGTCACATTTATAGTAAATGCCCCCTTTTAAGATTATCACCATTGTATTTTAAGATTGTTTTTAGAAATTTATAGCATTTTTTTTCCTTTTATGGATAAGTGTCCCTCTCTAGACTATTCCCTTCCAAAGTTGACATATTGTTAAATTTAACCCTAAATCTTACATTGTAAAAAAATTATCCCTCTTTGATGAATAGGCTTTTTTGTAAATAACTATGTAATGTCACCTTATAGCTTTACTATCTTTGTGATATCATCTTTATAATAAGTCTTGTTCATCTTATAAAAAGGTCTGTAGTCATGTTGTATAAAGCATAAATGCTCCTTCTACCTTGTCAAACTTAAGAACTTTAGCCATCCTTTAATAAACCTTTAGGAGCTTATCTTCTAATTAATTACCTTAGTCATCTTTGCCTTTAAGAACTTTAGTCGCCTCTTAATATAAAGTAGGAACCTTAGACGTCCTTAGAAAACTTAGGAACTTAGGTTATCCTCTTATTACAATATTTAGGAGTCCTAGTCGTCCTAAAATTTAGGAACTTTGACTATTTATTAGCAAAATAGAAATCATTGTCATCATAAAGCAAGAGCTTTAGTCATCTAGAATTTTAATTATGGTATACTTATGAGTCAGTGGCAATTTTTCATGTTTTTTTTAAATAATGAAAAGATAAAAATTTTAAAGTAAAAACTAAGAAAAATTGAAACATCGCTAATAAGAAGAAATCTTCACAAGGCTCTTGAAAATTGCTTTTACGTAAACTAGCCTAACCTAAAGCTTGTAATTAGTCGCTCTAAACTAGAAAACTTGTAGTGAACCCCATCCTCAGATCAAAAACTGCAATCTATAAACTTTATCATTGCTAAGAGATCATTAAGATTCAATGCTAAAGGGCACAAAAGAGAGCACATGGTATAAGACTTGACATAACTCATTCAAACTACGGAAGTCCATAACACAAACCATAAACACAAGCACAATTCTCATATACTCCAACACTGAAAAACCAAACATAAAACTTATCTCCACCATGAGTTATTCAACTAAACCCAGCCAGATTAGATCAGGGTTAACAAATTAAGCTTAAGGGAAATCAAATGGGGCATATAGAGGACTGGCCTATCCAATTGATCCTAGGGCATTTGAGGAAAACTTAATTAAGCGAAAGCTAAACATGAATTATCAAAAAATTCTTTCATTAGGGAAAAATATCTCATTATTAAAAATTTTAGAATGAAAAGAGGTAAACCATGTCCCAAACACTAACCCTAAACACATTAGAGAATTGAGTGACATGAAAGTAAGGATTTAGACTCATTCTTTAAAAGGGGTCTATCTTGAACTTGGTATATAGGTCAATGTGATGATAGGCATTTATTTCTTTATCTTAAACACATTTATCCCTTGCTAACCCCATTGAGCCATTTTGAGGGGCATTTTTTAAGATTAACCCTATTAAGAGCCACCCCACTTTGGGGCAATTAGGAGGATATAGATATCAATCAGGAGAAAAGGATGAAACTAACTTGTCTTTGCCTTAGCTTCATCAATTTAGGAGGAATCATTGTTATAGATTTTTATTTCCTCTAAAATGAAAGAGAGTCACCATTTCAAAATTCATACACATCATACACTTTGGGTGAAATTATCTTAATTTTTTTTTTCAAGAGCTTGCTAAAAAAAAAAAAAGAAGAAGAAGAAGAAGAAGAAGAATGCAAGCTAAATTGTCAATAGAATATGTCATAGCACAAGATTCACACCTATAATACCTATGCTCATACTCTTTAGATTGAAGGAAATAATTTATCTTAAATAGTGAATATTCCTAAAACTAAGGTAAACTCATTTTAGTTTCATTCTTAGGGTTCTTGACTTGTAAACTTAAGGTGAATTGGATATCATTTCTTTTAATAAACTAGCCTATGCATTATATCCCCTTTGTTAAACCATTAACCAAAAGCCTTACATTACAATCCCCAGAAAGATCTAGTTAATTGATCAAAATGTATCACTTGTAAGACTGACCATAATTTTTGGAATCGAAGTCAAGTGCGAAAATAGGCTTGAAATAGAGTGCAAGGAAGTCCTCTTTGACTGAACAGTTCAAAAATGAGATACTTGTTCCCTTAGCAAGAAGAATACTTAAATACTTTCCAAAGGCATGAAAGATCAAATGTGCCTAAGTTTGAAATCAAAGCCTTAAATATTAGGCATATAAACCTTTCCCCTTTAACTTTTGAGAACAAGATTGTGAGGTTAAACCAGTATTAGAATCATGACCCAAATTTAGAAATAAAAAGCGAATACTAGGCAATGGGGCAATTTTTGCTACTTATCTACAATCTTCAGAGCCTATGAGACTCCCTTATTTGCAAGTAATCCAATGTTTCACCAAAAATATTGTATTTTTTTAGATCTTAAAAAAAAGGGGGGGCGGGTTTTAATGAGTGTCTTAATTTCAAAATTGATGACTTTCTTCACAATTGCTCCTTGAGAATATTAGCTTGTTCAACTTTGAGATTAGTTAAAGCTAAGATCACTTACTTATGAGACTGCTATCCTATCCTTAGTTAGATCACCTACTTGTCAGGAGCACTATTGCTTGCTTATAAATAGCACTATTCTATTTTGTCTTTTATCGAATTGCTTGCTTGTAAAGAGTGCTATCCTATTTCATTTTAATGAATTGTATGCTTCCTAAAGCACTATCTCGTTTTTTCTTTCAATGATTGTTTTTAGTATGATTCACATTGATCTTGTTTCACCAACAAATTTGTTCTATAAATATCCATCATTTCAAGATGGTGACCTAAATCCATCCTTTTAAGATAGTGACAAAAAATCCATCCTTTCAAGATACTAGCCTAAAAATCCATCCTTTCAAGTTGGTGACCCAAAAATCCATCATTTTAAGATGGTGACCTAAAATCTATCCTTTCAAGATAATGACCTAAAAATCCTCCTTTCAAGATAATTACAAAAAATCCATCCCTTCAAGATGGTGATCTAAAAATCCATCCATTTAAGATGGTGACAAAAAATCCATCCCTTTAAAATGGTGACCTAAAAATCCATCTCTTCAAGATAGTGGCCAAAAATCCATCATTTCAAGAGGTGACCTAAAAAATCTATCCTTCTAAGATGGTGACCCGAAAAATCCATCCCTTCAAGATGGTGACCTAAAATCCATCATTTCAAGATGATGACATAAAAATTCATCCTTTTAAGATTGTGGCAAAAAATCCATCCTTTTAAGATGGTGACCTAAAAAATCCATCCTTTTAAGATGATGACTTAAAATCCATCCTTTCAAGATGGTGACCTAAAATTTGTCCCACAAAATCCATCTTTACAAGATGGTGACTTAGAATTAGAAGTATAAATTTAGGAGTTTCCCTGAAAATCCATCCTTATAAGATAGTGATTTGGAGTTAGAAAATCTAAAACTAGAGTTTATCCTATAAGAAAATCTATCATTACAAGACGATGCCCTAGATATTTGAGAGCCCTTTTGAAACTTTTTAGGAAAAAATAGTGTCCCTTTTATCTTTGTAGCAAAGTTTTCCCCAAACTTCACTACAAAGAGAGGTAACTGTAGACACTCCATTTTTACCAGCTAGAATAATTAAAAGTGAGATCAAGGTAAAAGTAAATAAAAACAAAAGAAAAATAGAAAATAAAATAAAATGGTGATAAAGAAAAAATATATATAGAAAAGTAACTAAATAAAATAAAATAAAAATAAAAAAATATATTAACTTTTGAAATTTAGAGTACAAATTTAATCTATTAAGTTAAGCCCAAGTTTAATTTTTGTTAAATAATTTTTGGCCTAAAATAAGTGGTCAATTTAGTATTTTCTATTTAATGTGATAAATAATTAGGAGGGAACCACTATGTAAGCCTTAGGTGCTGCAATGTAACCATTGCCTAAGGTCAATTAGGTTCCCAACTAGTTTTTTTTTTTTCAACATAAAAATTGATAGTGAGAAAATTAAAAATGGAAAATGGTTTATTATTTAAGATATGGTTTTATCACTTAAAATGCTATTTTGAAAAAATATTTAAAATTTTTTTATCATCTAGAAAAAATAATTTTCATGAAATAAAAGTACTTAATTAAGGTTTTCAAAATTAGGAGGTTTTAGTTCCTTTTCAAAATCAAGAAATAAAGTTTAGGTTTAGAATTTTTCTTTTAAAAAATTAAAATATTAATAAACATAAACTTAATCTATTTTCATAATTAAAATTAACCAACCAACTAAAGTTTTATGAAAATAGAACTACGTTGGTTTGATCTCAATTAGCGGATACATAGGCACCTACAAGATAACCACATATAAAAAAAATTAAAAAAACATTTTATTCTTTTCTAATTTCAATTTATTATATAAAAAATTACAAAAATATTTTATCCTTTTAAATTTTCAATTTAAAATATAAAAACATAAAAATATTTTATTCTATTTTTTTTAATAAAGGCAAAAAGGCAAAATTTTTATCCTTTGTTATTTCATTTTTAAATAAAAATAGAAAATTCATAATAAAAAATGATTAAAAATTTTCTATGTTGCTTTGACTTATGCTTTATCTAGATGAAAAATATTATTTCTTGCATATGTAATTGTAAGGAGAATTTATGAGGCTTTTAATTTATTTCTTTGAAAAATAATAAGTGGTAATCATTTAAGTTTTAATAGAATAGGCTGCGAGTTCAAATTTTCTGGTTAATATTTTTTCAAAATATTTTTTTCAGAAAAATTCGCAGACTAGTAGTTAGTTAAGGTTTAATCCACTTAATTAATCTTAAGTTATTTTATTTTCCAACATAGGTTGGTGGCAACTCCAATTTTTCTTAAAATAATAAAAAAAATATAGTTTTTCCTTAATTTTATGGTCAAGTAACTTATATTAAGTGGGTTGAACTTAATATGAGTTAAATTAAGGAAAAATCCAAACCTAAGCTTGACACTAATGTAACTCTCGACAATAAATTTTCACCAAAAATTGCAATTTTACTTCAACACAATCTTTGATATGGCCATGTCGATGGGCATGTACTTCTACAATGCCTTTAGCATGGTCACATGCTTAGTCTTGCAACTTGTGTTTCTTTATAAGCTCAATATGGTCTCCAACACGGGCGTGTCAATAGGCATGTTGACTATTCCACTTTTGTACCCTGTTCATGTTAATTTCAATTCACATAAAACTTGTGCAAATTTGTTTCTTTTTTTCCAAAGTTGCTTTTTAGGACCTACAATCAAAATATAAGCTAATTAAGTGTAATATCTATCTAAAATATAAGAAAATTAAACTAAAAACTATTGTAAATATTACAAATAATCAATATTTTTTTAACATTTATCATCTACCAACTCATATGCCAACCGAAATGTAGACAAGAATTCATGAATTAATTCAATAAATGTCGGCTCTTGTATACTAAAGAGTCGGTCCCATCCACCGATACTAATTAAGCTTCTAACATCATCTGCTTGGGGAGCTTACTCTAAGGCATCCCAATCAATGTATAGAGACTATCTAAAAGGCCAATTCTTGATTAGAGCATATCGCTTTTTGTGCCTTGAGTTGTGAAATAAAACCATGGATTGGGCAACTGTACAAATCACCTGCTATGAACTCAAACCAACTATATCAATGCATGGTTTCTTTTGTGAACGTTTAAATGGCACGGTTTCTACATAAAAAGATACTTTATGTATCTTTTGTGAGCATTCGACAGTCGTGCTCTCTAGTGTGTCCATCTTGTATCCCTAGGCACAATTCTATATTGGGTCATGCAAGGTTACATGACCATATTGCTAGGTAGATTTTTAGTCTTTGACCATTGACCTTGAATGTTCCTTTTTGTAGGTGTGATACATCAATTGCTCCATAAGGATAAATTTTTGTAACTATAAATGGTCCCGGCCATCTTGATTTGAGTTTTCTTAGGAATAGATGGAGACAAAAGTTGTACAATAGCACCTAATTGCCTTCTTGAAATTTCTTGTCTTGTTTAATCTTTTAATTGTGATAAAGCCTGGTCCAATCTTTGTAAATTCTAGAGTTTTTGTATGCCATAGCTCGCCATTCATCCAATCTATTCAACTAGAACTTTCTGTTCTTTTTTGTAAAATCAAGATCATAGTTCAGTAGTTTAAGTACCTAATAAGCTTTATGTTCAATTTTGACTAGTAAGTAGCAAGCTTTTCCATATACTAGTCTATAAAGTGTAGTTCCTAAGGGGGTTTTATAGGTAGTTTGATATGCCTAGACTGCATCATCTAATTTTGCTACCCAATCATTACAATTAGATGACATTGTTTTTCCAAAATTCTTTTTATCTCCCTATTAGTTACTTCCACTTAGCCACTAGTTTGGAGGTGATAAGGGGTAGCTATCCTATGAATAACTCCATACTTTTGAAGTACTTTCTCAAATTGTTGTAAAAGTGTGTACCCCTATCACTTATTATTACTTTAAGCATGTTAGAGCATGAAAATAATTTCTTTAGAAGACTAGTAACTACTCTAACATCATTTGTGGCTAAAGCCTGGGCTTCAACCCATTTAGATACGTAGTCAATTGCCACTAAAATGTATTTGTTACCACGAGAACTTGGAAAAGGTCCTATAAAGTCAATTCCCAATATATCAAATGCCTTGCATACTAGAATTAAGTTTTGAGGCATTTCATTCAATAGAGATATATTACATGCTCTTTGACAATTGTTGCACAATTGAACGTACCTGTAGGCATCTTTAAACATTGTAAGCCAACAAAAACTTTATTGTAGCACTTTGTGGGTGGTTCTATTGGTGCCATGGTGTTCTCCAGTTGGCCTTGCATGGTAATGTCCCAAAATCTACCATCCTTCGGTATGGGAAATGCATCTTCAAATTTTCGCATCTACACACACTTGCAACAAGTATGGTTCCTCCCAAAAGTAAAACTTTAGATCAAAAAATAATTTCTTCTTTTGTTGATACGAAAGTCCCTTGGGCAGGATTTTAATAACTAGATGATTGACAATGTTAGCAAACTAAGGAAATTCATATTCCTTTACTTGTTGAAGTTGGTAGAGTTGTTCTTCTAGGAATTAATCATTGATGTCCTTCTAGTCTAATTTTTCTAAGCTTGGATTCTCTAGTCATGATAAGTGGTCTGTTGCCAAATTTTTGGCTCTTTCTTATCTCTTATTTCTAAATCAAATTCTTCCAACAATAGAATCCACCTAACTAAGCAAGGTTTAGCATCTAATTTCTTCAATAAATATTGCTAAGCAAAATGATCGATTTAAATAATAACCTTAGACAAAACTAAATAAGACAAAAAAATTTAGAAAGCAAACACTACGACAAGCAATTCTTTTTCTATGGTAGTATAATTTTCTTAAGCATCTGTCAAAGTTTTGCTCGCGTAATAGATTGGTTGGAAATGCTTGCCCCTCCTTTGTCCTATAACTATTCCAACTACATAGCCACTAGCATCACAGAGTCCAATCAGGCGAGAAAACTATTGGGGCATTAGTCAATTTTTCTTTAAATGTATTGAATGTACCTTAGCATTCTTGAATAAACACAAAAGGCACATCTTTTTCTAACAATTTAGTTAAAGGCCTAGCAATTTTAGAAAAACCTTTTATGAGCCTTCAATAAAATCCCACATGTCTTTAAAAACATCTAATAGCCTTAACCAAAGTAAAAGTTGGTAATTTTGCAATTATTATCGACTTCAATTCCTTCATTAGAAATTTTGTGCCTAAGGACTATGCCCTCTTATACCATAAAATGGTACTTTCCTCTGTTTAACACTAAATTTGTTTCTTCACACCTTTATAAGACTCTTTAAATTATGAAGACATTAATTAAAGGAATTTCCAAAGACAGAAAAACCATCAATAAATACCTCCATAATGTCCTCTACAAGATCCTTGTAAATGGCCACCATGCACCGTTAGAAAGTTGCTAGTGCACTACATAGGCAAAAGGCATTCTTTGATAAGCAAACGTACCGTAGGAACATGTGAAAGTAGTTTTTTCATGATCTTCAAGAGTAATGGGAATCTAAAAATAACCTAACAATTCATCAAGGAAGCAGTAATACATGTGTCCTACAAGCCTTTCTAGCATCTAGTTGATAAACGAAAGTGGAAAGTGATCTTTTCTAGTGACATCGTTCAATCTCCTATAATCAATGCATGCTCTCCATCCGATTACCGTCCTCATAGGAACTAGCTCATTGTGCTCATTAGGTATGACGGTCATGCCTCCTTTCTTTAGTGCAACCTATACAGAACTAACCCAAGAGCTATCAGAAATAAGATAGATCATACCTGCATCAAGAAGTTTAGTGACCACTGCCTTCACAAGTTCCTACATGCTAGGATTTAGTCTTCTTTGTGGTTGTACTAGTGGTTTACAATTTCCTTCTAGCAAAATATTGTGAGTGCAAAAGGTTGGACTAATCCCTCGAATGTCATAAATTTTCCAAGCTAACGCTCACTTATGATCCCGAAGTACATCTAAAAGCTTTGCGTTTTGCATAGTATTCATATTTGAAGCAATGATTACTGGAAGTTTTGAATCTTTTTTCCAAGAGCGCATACTTTAAATAACTAGATAGTTGTTTCAACTCTAGGACTGGGGGTTCTTCAATGGATGGCTTTAATCTCACCACCTTGCTTTAATCAATTTCTTCAAATTCTTTCTATCGCAACAATTGTTTGTCTTCTTCTTTCTTTTATGCAAAGCAAATTTCCAAAGGGTTACCTTATAGGATTCCCTACACATGTTCAGATATAGTTGAATTAGTTTTATTTAGGAAATAATGTGTGTCATCTTGTGTAAGAGAATGTTTTATAGTTTCGGCAACTTTAAAGACTAATTCTTCTTCACCAACCCTTAATATTAATTTTCTATCTCCCACATCTATTATTACCCTTATTGTGGTTAAAGAGGGTGTTCCTTAGATTAGTGGTACTTTTATATCTTCATCCATGTCAAGAATTATAAAATCTACAAAAAAGATACAGGTACCAACTTTTATTAACACATCTTTGATTATGCCTCTAGAAAATTTTATAGACTTATTGACAAGCTACAAACTCATCCTAGTTGGTTTAGGTTCTCCTAATCCTGGTCTTTTAAATAATTTGTATGGCATCAAATTTATATTAGCCCCTAAATCAACCAAAGCTTTTTTTATAGGAAAATCACCAATCAGACAAGGTAAAGTAAAACTCCCTAGATCGTTTAATTTCCTTGGTAACTTGTTTTGTAAGATGGTGGAGTATTCTTCATTAAAGGTAACTATTAAGACTTCTTCCAATTTCTTTTTGTTGGAAAATAGATCCTTCAAGAACTTTATGTGCCTAGACTTCTATGACAAAGCCTCAACAAAAGGTAAATTTATGTAAAGTTGTTTAAAAAGTTCCAAAAACTTGTTGTATTGTTCCTCTAAGCATTCTTTCATTAGTTGAGTCAGGTAAGGAATTTTTCAAAGTTATTCTTTTAACTTTGAGGTATTTTTCTTCTTCCTTCTCTAGCTTATAGTCCTTTCTCACATCCTCCCTTTTGATCAATTTTTTTTCAAATTACAATCTTTCCGCTCCTTAAAGTAGTTGCCTTAACCTATTCCATAAGATTAGTTTCCATATTACTTGGCAACGTAACATGTGGTCTTTCAAAAAGCATCTTTGCAATATATCCAATTTTATTCTCAAGATTCCACATTAAAGCTTCTTGGTTTCATAGCGATGCATCTGTAGCTTGGAAGCGTGTTTCAGTGATATGGATAAATCTTCTCATTATATCTTCCAAGTTTGGTTTCTTTTCCGGTAGGTGATGTGATTGTTGGAATCAAGGTGGATCATTCCTTTATTGATTTTCCCATGAAAAGTTGTGATGATTTCTCCAACCCGAATTATAAGTATTACTGTATGGATTGTTTTGCTACCTATTTGGATTACCTACATAATTAACATGTTCATTAAAGTTAGAAGCAACATCCAACTGACCTAACTGTTATGTCATGGACATCCCATCAATCTTCTTACTTAATACTTCGGCCTATGTTGCTAAAGCAATAACAACATCTACATCATAAACTCCTGCTACTTATTATTGTCTGGCTCTTGTAGCATTCCACTAATAGCTATTCATGGCCATATTCTCTATTAAGTTTTAGGCCTCTTTAGGTGTTTTATCATTCAAAGTTCCTCCAACAGCTACATCAATCGTCCACCTAGTAGTCTAATTTAGTCCTCCATAAAAAGTCTAAATTTGCATCTACAATGGAAGACCGTGATATGGGCATCTTCTCAGTAGATCTTTGTATCTCTCTCATGTATCATATAGTGTCTCAGACTCTATATGAGCATAGAAGGAGATATCACTTTGTAATTTCACGGTCTTTGCTAGTGGAAAATACTTTGTAAGGAATTTTTTACCATTTGGTCCTATCTAGTGATTGAACCTCCAGGAAGAGAATTCAACCATTATTTAGCTCTATTTCTTAAAGAAAAAGGGAAAAGTCTCAACCTAATGGCATTGCCTATAGCCCCATTAATTTTGAAGGTGTCATAGATTTCCAAAAAGCTTGCGATGTGTGTGTTTAGATCTTCATCCTGCAACCCATCAAATTGAACGAACTATTGAACCATCTAGATAATATTATGTTTAATTTCAAAGTTGGTTGCAATTACACACCTAACAACACTCAAATTAGCTCCTATAAGTAATGGCCTTACATAATCAAACATCGTTCTCTCATCCTATTCATTAGCCATGTTAATTGATTGGTTGTCGTTAGAGTCTTAAGCCAAAACCGATACCTTTGACTTACTCTTTAGCCTCCCCTTAGTATAAATAAGAGAAGAAAATCAAAAACTATGGAAAATAAAGATTAATGAAAGTAAGCAATAAAAGAAATAACGATTAGATTAACAAGATTTAGGTGTTCCTAATATCCTAGTCGCTGGCAATGATGCCAAAAACTTGGTATCGGTTTATCCTACTACCTTAGACTTGCAGGCAATTGCACCTATCGATTCTATAGTATTGTAGATATTGATATCAAGTATTGATCCCACATAGACTACAATTACTAGTAATTACCCTTTTCTTGTCATCTAATCTAAAAAATAGAGTGGTATGAGTAAAATCAAACAATAAGTAAACTAAACAAAACAATAATCATTAAAAGTGTACCTGGATATTGAATCCACTTAAAACTACTGATGTAATTAACTAATTACTTTTCAATTTCATTATAGTATTCTTAGATCATAGGAATTCCTAATTTGAACTAATAACTCTCATGATTCTACTAATTCCTAATTTCAGGTTGATTAATTGGAATCTCTTCCTAATAAAACTCTCATAATCACATTACATTCAATCTATGAACTCCACTATTAAGTTTGACCCTAATCTAAAAGATTTACGACATATTATCTTTAGGATTGCATGCAACTCCTTCCAATTATGCTATATCTATTCTAATATGAGATCTCTATATGAGAAATCACACTTCAACTAATACACTGGCAATATTAAATTGAAAACAATGAAAATCACATAATTAGATCACAAGAATAACAAATAATTTATTAAATAATAAATCAAAAAATCACATATTTATTCTAGGGTTCATTATACTTAAGTGCAAAAGAAAATTTAAGCTAGCAACATAATGAATCTAAAAGCAACAATGTAAAAAGAATCCATAAAGAAACACATCAAATAAACAATAATACTAAAATCTATCACCATGTTACTATCAATCTCAAACTCCTCTCCTCTACTGGAAATTCATACTCCTTATACAACCATCCATTGTTGCCATTCTAGGAAAGTTTTTGTTTCCTAAAACAATCCCAAGAATCTTCATAAATTAGGAAATATTAATTCAATAGGTAGTGATGGCTTCTCCAAATTTTAGGAAACTTAGTTACTCTTGAAAGGAAATCAAATCTTCAAGATGAACAAGGTTGTCGAAATTGTAATTTTACATAGAATTATTAAGGGGTCCAAAAAATCAAAACATAAAAACAAAATGAAGAAACATAAGTTTTTATAATCATTGTAAAATAACTTCCAAATATTGTAAACTCACTTACAATAGTCATAAAAAATTTAAGTATATAATGGATAATAGAAATAAGGAAATTCAGCATACATTTTGGTCATAAATCACAATAAAAGTAAAAAAAAAAAGTCCCAACCAACATCACTTGGCTCTCATTTCTATGCATCAATCACTTAAATGGCTCTCAGATCGTATCTTGCAAAGTCTATCCCCACTTTCTTTTGTGTCCTAGCAATTGTAAGCTCTACCATGTCTTCACTTAAGTTCTTGCTCCTTTTCTTTAACACTACACAAATTCTCTTGAGTTGACCATAATGCATGTGCCCTCATGACATAGGTTGCAACATATTTTTAATATAATGCACCAAGTTCATGCTTTAGTTTAGAGTTTACAAAAAAAAAATAATAATTGTACTAGTCATGGTTTCGTGCAGCTTGTTGTTTGTAGACAAAAATCTTAAGTCTCCCAGTTTTTAGGACTAATTGTATTAGACACACTTTCTTACTTCCATGGGAATGCTAGTCTAAAAATATCCATTTCTTTCCCTTCTATAATGTGTTGATTTGATACAGAGTATAAAAAAACATTATAGGAAAAATGACACCAAAAGCCATAGACAAACCACTGTGTTGAAAAAAAATCAAAATGTGTAGACAGAATTAACTCGCTATAGATGAAAATTAAATTACTGAAACAAAATTGATGAAAACGCATGCGGAATCATGATTTTACTGATTCCACCTATTGAATCACGATTCTAGTACAATTTTACCTCAAAACAATTTTGTTAGTGAGTTGACATGGAACGTGCTCACAAACTCATAAAATCATAGAAATGTATGAGTTAACTCATGATTTTGACAACCTTGAAGATGAATTGTGCTTTTATAAAGTAAAATTGAGCTCAAATATCAAGTTTGGAAAGTTGAATTTTGGCTTTGCATGGTCATAACGATTGTGCTATTGCTTCTATACCATTCTATTTCAAAGATATCCAAAATTTGTCTTCGGCATACCCTCTGACACAGGCATGTTCTGGCTTGTGTACTTCTACATGGCTATTTGCATGGCTACTCTAAAATGCTCTCTACCTTGTTCTATTTTGCATAGCCTTAGACATAACTGTGGTCTTCACCATGTTATGCTTTCTACTATTGTAAAATTGATATTTTTTCTTCAAATTTCACATAATTCTTCTATTAAATTATAAATTACATTTCAAAGCTTTGAAATTAAAATCAAGAGTGATTAAGTGCAATATCCATCTAAAATGTAAGAGAATTAAACAAAAGAATATTGTGAGAAAGAGATGACTACAATAGTTCATTATCTATGAACATGGAGACATTATCTCCTTAGGGGGCAAATTTGTGGTAAGAACAGACAATGTAGCCGTGAGTTACTTTCAAACACAGAAGAAGCTTTTTTTGAAGGGAGCTTGATGGCAAATTTTCCTAGCTAAATTTTTTATCTAGAATATAAGTCGAGAAAGACCAATGTAGTAGTGGATGCACTTAGTCGGAAGGTAGAACTTGTAACTATCAACAAACCCAAGTCAAGCATTTTGGCTCGAATCAAGGAAGGAATGGAGCGAGATGAAATGGCTAGGGCCCTACTCACCTAATGTCGAGAAGGCAAGACAAGAAGGTTTTGGGAGGAAGGTAGATTGATCTACATGAAAGTTTGCAAGATATATGTACCTAGATCTTCGAATTTAAGAAGGGAAATAACTAAAGAATGTCACAACTTGAAATGGGCAGGACATCTAGGGATGCATCATACACAAGCTCTTATAGAAGATATGTACTTTTGGCCTCACTTGAGAGATGATGTCGAAAACTATGTCAAGAATTGCTTCATGTGTCAACAAGATAAGGTAGAATAGAAGATGATAGCTAGGTTGTTGTAACCCCTCCCAATCCCTAAAGAACCTTAGGAGAGTGTTACTATGGACTTCATAGTAGAGTTGTATCTCAAACACTTTGTAGGGGCAAACCAACAGGATTAGGCAAAGCTCTTAGACATAACACAATTCTCCTTTAACTTACACATGAATGAGTCTACAGGCCAGAGCCTATTTGAAATTGTCTTAGGAATGCAACCATTGACTCCAAGTATAGTTTCCACAACATATACTAAAAGCAACCCTCCAGTATACAAGTTTGCAAGAGAATGACAAGAAAGCAAGGACTTAACCTAAGCATACTTATAGAAGTCTATAAAAAGGATGAAGAAGTTTTTGAATCATAAGAGAAGGCTAGTAGAATACAAAGTTAGGGATCAAGTATTGGTTACGTTGCACCTAATTCAATGCACAAAACACCAATTACACAAAGGGCTCCTAAGGAGATATTAAGAACCATTTCTAGTATTGAAACAAGTAGGGAAAGTATCTTATAAGTTGGAACTACAACCATGAATTAAATGCCATCTGGTATTCCATGTGAGTATGTTAAAGCCTTACTATGAGGACAGAGAGGATCTAAAAAGAATGATCTCACAAAAAGCATAACTTGGGGTTAAAGAGGAATATGATGGGGAGATAGAAGAAATTTTAGCAAACTAGCATGTGTAACACTAGGGACAACCCCCGAGACACAAATACATGATTATCTAGAAAGAGTTGCCTAAGAGCAAAGCTAATTGGGAGCCATTCGAAGCATTGTGGTAGTTTCAAGAAAAAATTAAGAGATTCCATGAGGAGAACAAGACAATAAGGACGTCGCCAAATTGAATGGGTGAAGATGTCATGGACCATTTAAATTACCATGGCCTAAGAGGTTCTTATGGACTAAAAGAAAGTCCAAGCCTAAGCCTAAGTCTAAAAAAAGATTTTAGAAGTTGGAAGACTCCAAAAGATTTTAGGAATGTCTAGATTTATTGTACAATAGTAGTTAGGGTAGTTAGATTTCATAAATAGAATTGAATTGTAACCATTAGATCAAGTTAATCTCGATTAGCTATTCAAGTTGGGTTAACGGGTCCAATTGGGTCAAAATCAAGCAGTACACTAGATAAACTAGAGGGGTTTCCGTGAACCGGTGGGGTGATCATTGTCATCGATTGTCGTAGGGGAATGCCCTAGTCGGTCACTTTTTTGGGCCGGAGCCTCTCTAGCTCGATGTGTAGCCTATCTCGATAGCGATGGTTAACAGCAGAAAGACGATGAGCGGTAGCATACACTACAAAATCTAATACAAAAGAAGAGACAAAAGCACTTTGTCCTTTAACCTAGTGTGACTGTCCCTTCTGGTAAAGACCAATTTTTCATTGCTACGAGGATATCTTTCATTGCTTCCATGGTGAACATACTTGCATTTTACAAACTAAGAAAACAAATTATAACAAATAAGATACCAAAGAAAACATATATATATATAAGAAAAGAGTAATTTTATGTGGTTAATTCATAAAGCAACTGGCTCCACAAATAAAGAAGTCACGAAACCCTTCAGCTTTCTTCCTGGATTAGCATAACTCTCTTCGTCTTTGTATAAACATGCAAGGTTGACTATACGTCTGAGGATAGGCATAGGAAATGCTTTTGGGTTAGGGCATTCCTTGTTTATATCTTTCCAAGCATCTGTGATTTGCTTGTGCAATTCTTTTTCAGCTATGTCTTCCGTCACATTATATTGTTTCATGTAACACTCCACAGCTGTTGACACATCACGTATTTCTTGCTCACTCTGGAAAGGAAACAAATCCAAGTTTCAAAATACTGGAGTCATGATATATATGCATGTCCGTGTGCGAGGTAGTTATACAATAGGGGATGAGCATTTTAATAGTATAAATAGAGGACATCATTATGTGACAGCTAAATATCCTTGATGTTGTACATGTCACATCCACATCCACTTTGTCATTTAATGTATTACATCATGTAATTGATATCCTCTAGATGCATTATTTTTAATGGTACTCATCTTCTTTTGAAAATATTAAAATCTCTCATACTCCATTTAAACTTGAAACTAAACGTGTGTTCTCTCATATATATATTTCTAACTTTTTGTTATATCCAATTTAATTATCCCATTAAATTATTTTAACAATTTGACACAGCGCGGAAAACGTAACGAAACAAATCCGATTATGGATTGGTTTCACAAACAACAAAGAATAACGAAGAATTACTCTTTGACGAAATCTGATTGCGCACAACCGATAAACGGAGAAAATCCTCTCTCAAAAGTGTATTTCAAATGGTTAATAAAACGTAACCCTAAAATAACCTAACATCGGTATATATACTACCCTGTAAAAATACATAGAAAAGGAAATATACACGTACACGTGGAAATAAATATTATTATACACGTCTACTCTTTGTCGCGTACACGGCCGTGCATCCCAACCGTGTATGATTCTGTGAGCAATCCTGACCGAATACACGGTTGTGTTCCTGACCGTGTATGCTTCTGTGGGAATTCCTGACCGAATACACAGCCGTGTTCCTAACCGTGTATGCTTCTGTGGGATTTCCTGACCGAATACACGGCCGTGCTTCTGGCCGTGTATAGAGGCCGTGTGCCTTTCTGGAAGTTCCCCTGACTTGTTACACGGCCGTATAACAAACCATGTATCAACTCGTGTCTCCATCATTCTCTCCCACCAATGGAGAACTAGACCCCGAGTTCTCGTCAGGATATAACGGAGTGTCATCGGGGTGGAAAAGAGATAAATCTGCGACATTAAAAGTACAAGAAATGTTCATATCTTCAGGAAGTTGTACAACGTATGCATTGTCATTTATCTTGTGCACAACTTCATAAGGCCCATACTTTTTTTGTTGGAGCTTCCCATATCTACCTGCAGGGAAACACTCTTTTCGAAGGTAAACCATTACCTGATCGCCCACGGCAAAGAGTTTCTTCCGTCTATGTTTATCCGCAGCCCCTTTGTATCGAGTATTAGCTTCCTCTATCTTTCATCTAACTTCCGCTGCGGTGGTTTGGTATTATCCCGCCATATGTTTAGCCGCAACATCACCCACCGTGTCCTTGGGTAATTTGATCAAATCCAACGCATGTTGTGGTGTTTTGGTATATACCACTGAGAACGGTGACCTCCCAATAGTTTGGTGGACGGAACTATTATAAGCGAATTTAGCTTGAGCAAACGCTTGATCCCACTGCCCTGGCTTCTCACGGCAAATACTTCTAATGAGGTTTCCGAGGGTCCTGTTAGTTACCTCTGTTTGACCATCGGTTTGAGGATGAGCGGTGCTACTGTAATTCAGAGATGAGTTAAACATATACCAGAGAGTCCTCCAAAAGTGACTAAGGAATTTGCTATCTCTGTTGAAAGTAATGGATTTTGGGACCCCATGTAGACGCACCACTTCCTTGAAGAATAACCGCGCAATTGCCCATGCATCAGCGGTCTTTCTGTAGGGGATAAAGTGGGCCATCTTGGAAAACCTGTCCACTACAACAAACACAGAGTTAGCACCTCGTTGGGTACGAGGCAAACCAAGAATAAAGTCCATCGACAAGTCCTCCCAAATGTTCGTTGGCACAGGAAGAGGGGTATATAGGCCAGTGTTTTGGGATTGCCCTTTCGACACTTGGCAAATATAACACCTTTCTACGATTCTATACACATCCCTCCTTAACTGAGGCCAAAAATACCTTTCGGTAACTGCAGCTAGGGTCTTATCTCTACCCATATGCCCCGCCAATCCACCACCGTGCAGGTCTTTGATAAGCTTTTCCCGTAAGAAGATTCAGGGATGCACAGTTGATTCCCTTTCATTAAGTATCCCTCATGGATATAGTAGTCGTCACAAGGTTCTCTGTTGGCACACTTAGTCCACGTTTCCTTGAAGTCGCTATCCCCTTCGTATAGCTCCTTTAGTTTCTCAAAACCAACAATGTCCGCACTTAAAGTAAGTAGGACATCTGCTCTTCTACTCAGGGCGTCCGCGACCTTGTTTTGCACACCCGACTTGTGCATTAGTCTGAAAGGAAACCTTTGTAAGAACTCAATCCACCTGGCGTGCATGTCCTTAATAATCCGGGTTTGGCCACTTAAGTGTTTAAGAGCCCCGCAGTCAGAATACAAAATGAACTCCTTTCCAATCAAGTAGTGTTCCCATACTTTAAGAGCTCTCACCACGACGTACAACTCCTTGTCATATGTAGACCAAGTCCTCCTTGCTTCACACAATTTTTCACTATAAAAGGCGATTGGTCTTTTTTCCTATGACAGTACCGCTCCTACTCCAACTCCACTGGCGTCACAGTCCACCTCAAATAATTTCTCAAAATTTGGTAGTGCTAATATAGGAGCGCCACACAATCGTTGCTTCAAGTTCATGAAACTTGCTTCAGCTTCTTCGCCCCATTGGAGCTTACCCTTCTTCAAACACTTAGTCAAGGGGGCAACGACGGTACTAAAGTGCTTAATGAATCTCCTATAGAAACTAGCTAAGCCGAGAAAGCTTCTCAACTCAGTAACGGTTTTCGGAACAGGCCATTCTCTAATCACTTTCAAACACTTAGTCAAGGGGGCAGCGACGGTACTAAAGTGCTTAATGAATCTCCTATAGAAACTAGCTAAGCCGAGAAAGCTTCTCAACTCAGTAACGGTTTTCGGAACAGGCCATTCTCTAATCACTTTCACCTTTTCGTCATCTACCATCACCCCTTCACTGCTAATTATGAACCCAAGGAACAATAGTCGCTTTGATATAAATGTGCACTTCTTAAGATTGGCAAATAACTTATTTTCTTTCAGTACCGACAGAACACACTTCAAATGCTCAAGATGCTCTTCTTTAGATTTACTAAATACCAAAATATCATCGAAATACACAACTATAAAATGACCATTAAAGGGTTTAATACCTGGTTCATCACTCTCATGAAAGTGCTTGGTGCGTTACTAAGACCAAACGGCATCACCAACCACTCATACAACCCCACCTTTGTTTTGAATGCCGTTTCCCATTCATCTCCAGATGGATCCGAATCTGGTGGTACCCACTCCGCAGATCTATCTTGGAGAAGATGGCGGCCCCACTCAACCGATCCAACATATCCTCGATACGCGGGATGGGGAATTTGTACCCTATGGTAATCTTATTGATAGCCTTGCTATCAACATACATCCTCCAGCTCCCATCTTTCTTGGGAGTTAACAAGGCTGGAACCGCACATAGACTCAAACTGTCCCGGATAAACCCCTTGTCCAAAAGCTCTTAGACCTTCTCCTGTAGAACTTCGGTCTCCTTGGGACTCATCCTATAATGTGGGAGGTTTGGGAGACTTGCTCCGGGCACCAGGTCTATCTGGTGTTGATTGTCTCTCAGAGGTGGTAGACCCTCAGGTAGATCGTCCGGAACCACCTCCTTAAACTCCTCCAGTAGACTCTTTACTGCCTCTGTTACTTCCCCATCAACCTCCTTCTCTCCAACTACCACATCTTTTACTATGAGGGCATGTACCATTCGCGACTCCCTCAGATCTTCCATCACTTCCTTCTCTGATTGAGTGACGGTTAGGAACGAACGACTCTCGACTCTCTTCTCCTTCACGCGTCCTTCCTTTTTCAATGGTAACAAGGTGTACCTCACACCCTCCTTCTCCAATCTGTATACATTCTCTTTATCCACATGTTTCGCGTTCACATCAAATTGCCATGGTCTCCCGAACAAAATGTGACAAGCATCCATGTCTACAATATCACAGAATGCTTCATCGCGGTACTTCCCTATTGAGAAAGGTACCTTGCATCTCTCCTTGACTTCAATCCTCTCGGCCGCTTTAATCCAACCAATGGTGTACGGGTTCGGGTGCTTCTCGATAGATAGCTACAGTTGCTTCACAACTTCCCGTCCTATGATGTTTTCGCAACTTCCGCTGTCTACTATTAGTTCAAACAACTTCCCCTAATAGTACACCTTATGCGAAACAGCTGGTGTCACTGTGTGATCTCTTCTTGTTTCGGGGTAAGCATCATTCGCCGAATCACATAAGTCAGTTCTGCTGCTCCTTCCTCTTCTTCATAATACTCTCCCTCTCCATCAGGTTCACAGCAAACCTCCTCATCATCCTCCCTATCAAGGATGTTTACGCTTCTCCTAGTAGGACATTCGTTTGACCAATGACCCAGTTGATTGCATCGGAAACATTTACCCAAGATAGGTTTGGCATAGGGATTACTCTACCTCTGGGTTCCCTTATGTTCCATCGGCTTCTTTCCCTCACTTTTCTCTTCTCTCTTGGCACTGTCCTCAGTAGGCTTATATGCAGTAGTTTTACCTTTCTCAAATCCCGACTTAGTACCACTACTCACAACTTCGCCGACATATCCCTTCCTTCCTCCTCCATATCTACTACCCTGCTCCTGCAACATTAGCTCCGCCCGGAGAGCCAAATTCTTTGCTTCTACTAGGGTCCTTACCATTGTAACTCCAATTTTATCTTTAATTTGGAGCTTCAGTCCTTCCACATACCGTGCTACTTGCTGGCCTTCGCTCTCCCTCAAGTCATTCCGTTCGGCCAACCTCATGAACTCCGCCGTATACTCATGCACTGAACGTTGCCCCTGGCGGCACCGCTAATATTGTTGGAACAATATCTACTCATAGTCCAGCGGGAGGAAATCATGTTGCAACAACTGCTTCATGCGATACCATGTTCTCACCGGATGTTTTCCCTCTCATTGCCTCCTGCTCTGTAGCCTCTCCCACCATGCCGAGGCGCCACTCTTCAATCTGCACACCACCAACCTCACTCGGCAATCTTCGGGAATTTCCATATAGTCAAAGAATCAATCCACTTCCGCAATCCAATCGAGGAAGCCTTCGATATTAAGGCTACCATCAAACCATAGAATGTCGACCTTCAGGCGGTAGTCTCCTCCGTCCCCATGATCATAACCTCCACAGTTCCTCCAATAGTCGCCATCTCTATGATGGTTCCCATAATAAGCCGTCCGATAACCACCACCTCTACCACCGCGCCCTCGTTGTGGCCTACTCCCATACATATCATTACTCTCCTCGCTGGAATCCTCATCCCCTACACGTTCCCACCTGTTCTCAACAACAGGTTGGATTATTCGTCCACCGAATTCCTCTGCTGCACATGGCGGATTCCTAACAACACCCCCAACCCTATTGGGGTTTATCGCCAAGGCGTCGAAACGCTCGATCAGTTCATCAAGGCGCCGTTCCATACGCTCGACCTTCTGATGCATCGCGTCGAACTCTGCCCTTGGAACCCACTGATGGTTTCCTTGTGATCTCGCATCTTGAACACCGTCAAGAACACGACCGCTGTCATCGCCTTTATGAGTTGACATCTCCACAGGAAATAGCCTTGCTCTGATACCAACTGACGTAGCGCAGAAAGCGTAACGAAACAAATCCGATTATGGATTGGTTTCACAAACAACAAAGAATAACGAAGAATTACTCTTTGACGAAATCTAGTTGCGCACAACCAATAAACGGAGAAAATCCTCTCTCAAAAGTGTATTTCAAATGGTTAATAAAACGTAACCTTAAAATAACCTAACATCGGTATATATACTACCCTCTAAAAATACATAGAAAAGGAAATATACACGTACACGTGGAAATAAATATTATTATACATGTCTACTCTTTGTCGCGTACACGGCCATGCATCCCAGCCGTGTATGATTCTGTGAGCAATCCTGACCGAATACACGGCCGTGTTCCTGACCGTGTATGGAGGCCCTGTATACTTCTGTGTGAATTCCTGACCGAATACACGGCCGTGTTCCTAACCGTGTATGCTTCTGTGAGATTTTCTGATCGAATACACGGCCGTGCTTCTGGCCGTATATAGAGGCCGTGTGCCTTTCTGAAAGTTCCCTTGACTCGTTACACGGCCGTGTAACAAACCGTGTATCAACCCGTATCTCCATCACAATTCAATTTCACAACTCTAACTATGCATTATTAAATGACAGCATTTGTCTATACATTTATATGTTTAAACAATGTACGAGGATATAGTGATTCAAAGGATGCACATGGGAGTGTGTATTACCTTGCGAGTGACAATATCATCCATGAGTCTGGAAATGATTGTTGAGGCCTTTAGAATCTTGGGATTTGTACGTAACCACTCAAAAACATCTTTTGTTACAATGTCTCCCATTCCGACAAAAGATGTCGTAGCCAACAATGCATAACCAATAGTCACCAATGCAAAGGACATGTATTCATCCATTGTCGGTGTCCGGTGTTACCACTTAGCTTCAAGGTAAGCCCTTCACTTGGCTTTTCATCTAACAAGATAGAGAATACCTAGCTCATTCTATTATTCCAAGTCAAATTGATAGCTTAACTACAATTAAAAACCATCTCATATAAATCCAATATTTAACAGTGTATGTATGCTTATAGATTTTTCTTCGATAAACTTGGTCAACGTTATATGGCACTATACTTTAATAAAGTCTACATGGATTAGGTATGTGTTAGAAATTTCCTATGCTTACCACTTCTTTTGCATAGTAAAGGCAGTATGATATCCCTCGTTTTGCCAACTTCTGGCCAATTCCATTGTAGACATCTATAACTACCTTATAACATAATCGCATGTACTCTGGTAAGTTGCTTATGGACCTGATATCTCAACTGCATATACAATTTAAGATGACCGCATGATTTATTTGATAAATTTTAACCAATAATTAATGCCTTTTTTAATGAGGAACTTATAATAAAGAAGTTTAACCTTTCAACAATGTGTGTAAAGAGTTCTAATTCTTCAATAGTACCATAGACATCATAAATATCATCAATAATAGAAGTAATATAAATGACCTTTGTGAGTATTTCTCTTACCATAGCATATTTTGGTTCGAATTATACACCTAATATCCAAAAATAACACTCAACAAGCCTGTCTCTTGCAAATGGTAACTCCTTTAAAAGGTCTAAATCTTTTCACCACCTAAACCAAAAAAAAAAAAAAGCTCAAATCATCTCATTAATAAGCAATAATATAACATTTCGTTTGTAGAGAGAATAGCTATTGCTAAGCAATAGCTAGTAGTTGGAAATGGTTATTACCAACACTACGGATTTTAGTATTTAGTTCATATGTATTGATATTATTAGGGAATAGAGGGAATAGCTTTTCTTGTGCGGTCTATCGTAATGACTTGAATAACAAAAGAAAATAAAATACAAACTATTGATGTCACTAAACATACCTATCACCTTCAATAAAATGAGGTAATAGCTAGTTAAAGAGATTAAACATTCCTAAAAATACATATTCCTTTCAATCAAGCACTACATAATCCATATATGTATGTTGATGTAATTAATAATCTTCTACCTTTTGATGTTTCTTTTGTAGTAAGTTGAAATCTAACTTTGCCAAGGATAGGATAACTTCATTGTGTGAAGGATCTTCATGATAGATACTCATGTAATGCCTTGCCTCAAGCCTAGTCAATCCTCTTTGTAAACTTTGGTTTAGAGCATGTTTGACTTGTTTTTGAAAATGACAACTAATTTGTTGCTTGTTAATGGACTTAAGATGAATCATAGTGAAGTATAAAGCTTCATCAAGAATATATTCACCATGAATCCTAAAATGACTGGTCTCATACAAATTCAACAGTCCTTTAACATTTGTAACAAAGGATTCATCAAACTTTCCTTTCTCATCTATAAACTTGTTAAAAATGTCTGCAGCAAACAAAATAGAGGAAATATCTCCTTACTCGTGCTTTAATTGAGTAGACATTCACAAAAATGCAAATAAAGAAAGTTTTACATTTTCATATACTCATCTATTCAGAAAATGTGCAACAAATATTAGAAAACATAAAAAGTTATTATATGAGGTTTTAATAAATTTTAAAGTGTACCAATTGACATAACGTAAATTTGATTGAAGACAAATGTAAAAAAGTAATACTTAACATTCAGCTATATCTCTATTTGAATTGCCAAACATTTGAAAATGGACTAAACAAATCAATCTAATAATTCCTTTAAATATTCCTTTAAAAGTTGGCATGTATCAACTTTTAAATTTTTTATAAAAAAATCTTTTTGAATATTTTTTATTATGTTTATTATATAATTTAACAAAATATAATATTCATTAAGAGATTATTAAATAAATAACTATATGCCAATCAAAAATTGATATGTGTCAACTTTTTATGGAATATTTAATGATGTTTGATGAAATGATGGGCTCCTTCCAAGTTCAAATTTGAGAACTTAAATTGAAAAAGGAGAGTGTACACATTTAAATTGAGGACTTAAATCTCAACATTTTATTCATTATATTTGAGTCATTAATATCTTTAAAATTTTATATATCAAATTATAGCTTCATTACATACCACATGAAATATTGTAACCTTGTTACCATGCCAATCGAAATTAAAGTGAAACAGTGTAATGGTCATGATCATCTTTGCAGTCCAAAAGGCTCTTATGAATTTGTTTTAACCCAAAGTCAATCTCCTTTTCGAACTTGTAGGCAATGCCCAACCTTTAAACTTGATCAATCAAATCCAATCATGAAGTCTTGTCAACATAAATTGCAAACATTTTTCTCAATTCTACCTTTAGTGTCTTGATTTTTTCTTGATCTCTTACCCGATTCACATTTTTTATGACCCAATCAAGAGCAGAAATACCAGTCTTAGAATTAATGGGACAACATCTTATTACTTTTAGGTGTGTCGACAAAACAACAATTTCTACTTTTAAATTTGATGAAATCGTTCCCTTGTTTGTAAAATTGAAAAGAAGAATAATTTTTTTGGCCTTTGTGTATCAAGAACACATTTTTTCTATTGTTAGTACCATGTGTTATGCTAAAAGAAACACTTTAGTTGTCGAGAAGATTTTTCACCTAGAGTCACGAAAGAGTTTGTTTTTTAGAAGAGAGATTTGATGATGTTTTGTCAACTCCAAAAAAAAAGTGATAAAATATTTTAATATGGTATCACATTAAGCCTTTATGTGAAACCTAATTTGAGAACAAACTAAATTAGTAAGACAAAATGTTTTACTACTATCAAAAACAAAGTTTATTCATCAAAAAAATAAAATATAAAAACAAAGAGTGGCTAGATTGGAATGGAATATTTTAAAAGGAAAGTGACATTAATATAAAGATCCATATATGAAATAAAGGTGTAGTTTTGCTTTATGGTACATTTGATTTGTAAAATAAAATAAAGTAAAATAAAATTGCAATTCTTCATAAATAAAATAAAGAAATAATAGCTATTACTTTACTTGGGTTGGCATCTCATGGTGGGTATAGAAATGTAGTGAAAAAGATTAATAATAGCTATTTCTTTGGTAATGTGAAGGAATAGCATTTCTTTATTTCATAACAATAGTAATTCCATGGAATAACTAATCCACCAAAAAAATATAAGGATAAATCTATACGGAAAGAATAATTATTATATTTATCCTCATAAAGCCAATCAAATAAGCTGTTAGACTTTTGATAAGGGAGCTGAAAAAACCAACATCTTGAAACTATTATGAAAATATTAATATTTACTAATTATAAAACTTTAATTACAACAACTAACAAGAAAAAAAGTCCTATGAAACAGACTAAGGTTTAAATATTATAAGAAGCTCCTATTTAGTATTAATATCTGAAAAGATAATTTCATATTAATATCTGACAATCCCTCCACCTATTTAGTATGAATATCATCCATATATCATATCATATTTATAGGAGAAAAATCCTTATAAAAGAATACCATGTAAGAAATTTTTATATGCTACCACCATTCTAACTCAAAAACCCTACGTGATAAATCTATCCAATAAAAATAGGCCATATGTATTGTTCAAGAAATATTGATCATTAGAAGACATATTGATTCAATTTCAGTAGCTGAAAACACATCGTACATGATGCCATGAGAGGATGGCATATTTTGAAACCAAGCAAAAAGATCTCGTATTCAAGTAGTTAAATCTCATGCATTACGTTTTATATAAAAAAAATTAGTGAAAAATGTGAACTATCCCCCATAAATTTTGACCACAACGTCAAAATGCACCTTAAATTTTTAAATATGACAAATAATCCCTTAAATTATGATAAATTAGCAAGTAATTAGCCCTAAAAGTTTAGAAATTTCTAGATGGATGCCTTGTCCATCATGACACACTATTTTTCGAACCCCTGTGTTTTCTTGCTATATCAAGTCATTTATTTTAACTCTAGTTCATTAATTTAACCTAAGCATCTATTAGAGCTCCTTCAAATTCCTTACTACCATTTTAAGCATTCTTTCTTTTTTGAAACTTCTTAATTTTATTCTTAAAAAAAAAATTACTTTGGCAAATAACATTTTTTAAGATTTAGGGGGAGAAAAGTTAAAAGAAGGATCAAATTTGTCACTACAACAATATATATACATCAAGAAAGAAATGAGTAATGATAAAGTTTGAGCAACTAACTAGAGAAACAAAAAGAAAAGAAAGAAACAAACACAACTGGATGTGATTGGTCTTACAACTTATAAACATATAACAAAGGGGATCAATATAGGATACTGACCCATTAATTACTCAATAGAGTATTACCCTTAAAGGTTTTGGAATAAGTTTGTGTATTATATTGAAACCCCATGAGATTTGTAAAACCGGTAAACTTTAATTTCATATATTAGCGGAATAATTAAAAGATTTTATTAAAAGTTTTAAAACACTCTTCGAATAGAGTTGTAATAATAGAAATAAGCTTATTAGAGGCAAACCATAATAAAACTTTCGGTAAACGATGGAATAGATCAAAATCATAGATTTATGATTGTTAAATAGAAACTTCAAATGGATATTTGCACTCGGAATAATTAAATTAGCTTAAACGTAAAAATTCATAATAAAATGTTAAAATTTTAAATTTTATCAAAACTGTCGTGCGAGTAAAAGTACACCAAGATTTCTTTAAAATCCTAATCTTATTAAATAATAATAATATATAGTATATATATACGGAGACCGTGAGGACCCACGGCCATTTCCACACCTATACAGAACCAAACCAAAAAAAAAAAAAAAAAACAAACAAAAGGAAAAGAAGAAGTGGACAAGACGGAAAACGGGAAAGAAAGACAAAAGGAAAATCGAACAAAAAAAAATCATAACTCGCACATACGACCTCTGATCGACGATCCGAGACCACCCACGTGTTCCTTGAAGTGAGTTCAACTCAACTAGACTACCTTTTCGTGAAACAGAGTTTATTTCTAAAAGTTATATACAAAAAATAAATAAGTGTAAAAATTAGTACTTAACTTAAAATTAGTTGTAATAGCTTAGGAAATACTAGATAAAATGACCTAAACTATGTATTTAGTATATTAATATACTTTTCTCCAATTTTCTAGGAGAAAAGGGTTTCGATTCGGAAATATCCAAGGATTATTTCGAGTAAACCTCGATAAAATAAAACCAAGATGAGTAAGACTCTGTGACGTCTTGTATTATGTATGTATGTGCTATGTTGTGGTGTCTCGTTGTAAAGAATTGTCGTGTAAATATATATATATACATATGTAATAGCGTGGCTGCTGGACCCATTCTGTATAATATGACGTCCTAGCAACAAACAAGAGATTTTTTTCCTTCTTTTCCCCACTGTGCAAGAGTCTTGGAATATGCCAACCTGACTTATAATTTATTTAATATATATATATATATATATATATGTGTGTGTGTATATATGCATGGTTTGGCCAAGGCATGGACAGTTTGCATTTTTTTTTTTCTTCTTAGCTATCCCATGGATGTGGCATAGTGTTTGCTGCAGTATGTAGTATATATATATGTATGCATAGTTATCACAGCTAGAATGTTGGGTGTTTGTTTTTTTTTTCTTTCTTCTTCCTCGTCCCCTGCTGTATCATTGACGTGTTAGCGTGAAGTTTGCCGTTATAAGTGTCCACATATACATATATATATATATGTATCTTGGCTGGAATGTTGGGTGATTCATCCTTCCTAGTCCTTCACCGATCCTTGTCGTTGGCGTAATCCCCCTCCCCTGTTGCAAGTAGTGTTTAAGCATGAATATATATACATGTATCCTTGCGTGGTTGTCAGCTGAATTTAGAGGAAAAACTTCCCTCCATAGGCTGCCGGTGAACGTGAGTGTGTACGTAAGAGTATAGTGGATTTATTATGTTTGTTTTACTCCATTGCTAGTGAGCGTTGACAACTCTATATATGTTTATGTCCGTAAGTAGAATGATGGAAGTGGAGTTAGAAGGCTCACTTGAGGATGTGGACTTTAGATGGAACGGAGTTGGGAGTTGGGATTATATGGGCGTTAGTTCTTATGAGTTCATGTGTTGAGGAATGGGAAGAAGGGAGAAAATCCATGAATGAGACTATGAGACAACATGTGGGGGCATGTAAATGTGGAGCTTATTCCCTTAATGTAAGTAGGCATAAATTTACAAGTGATAGGAAAGGAAATCACAATGGCATGTATGTTGTTGTGGGTAGTAATAATTGATGTAGAGAATGTAGACAAGCCTTAACGCGCATCACAAATTGTGGGGAAGGAATTCTAGGCTCTAATAATCTAAGTCCTTACACATATATGTACATATGTGGTGCACAAGTGAGATAGGAGGAGAAGATGTTGCATTTGATGTATGTTATGGTTATATAGTAGTAAGGTAGGAAGAGTGGTCTTACATGACCACGAATACAACATGCATAGATCCACATGAGGTATATATCACCAAAAGAGGTATGGGAACCAAATTCAACATCCATGTGCTATAGGTATATATATGTAGGCATATCCAAGGATAAGACATGTAGCTATAGTTATGAATGTAAGGTATAGAGTGTGAGTGAGGAAAGAGGAGTGCAACGATGGAAGTTGTATTAGTACTCCCTCACTTAACGATCTATTGCATCAACCACATGTATGCTACCTTCTTATTTGCGTTAAGTTATGCCTTACTCCTGGAATGATTCCATGTGTTATGAATTGGTTGTCCACATGATTGACGATTGCACATGTACCTTACCTTGAGTGGGAATTGGTTGTGACTACATATATTGTTTGGTCACCTCAAATTAATTAATTAAAGTGGTGGACTTGATTAAAACTTGGCATGCATTATACGAGACATTGCATGAGATTAAGGCCATCACTGCTACAAGATGTGCTGGAAGTGATTAGAGGATCGTTGTTTCGCCATGTGTGAACTAAGTGATTAGGGAATTGTTACGCCTTGATGGTTCTAAGTCCGGCCAATCTCTTGAGGGTATAATGCTCGGTGTATTGAGGCACCTAAGCCTAAAACATTAAAGCTAAGACATAACTTAATTAAGTGATAAGAATAATAAAGATGTGAGTAAGACCCGAGCACTGATGGTGGCTTCAGAATCCCTAACCTAAGGTCAAAGGGGGTGTAAACCTTAGACTTCACGTCGCTTACTGGAAGACCATGTGAGATGCTGCATTCATGTGATTGTTCATGCATAGCACTTGTTTGATAACTTATTTGAATTTTGTTTGTGTTTGTTGCAACACTAAGGGATTGTACCCTATCTCACTAAGCTTTGGCTTACCCTCCTATAGATTTTGCCTTGCAGGTATAGACTACCTAAACTTCATGATGAACTGACGAACCAAGGTGAATACTCGTTGCACCAATGGTGCGCATGGTCGTGAAAAGGACGTGAGGCCTAGATTAAATGTAGATATCTTTAGGATAGATCTTTTATTTTGTAGTTGATTAAAATGTAATTAAGTGGCCTAATATGGTCTTAGGTGTACCTGTTGTGGTGAAATGGGACCCATCTGAAGCCCAATGATGTTTTATGTAATTAATTATCTTGTGAGTAGGGAATATAATTACTCTGATGAACAGGTCAACGTCGAAGATAAGATGATTCACGGTTGCTTAACGAGGAGTTAAGCGTTCGTGACGGGTTGTCACGAGAGGCCCTTAGAGTAGGGCATGACAAGATTATGGGTTAAATTTCGAGTTTTAAATAGGATCTAATGGGAAAGCCAACATAATAAAAATACTAGATAATAATGTTTTCTACCCAACTGAATAATTTTCCTTTCATTTTGTACTATTTTTTTATGTACATTCTTTATTTGATTTCAATATTAAACAATATGTCAAAGTAAAAGCTAGAAGATCCAATGATGAGATTAATCAATGTATCATTGATTAAAGAACAAGTAGAAAGTGTTGTCTCATGTTCTTGAAGAAAAAAATAAAAATAAAAACTCATGAATTACAATAATTAATAAGAAGGCCAAGTTAAAACCAAACATACATGCACTCCTTCAAATTATAAACTAGTTCTCATCAAGGTGATCATATAACATTTCATAATTAGGAATTCTACATAGTTTCTGTGAAAAGTTTGGATAACTAAAAAGATCACAATATATGTCCATAACATGAACTTTCTAAAAAATTATTTGTTATTATGGCAAGTCGGATTACAAGTTCAATAATACCCTATTTAAGTTGGTTTACGGTACAGTATAAGGACCCTATAAGGTTTACGAGCGGGTTCTAGGAAGCCCAACATGTTGTTAGGTTGGGTTTGGACTTTGCAATACCCATCATAGACATAACTTAGAGGCATCCTTAATTGTAGCTATGAAAAAATTATTTTATTCAAGCTTTTTTTTTTTTTTTGGAAGTTTTGTATCTTTACAAACATTCTTCAATGTTAAATTCCCTTTTAAAAACAATCATTATTATTATGTATATGGTGTTATTATCTATTGTAATATATAGCTTTCAAAGTTTTTATCTTTTCATACTCTATTTTTCCATCAATTACATCTTTTCCATTAATACATATCCATTTTCATAGGTAACTTTTTAATGCACCTTTCATCTACCACAAACGGGGTGACTAAATCCCCATAGTACTTTTCATGGTTATGTTGAATTTAGATTAACCATTTTGTGAAAATCATCACAAATAAAATCATAGATCTTTCATGTTTGATCTATTAAAGCAATTAATCAATAGATATGTAGAAGCATACCCGAATCCATTGCGATCAACGATTCTCAAAATTGTGCGGTTGGCCTTCCAGATCAATACGTTTTCTTTGAGAGATCCCTTTTAGTTTTCCCTCTATAGTCTATCTGATAATAGGATTCAAAGAGACAAGAAAATAACGTATGACTTAGGGACCATAACCACTATTTATATAAATAACTTTATGTTATCTTTTGATATTTCTATTTTAACCCATCATAAAAATAGAAATTACCCATAAGGTCTCTACACATAAAAGGGTCATACCCTATTAGAAACATTAAAAAAAAACTCAAATATCCAAATCTTATCGATCACTTTTAATTGAGCTTAACTTAATATGACAGCCCGTAACACATAATCATTTCACATATAAGGCCAATGTTAGATTAAAGATCCAACAGGTTATTAATCACCACCATCAGTCGCATTGCACCTTCCATCACTATTTGCTGCAAAAAAAATCAACATCTTAACAATAATATATACATAATTCTAAAATTTTAATTATGACAAATAACGAAAAATGGAAGCCCAATGAAATAAACTAAGGTTTAAATGTTATAAGAAGGTCGTACCATGAGTTCCTCATCTTTGGAAGCAAACTTGAGGAAATAATCCCCAAATGCTCGGTCGAAATTTTGCCGATTGGTATATCACCACTCTGGCGGGCGCTAATACTTTAGTTAAAGGAGGAATAAGGACATGTTTATTGCCAGTTATCTGGCGAAGAAACCGAGGAGAAAATTCTATTTTTTTTGTTCTTTTTTTCTTTTTATTATTATTGCAGGATCTCCAGAATTTTTTTTTTCGTTTTTTAAAATTTTAATTGGTTAAAATATGTCATTGAAACCTAAAAAACTTCTAAAAATATTAAGAAACTTTTATAAAAGAATTTAGGAATAAAATGATAAGTTTCTTAAAAGAAAAAAAAAAAAAAAAAAAAAGAGATTCAAAACAAATTTGTCGTCCTTTTCATCATTGTCACTATCGTCGACGAAGTTAGTAGCAATGGGGAGGGGAAGCGCAAGAGTTTAGGGATGGATGTACGATGGAGAAGTAGAGCTTGTGTCTGGTGAAGAAGAAAAGAAAAGGAAAAAAAAGAATGGCATCCCTCCGGTCTGGTGAGAGGAAAGAACAAAAGGAGAAGAAGAAGAAGAAAAGAAAAAGAAGAGGAAGGAAGAAATGTGAGGGACGGGACAGCTAACTCCCGCGACGTGATGGACGGGACGACCGGACCTGCTGCTACCGCCTGACGCGTCTGATCTAACACGATTCGATTTTTTTTTTATTTACAGCTATGTAGATATATATATATATTTATATTATATTATATTATATTTCATAATATTTTTATTTTATTATTTTGCTCACGTATGAAAATATCTTTAAATTTTATATTTTTAACGTTTTATTACGAAAGCTTACATCTAAGCTAATTTGATTATACCGAATATAAATATTCACTCCAAATTTACATTTGATGTTCTTAAATCTATAATTCAAATTAATTTTATTATTTAACTAAAGATTGTTTGAAAATTATATTTTGAAGAATTTATTATTCTATTTATTTTCTTTAATTGTTTATATATTTTTTTGAAATTTTTAGGACTTTACACGTAAAACTCTAAGTAATTAACTACATTTATGACTAATCATAATATATAAAGTTACATAATAAAATATAACTATGAATTTCGCACCCTTCAGTCAACCATGATCACAAAGAATCGGTACCCCCTACCAACAAGTAAAATGGAATAATTTCTAAGTTTCATAACTTCCAATTTTACACTAGGGTCTTAAAATAACATTTCATCTAAATAGTCTACCTTTCGCAATTCTTACTTTACCGTTCTTGTCTTCTAAAAACTCTCAACACATCACATCTTATCCCATCTCGCGCTTTCGTAATCTTTACTTGCAAAAGGGTCTATGGTAGGGTAAGCATACTACAACTCAATGAATGGAAGGTAATACTTTCACTACTACACACACACAAGCAATTTCAAACCAAGTTATCAAATCATATGCTATGCATGAACAACCATATAAATGCAGCATATCATGCGGTCTTCCAGTAACCGACATGAAGTCTAGAGTTTACGCTCCTCTTGACCTTGGGTTAAGGATTCTAAAGCCACCATCAGTGCCTGAGTCTTACACACAATTTCATTACTCTTATCACTTATTTATATTGTGTCTTAGCTTTAATGATTTAGGCTTAGGTGCCTCAATGCACCAAGCATTACACCCTCAAGAGACAAGTCGGACTTGGAACCGTCAAGGTGTGATAATCCCCTAATCACTTAGTTCGCACATGGTGGAACAACGATCCTCTGATCGCTTCCAGCATCGTCCTATAGTAGTAATGGCCTTCAATCTCATGCAATGTCTCGTGTAAATGCATGTCAAATTTTAATCGAGTCCACTTCTTTAATTAATTGGTTCGAGGTGATCAAACACTATACAGTCGCAACCAATTCCCATTCAAGGCAATAAGGTAAACTACTAAACATTTAAAGACTACCACTCCAAGAACAATCAATAGGAACCTGATGGGAGTCTACCCTACGATTCTGGTAGTGGGGGAACTTGATTTGGATGTATGATCTAAGACATCTACATATGTTCACTTTTTATCTAATAATGTTTAGTTTTGCATTATAGCAAGTACATTGATCAGTTTTACGGGATGGCCAAATAACATGCACTAATGATCAACTTGCGAGACATTTTTGGAATCACATCTAACAGCCCAAAATTGCTCAATTGACTTGAAGAACCGGCCATTTGAAGATCGTCTTTTGCACTTATATTTGTCATTATTGAACCGGCCATTTTTGTTCATTTTTCAGACTTATAATTTGTTGTAGAACCGACCACTTAGTGGCATATGTGTAATTTTTTGAAAATTTTACCCTAATTGAAGCAAGTATAAATACTTGCTAACTAAGGTTTATATGGAGCTTTTTGATATTTTGACAAAAACATCTTGTTGCCGTGAGAGAGAGTGAGTCCTCTTGCTAATACACACTTATCAATTTATAGGAAATTGTGATGAGTGAGGCTTGGAATTTCTTGTGAGTAATATCAAGAACTTCTAAGTTGTTTCCTTTTTATTACTAGTGTGTAATATCTAGTGATAATAAGTTGTTTTCCATCATTGTTGTTTACGCCAATTAGGGTTCATATTGCTCCAATTTTAATAGATTGGAATTGCAAGTTATATGTAATTTGATTGGTATTGAAGTCCTTTGTGTTACTTTCCAATTAATTCACGCAATTTGGGTTTATGTTATACTAGGCATCACGCCATTTGTAAGTCCAATTGTGCATTTGAGATTGATTGATCATTTGGAATTGTGTTCATGTGTTTGGATTCACTTTTTAAGCACATCAGAACCTAATGAAGTCCCATAAACAAATCCACTATAGCTCATTTTCACATTTACCACAACAGGAAGAGATCATGCATTTCACATCGTAGGTAAAGCAAGGAAACCAAACTAAGCAAATGGAAACAATCTAACTATACGTAAGATTTGAGTTAACTTGACACCTCTATGCCATTAACTTAAACGTTAAATCAACTCTTTGGGTTTGAACTACAGTTCTCATTTCTCAACACCTCTGTGCCCTCTCACTTAAACGCCGAATCAATCACTAGGGTTTGATTTACGATTATCATTTCGTGACACCTTTATGTCATTTCAACCCTTGAGGCTTAAGTTTTATGCATTCCTAAATGTCACTTAAGCTAACCACAGGTGAATATGTCCTTTCCAAATCCTCAAGTATCATATATATATATGATAACAGTATATACATATTTATAGGTTTAAAGCTTGTTCTTAACCAAAGGATGATTTGCTAAATGCTTTTCCCTCATGTACTCAAGAGAAGCAAGTGGATATAACTATTTCATTGAAAATAAAGCTTTTCATCTATGATTTATATAATTATATGCATAAATGCATTCTATAAATATAATAGGAAAATAATGTTGTCTAAGTATATATACATATCCAAAACTAAATTATGATTTGTGTATATAATGATATACATATAATCTATTCCAGTTATACATACCTACTCGATAGCTATAGAGGGAAAAATTAGGTTTATATATTTTGGTTTAGTTTAAAGAAAACAATTTTGAATCATGGGATTAGGCTTATAGTAATAGCACTAGCAAGATGATGCGAAGTGCTATCGTTAAGATAGTGATATCTAAAGTCCATTCTATCTTCTATATCATTAAAACAGTATTCATCTATAACTTATCTAACTACCAATTTTTTTGTAACTTCTTTTCTAAACTCAACTAACCCTACTATATAACTTAATAAAAATAATAATCACATCCAATTTGCAATACAACTAAGCAAGTGAATTCACATACATAGCATATCAACACATAACACAACATTGTAACATATCATTAAGTTTCCCACTCACCTATCTAGGATCGTCACAATTTTAACAAGAATTGAGTGATTCCAACGGATAAACCCTTTACTTTCTTCTTGAAATCAATATCCTTCTGCAATACTTTCTCAACCAAGCCATAGAAAGCAACATCTCCACTTGACTTTGGTAGTTTCCTAACACCTGATATGTGTACTCTACTCACTATGCGTTTGATGGCAAGGCGTGAAGTCTCCTACTTAAGAAACTTTAGGTAAACAAGATTCAAAACGTTGAATACTTCTTCAACGTGATTTTGATACAAGGTTCCAAAAGGAATAACCTTCCTAGGAATCATTGCTTCCAACACCCCAAGTTGTTGTGGTCAATTGTCTACTTTCCTAATGTAGAAGTTGAGCAATGGAACGTCTTCGACCTACCAAATCTGGAATTCCTTCTTCCGTGTAGGCAAGATACCCTTGGAAAGGACAACTAAAGGTCTTGTATTGGGGTATTTAGCCAATAATGATCTTCCTCAACATCCTTTGAACATTCCATTGTGGAATTCATTTCATCCTAAATATCCCCTAGGCCATCATCTTGGACATTGCTCGAATCATTCCCTTCACCATTTACACCAACATAAACGCCTCTCCTTTACATGAAGCATCTTTGAACCTTTCGTTTATCAATTTGTCTCTAATATCTTCTAACAAACTACTTGTAGGACAACTCGTAGGATTAGTAGTCACTAAAGGTTCTGTACCACCTCTTTTCTTCTCTCCTTTGTTGACATCTCTAGTTGTAGGGTTTCCTGTCCTTTCTACTAGTTTTCATCCTCACCCACAATTCCATCACCATACATACATCAGCCACTTTTTATACACATACATGCTCACCTCCATTATAATAACATCATACGCACATGTACACATAAGTTTTACCTACGCACATACTTAAGATCAATAATCTCTTACCTTTATTTTCCGGCTTTTCTTCTTTTTTCCACACCCTTTTTCCATCTTCAATTCTTGCTTTCACCTTCTTCCAACTTTTCGTCTCCCTTTCTCCTTATTCTCTTCTTCTTCTTGGCTCTCTTAGCCATAACTTCTCTCCTTGTTTCCTTACTAAACCTTCTTCATCCTTCGGACTTCTCCACTTTCTTACCTCCTTTTCTCATTTCTCTTCACTCTTCTCTAGCCCACATTTATGTGTGTGCTTATTTTGATTCCCTCCTCATTTTTTGGGTTTTTCCTTTTACCTAGACATCTTCCATTTTCCTTTTCTTCTTTCTTTTCTACTTCTTATCTCCTACTCACCAAACCCCACTTACACACCTTACACACACACCATGGACATACACCAACACATTCCTACCCATATACATACACGTACACACACCAACATACTCTTATCCATACACATACACACTTCGCACACACCTACACATGCATACACACAATCATACTATGCACATAATTGCACGCACACACAATTGCACTTTGCAACCCTCTTTTCTTCTCAAGTCCACATGCATACACACACACACCACTAGTGCATACATATACACATACTCCGCACATGCCTCACACCACCAACATGCACATATACACATACTCCATATATACCTCACACCACCGACACGCACATACACACATACTCTGCATACACCACACACCACCAGCGCATACATACACACATACTCTACATACACTTTACACCACTGACACGCACATACACACATACTCCGCTTACACCACACACCACCAACACGTACATACACATGCTGTTGCACACACCACACACATCTACTCATATACATATATCTTGCTCTTCCTCCCATTTCCTCCTCCGGAACACTGCTACTACGGTTGTTGATGGTCGTTGTTGCTATTCCCATCATGGTTGCTGTTGCTGTCATCGTCATGATCGCCATTGCTGCTGTTGTTGTTGCAACCGATGTTGCCGTCGTTGCTACGGTTGTTGTTGCCGCTATTGTTGTTGTAGAGGTCAATGTTGCCGCCATTGCTGCGGTTTCTATTGTCGCTGTTGTTGTTATTGCGGTCGATGTTGCCACCACTGCTGCGGTTGCTATTGCCGCTGTTGTTGTCTTCCTCCATCGCACACACATGCACCCACATGGTTACAACAAGGTAGCTCCTCCACCTTATGTACATACACACACATCGCTCCCCTTTTCCTTCCGCTTTTGCTGCTGTCACCGTCGTTGCTGTTGTTGTTGCTGTGGCTGTTGTGGTTATGATTTCTATGGTCGTTGTTGTTGTGGCTATCGTGGTTGTGGTTGCTGTCGTCATTGTGGTAGTTGTTGTTGTGGTTGTTGTGGTTGCTGCCATCCTCTCTCACACACATACCCACATCATGCAAAACGCCAACCACATGATCGAAGTAGCCACCACGACCTAACCAACGCAAAGCTCATGTTCTCGAGTCCTCGCTATTGCTATTCTAGAGCTGCCATCAGTACTCGACGGGAAGAGCCACCCACATGGTCGTCCTTTGAATCCGGTACAACACCACACGAGCGAAGAGACTTTCGACTGAGGCCACCTATGATTTGTCAACTATGGGGAGTGGAAGTGGGAGTAAGAAAAGTGTGATGGAGGGAATGAACGGAGGGGAGACGGCATCACATAAAGGGGATACGAAAACAAGGAGGAGGAAGAAGGAAGGAAGGAAGGGGAAACGCGGATAGGGGAAGGGTAAGGGAAGAAGACGCGACCAGGAAGGAGAAGAAGAAGAAGAAGAAGAAGAAGAAGAAGAAGGGAAAGAAGGAAAGGAAGAGGAAGTAAGGGACGAGGGCAGCGAGGACGGTGACGTGACCGGATGCAAGTAACATGACGGGGCGACTGATCCAGACCTGCTACTGCTGCTATCGTCGTGTCTAGAAGAAAGGGCTAAACGGATGGGATGTTGCAGCAAATTAATTTTTTTTTTTTTATAGTTATGGATATATATTATACTATACTATAATTATATTTTATATTATAATTATTTTAATTTTTTTATATTACGCACGCGTACACTGATATCCTTAAATTTTATATTTTTAGCAATTTATTATGAAAGTTTACGTCTAAGCTAATTTGATTATTTCAAATGTTTATATTCACTCGAAATTTTCATTTGAATTTCCTAAATCTATAGTTTCAATTAATTTCCTTATTTAACCCAATATCATTTGAAATTTATGTTTTGGAGAATTTATTCTTTTAATTTAAATTACGTGAACTGAAGTTAGGACTTACAATTATTTTTATTTATCTGTTTATATACCTATATACGAATATTTTTCAATTACTTTGTTTCCTAAATTTATTTAGTAATATATTTCATAAAATTTAAAATGCTACATTCGTTATCTTTTTTCTTTGAAATGGTTGTTCTTTCCAATTGTTCTATCTTTAAAACCTATTATTATCACAAATTATTAAAATAATATTCGCACGTCATGATGTTTAAATTTTCGTTATAAATTTCTCAAAGTTTTTAATATCGCAAAATTGTCATTTATTGCTGTCTCGGTCTAAAAGTATTTTTCATTTTGCTTATTTTCTTTAAAATTTCATATATTCTTTTCAAAATTTTGGGACATCACAAGGTTTTCCTTTTTTTTTTTTTCTCTTTTGTTAGGTCTACTAAGAATAACTATTTTCATACTGGAAAGAATTAAGAGAGAATTTTAATAAAGTTACAAATTCATCCTTAAAACAAAATAAAAAATTTTCAAATATAAGAACTTTCATAATATTTTTGTAAAATAAAAAATTATATGACAAATTTTTCTCTCATTTTCTAACCCTCATTATTCAAACAAAAGAATCTATAAACCATTCTATCATTTTCTTTCCCCTCAATTTCTTTCCTCCACTTTCCTTTCCTCTTTTAGTCTTTTACAAGACATTGTTTTGTATAGAAATATGGATTTTCTTATTGTTCACGGTATTACTTCAAAAGATTTTTTTCTTTCTTAGCTCATATTTCCTTGTTTTTTCTTTCCAAAAAGATTTCTTATATAAAAATATCAAATTAGCATCTAAAAAAAAGTCAGTTTTTTTTAAATCACTTAATAGATTAAATGGTGTGAAAGTGAGATGAAATCTTCGAAAATCCACCAAAATAATACTAATTTTGAAAAGTAATTAAGAAATAGGATACTCAAAAAAATTATTCCTAAAATAGGTTACAAATGCATGAATCCGAAATGTGCTTTCAATTAAGCTAAAATTGGCAAAACTGAAGGCGTAGACCGTGTATATACCTTCAAGCAACTACTTTGAGTAATTTTTTCCTACTAACATTCCACCCCCCCGCCAATCCAATAATTTCATCTATTCGTTACCTTACTCTTACAAACCTGTACCTACAAACCAACAAAAATTATCATAAAGTGACATTACAAATTTACACAGTATTACAACATGTGATCTCAAATGGCCATAACCATATGCAGAAGCAAATTATTACACTAACACATTTCTATTATAAATTCACACAGAGCTATACTTCTTCTTCCATCTCTCTTTCTCCTTCCTTCAACAGTCTTTCTCCTTTGTTGCTTTAATTTTTTCATAGGTTTCACAAACAGAAGAAGAAAAGCTTATACATTTACGAGGAGTGTAAGAATATCAACAAGAGATCTTTCTAATTTCTTGATGAGAATCTACCCTGTGATCCCGATAGTCAAGAAACCTAATTTGGATGTATGATCTAAACTGCTCACATATATCCATTTCCTTATCTAATAATGTTTGAATTGTATTATAGCAGGTACAGTGATCAGTCTTTACAGAATGCCAAATAACCTACACTATTGATCAAATTAGGAACATCATCGGACTCACATCCAATGGCCCGTGATGAACTCAATTGACTTGAAGAACCGGGTCTTTGAAGACCATATTTGTATTTGTTATTTTCTTTTTGAACCAGTCACTTTGTAATCATTTTTGGGACATTTTGATTTTCTTGTATTTTAGTTGAATTAGAACTGGCCACATTAGTGGCATAGGGCATAAATCTTTGGACATTTTAACCATAATTGCAGCTAGTATAAATACTTACTAAGGAGGGTTTATAAAGAGCTTTTTGAACATTATTTTTCATACTTGAAACCATGAGGGACACCTCCTTTTCACGAACTCTTATCATTTTTTTTATTGAAGTGTGGCAAGTGGGATTTGATCCTTGTTGTGTGTAATATCAACAACATCAAATCCATCTTAATTCCCAACTAGTGAGTAATATCTGGTGAGGAATTAGTTTATCCCTCTTGTTATCTCATTCACGCAATTTTTTAGGGTTATAATTCAATTTTGATTCCATACCCTTTTGATTGTGTATTGTGTAATTGAATTCTCAATTGCAATTGTGTACTTGTAATTGGATCCTTGAGCAACTTGTTTTACAAATTCAAATTCATAAGGGATTAAGGTTCATGCCATTTGTGAACTTGGTTCTTGATTGATATTGCTTCAATTTGCTGTGTGTATGTGCTTTGGTCATTTAAGCACATCATCTTTTTGGAGCATGTTGTTTCATGCAAATTAGGGTCACTTGGCAATTTGCTCTTCACGCTATTTTGGAGATTGGTTTAATTGGCCTTTCAATTAGTTTTTATGTGCTTGGATTCATTCTTAAGGCACATCATCTTTTTAGTATCAAAGCCTTGGTTGTGAGAAGGGATTTGTATAATTGTGAATTCAGAAATTAGGTTCTTGATTTTAGCACCTTGATCCGAATTGAGGAATTGGAAATTGAATTATTTGATTGTGTTGTTGAGGTGTTATACTTGTTGCTTTTTGTTGTAGATGCGGAGTACTTGCAATATTCCTTGTCTCCTTGAGTTAGCCATGAGTGATTAAGGGGAAGTGATCATTGTGATCAATTGAGGGAAGTGAAATTTGAAGCCTACAAGAGTGTGATTTTGAATTATGTAGAGGATTTTGGAAATTGAGTAGTGTGCTTGCAATTTCCATATTGCATTGTGTGGGAAAAAGGAAATCATTTAAATTCAAACATCCATTAACTTGAAGTAGTTATTAAGTAGCATTAAAGAGTGTTGTTTGAATTTGAATTGTCTTGCCTTTTATGGAAAAGGTTGCATTTAGTGAGTTATTTGAATTGTTGTTTGCTGCCTTTGATTGTGGATTACAATGTGAATTGCAACATGAAGTGTTGTGGCAAGGAAGTGTTATATTTTGAAGTGGTGTTGTTGTAGTTGTTTAAAGGGTTGCACCGTGTGTGTATGTAGTGTAAGTGGTAGTGTAAATTGTTGTGTGTGTAGTGGTGATTGAAGGGTTACACCATGAATGTATGTCGTGTGTGTGGTGATATGGTTTTGAAGGATTGTATGTGGTGTAAGGTGCTACACATTAACACTAAGTGTGAATGTGAAACCATGACCAAGAAAGGGAAGTTGAGTAGTGAAGTTTGAATTCAAAAACAAGCATTTAAGTGTGAAGGTTAATAAGACTCATTACTTAAACACTTGCTTAGTTGAATTTAATATCTTAACTACTTGGTAGTGATTATTTGTGCTTCATTTATCTGACTATACTTGAAGTGTCAAGAAGTATTTATTGCTTTGGGTGACTTGTTGCATCATAGGGTGTATAAGTGTGTGTGTGTGTGTTGTTGTCTAAGCATGTTATTGTGAAGTAGTGTTGTGAAGGGAGTGTGCTGCAAATTGTGAGATTATACTTTAACAAATCACAAGTATGTCAATAGCCAGGTTGGTAGAGGACAGGGTCATCATACTACAGGTAGAAGAACCTTGGAAGAACAACTTCAGGACCTTACTACTATTATTGCTACACTAGCAACAAGGATTGACAGGATGACAATGCCACAACCACCAGTGGAAAATCCTCAAGCACCACCAAGAGTAGCTCTACAAAACATCCAGAGAGAGGGAGCAGTATGAGGAGGAAACTTGGGAAAAATAATGGAAGGAGATCATCATCCCTATAGGGAGGAGAGGGATGATAACTTTGGGGTCAATCCTTACCCAAACAGGGATTTCAGGCTACCTAGGGGCTTAGAGTATGTGAAGCTCCAAATGCCTTCTTTTAATGACAGGGGCTTAGCAAATGACTATCTAGACTGGGAGGATAAGGTTGAGGGCCTTTTCGAATTTTATGAGACAGATGATAACACTTGAGTTCAACTTGCTACTGTTGAATTCATAGGGTATGCTACCTTGTGGTGGAAAAAATTGGTGATCAATAGGCGGAGGGATGGAGAGGCTGAAATTCATACTTGGAGAGATATGAAAAGGGTTTCGAGGAAGAGGTTCATTCCTGAACATTACAGACAGAAACTGTTTATGCATCTTCAAACCTTGAGACAGGGAGGCAAACACAGTAGATGATTATGTGCAGGAATTTGAAACCCTGATGATCAAATGTGGGTCAGTAGAGCCTCTAGAGCAAACCCTGGCACGCTTTGTATCTGGGTTAAAATATGAGATCACATGTGTAGTTGAGCTACAGAGATACAATACACTTGATGAGGCTATACAATTAGCTTTGAAAGTGGAAAGGCAGACGCAATCTAATTCATTCAGGGTTACTAGTAGCAGGCCCAATGCTACTACTAGGCCCATAGGAGCCGATGGTTAGTTAGGTGGGCCAAAAGGAGTAGGTGAACCTATCAAGGCAGTGGATAGAGTTACCCCCAGCACAAATAGAGAGAAAATGACTTCTAGGAAGGGTAAAGAGGTAATAGGACTTAATGTTAAGCAGATTGTACCAAAAACAACTAGTGAGAAAATGTGCCAAGTTAAATGCTTTAAATGCATGAGATTTGGGCATATGGCTGCACAGTGTCCTAATAAGACAGTCATGACAGTTATGGAGGGTACTGGAAAAGAAGAAGAGGATGAAAAAGAACTTGTTGAGCCTACAGACCTATCTATAGCATTACAGAAATACTATGATGATTAGAACATTGAGACACATGAAGAGGGAACAGGTGAACAGTATTTACCTATTAATGTGTTGTACAGGGTTCTGACTATATCTCTTGATGCTAGGGATAAACAGAAGGAGAACATATTCCACACTTCTTGTAGGATCAGAGGTAACCTTTGTGTACTAATCATTGATAGTGGTAGTTACACTAATGTCATATCTGCTACATTAGTAGGAAAATTACAACTATCCACTAGTCCACATCCTAGTCCTTATAATTTGCATTGGTTGGAAAATCGAGATAATATACGTGTTACACAAAGGGCAAAGGTGCTAGTGAGTGTAAGAAAGAAATATCATGATGAGATCCTTTGTGATGTGATTCCCATGTGTGCCTTTCATTTGCTATTGGGTAGACCATGAATGTTTGATAGAAAGGTGTTACATGATGGATTCAGAAACACTTACATGTTTCGGAAGGAAGGGTCTCGAATAGTATTGACACCTATGTGTCCATCAAAAGTGCACAGTTTCCAAAAGCAAATCAGGACTATTTCTATTTCTTCTAACAGTTGGGCAAACAAGGCTATAAAGGCATTCAAGTTCAGTCCAAGAAATGACCCTCTAGATTTAAGGGCAAATCTTTTAGAGGCTCGAGGAGATGATGGGAATCTACCATGCGATCCCGATAGCCAAGGAACCTGATTTCGATGTATGATCCAAATTGCTCACATGTATCCATTTCCTTATCTAATAATGTTTGAATTGTATTATAGTAAGTATAGTGACCAGTCTTTACAGGATGCCAAATAACCTACACTATTAATCAAATTGGGAACATCATCGGACTCACATCCAATGGCCCGCGATGAACTCAATTGACTTGAAGAACCGACTCTTTGGAGACCATCTGTGTATTTGTTATTTTCTTTTTGAACTGGTCACTTTAAAATCATTTTTAGGACATTTTGATTTTCTTGTATTTTTGTTGAATTAGAATCGGCCACATTAGTGGCATAGGGCGTAAATCTTTAGATATTTTAACCCTAATTGGAGCAAGTATAAATACTTGCTAAGTAGGGTTTGTAAAGAGCTTTTTGAACATTATTTTTCAAACTTGAAAACCGTGAAGGTCTTCTCCATTTTCATGTGAACTCTTATCATTTCTTCAAAGAAGTGTGGTGAGTGGGATTTGATCTTTGTTGTATGTGATATCAATAACATCAAATCCACCCTAATTCTTAACTAGTGAGTAAAATCTAGTGAGGAATTAGTTCATCCTTTTTGTTATCTCATTCACGCAATTTTTTAGGGTTATAATTCAATTTTGATTTCATAACCTTTTGATTATATATCGTGTAAGAATTCTCAATTGCAATTATATACTTGTAATTGGATCTTTGTGCAACTTGTTTTACAAATTCATATTCGAAAGGGATTAGGGTTCACGCCATTTGTGAACTTGGTTCTTGATTGATATTGCTTTAATTTGTTGTGTGTATGTGCTTTGGTCATTTAAGCACATCATCTTTTTGGAGCTTGTTGTTTCATGTAAATTAAGTTCACTTGGCAATTTGTTCTTCACGCCATTTTGGAGATTGGTTTAATTGGTTTTCAATTAGTTTTTATGTGCTTGGATCCATTCTTAAGGCACATAATTTCTTCAGCAAAATAGCTTGATTAGGCTATATTTCAATATGTTTTTTCATAAAAAAAATTCTATTATGTTACTTTTTGTCAATACATAAAACATTAGCTATAATTCTTCATAGTCTTCTGTTTTTATTAAAATACCAATAATTATTATTAGTTTGTAATGTGATAGACATGATTTATGAAAATGTTGTTGCATGTAACATGTGAAGAAGATCAACATTATACACATTAAAAATTTCGTATTATTTTTAAGTGTAAAATTTTGGTTTATTATTTAAATTATTTCAAAAATTTGTTATAATTAAATAACCATTAAAAAAATTAATTTTAAAACATGTGTGCTAATGAAAATGTTAATATTAAATTTTATTATTTGACAACAATTTTAAGCATGAATTCAAATAAATGAAAATATCGATTTGCTCCTACTCGAAATAAATGTAACCACTATCACCCCTATAATTATAATACGAAATAGGATTTCTAGTTAGCATGGTTGGTGATTTAACCTGCTCTACTTGATATATCAACTATCTCAAGTAGGTATGATGGGAATTTTTCCGGCAACCTAGATGTTTTCAAAACTTGATTTGGATGATGATCCAAATCACTCATATTTCACCTTATTTCTTTTATCTAATAAATGTTTGAGTAATAATCTTACAAGTACAATAATATTTCTCTGCGGGATGCCAAATGACTTATATTTGTTGATCGCTACGGGACATCATCAGATTATTATTCAATGGCCCGCTGTGATTAACATCGCTTCGATGCATTGGCTCTTTGAGGATTTATATTATTTTTGTATTTTGTAATTGTTTTTTGGACCATTTTATGTTGTAATTTTCTTTTGGGACACTTTCATTTGTTTGTAATTGTCTTTAGAATCGGCCACCCTAAAAGTGGCATAGTTGTAATTTTGTGAACCTTTTAACCCTAAAGAGAGCAAGTATAAATACTTGCTTAACTAAGGTTTTAAGGGAAGAATTTTTCAGAATAGACTTCACATATTATGTGAGAGGGTTAGGGTTTCTTCCTAATTCATTTGCTCTTATCAATTTCAATACCAAGAATTGGAATTGTAGTGAGTGTAACAAGGAGAAATTGTAAGTAATATCAATTCCTTTTTGTTGTGTTTCCTTTTCATCACTAGTGAGTTATATCTAAGGTTAAATTGATGTTTTCTTGGTCAGATTTGATTGCATTTGTAATCAAAATCTTATTGCTTAATTGATTGGTTTTTGCCTTGGTTTTTAACCTTCAATTTAGCCTCATTTGAACCACATATCATTTTGTTTAGGAAGTGGACCACGGAATTGGATCTTGTTGTTCTTATGTATAATTCACATGGAATTATTTGTGATTATTGTTATATTGGAGGAAATTATCATTGTTGAATTGTTAATTGCAACTTTGAGCATTTGGATTTCATTGCATCTCCTTTAGGGTTCATGCAAATTCTACTAGATTGTGCCAGAATTGGTTTAGTGCATTTAAGTTTTATAATTTGCTCCAATTGTATGTGCTTCACTCTTAATTTAGGCACATCATAATTTGGTATCAAAGCTTTGGTTAAGAGAAGGGAATTTTCATGATCCTCATTTCAATTAGGGTTCTTCACCTTGAACCAAAATTGTGTGTGTTGAGGATTAGATTGTGTGAATGTGTTGTTGAGGAGTTGTAATTGTTGTATGTTGAAGTAGATTTTGAGGTCTTGTTGAAGCTTCTTTGTTGTTGAATTCACCGTGAAGGGAAGAGAAGAGTTGGTGCATTCTTGAACCAAATTCGGAAGTGTGAAGTATCTCCATTTGTGTAGAAAGAAGAAGTGTGAAATTTGCTTGTTTGTTTTCAGAAATAGAGAGTGCAATTGAGCATTTCCAGATTTGAGTTGTGTGGAAGATTTGGAAATTATTTGATTTTCAAAACAAACATTAAGTTGAAGAAGTTAATGTATGGTTATTTGAATTTGAAAATTGCTTTTTACCAATTGTGGAAGGGTTACAATTAGTGAAGTGGTTTGACTTTCACATTTGAATTGTTGCTGTTTTGTGTATGAGTTACGGTTTGCTTGGTGTTTTGTAGTGGTGAAAGATTGTATATTTAGAAGTGTGAACTGTAGGGTGTGTGTAGTGCACAAATAGCAAACTGTGAAAAGGAAGAGTGGTGTTTCAATTGTGAAGTGAAATTGTGTAGTGTATGTTTTTCGAGAAAGATGGAGGAATCACAATTGTCATTTTTAGATTTGAAATCATAATTGAAAGTGTACATTAAGAGGTCAATTTGAAATTTCAAACACACATTAAGTCATAGTTAATTGTGTATCATTTGAATTTGAAAAAGTCTCTTACCATTTGTGAAATTGTGCACTTATTGAACTTCTTTTGAATTTGAAAGTGGGCTAGCTTATCTTGCTTGGAAGTTGCGGTTTTAGTTGTAATTGTAGAAGTGAATTTGTATCATGGCTTGAGAAGTGAATTTTGGAGTTATTCTTGTTAATTAGTAGAGGTTGTGTACATTTGATGTTGGTTATTATATGTGTTGTCAAGGATATTGCTAATTGTAGCGTGAAGCATCTTACACCGTGAGCATAAGGGAATTTTTTTTTGTGCAGTAGATTGTATGTGGTGTGTGTATTTTCCTTGCTGCCCATTGTGTATTTAAGTAGTGAGAAATCAAGGCAAGAAAAGGAAGGTTGAGTAATAGAATTTAAAATCCAAACAAGTCATTAAAGTATGAAAGTAATTGAATTAGTTACTTAAACACTTGTAGTTGAATTTAATTTTATCTACTTGAAGGAGTATGCTGTAAATTGTGGGACTACTTCTTCAAATCACAACATGTCCAATGAAAGTGTGAATGGAGGAATTAGCAATGAGGCCAATAGCCAGGTGGGTGGAGGTCAAGGTCATAATACTACAAGTAGGAGGACTTTGGAAGAACAACTCCAGAATCTTACTACCATAGTTGCTACTTTGGCAACTAGGATTGATAGGATGACATTACCATAACCACCAGTAGTAAACCCTCAGGCACTACCTCGGGTAGCTCAACAGAACCTTTAGAGAGAAAGTGTAGTGGGAGAAGAAAATCTGGATAGAAGGATGGATGGAGATCATCACCCCTATAGGAAGAGAGAGACGACAACTTTGGGGCTAATCCTTACCCGAATAGGGATTTCGGCCACCTTAGGGATTGGAATATGTGAAGCTGCAGATGCCTTCTTTTGACGGCAAGGGATCAGTTGATGATTATCTGGATTGGGAGGACAAAGTTGAGGGTCTCTTTGAATGCTATGAGATCGATGATAACACCTGAGTCCGACTAGCTGCTGTGGAGTTTACAAGATATGCTGCCTTATGGTGGAGAAATTTGATTATCAACAGGCGTAGGGATAGGGAGGCTAAGATTCAGACATAGAGGGACATGAATAGGGTTCTAAGAAAGATATTTATTCTTGAGCACTACAATAGGAACTGTTCACGCATCTACAGGCATTGAGGTAGGGAGGCAAGACGGTTAATGATTATGTGCATGAATTTGAAATCCTCATAATTAGATGTAGGTCAATCAAACCTCCAGAACAAACCCTAGCACGCTTCGTCTCAGGGCTGAAATATAAGATAGCGTGTGTTGTTGAGCAGCAGCGATACAGTACACTTGGTGAGGCTATTCAGTTGGCCTTGAAAGTGGAGAGGCAAAGGAGATCTAACTTATTCAGGGCTCCGAGCAACAGGCTCAATACTACTACTAAACCCGTGGCAGCTGATGGTCGATCAAGAGGGACAAAGGCGGTAGGTGAGACAGTGAGAGTAGTGGACAAATCTACCCCCAACACTGTTAGAGAAAGTATACCTTCTGGAAGGGTAAAGAGGTAATAGCACCAAACGTAAGGTAAACTGTTCCAAGATCTACTAGTGGAAAAGTATGCCAAATCAAATGCTTTAAGTGCATGGGATTTGAGCATATGGTAGCACAGTGTCTAAACAAGAGGGTTATGACTGTTATGGAAGGCACTAGAGAGGATGTTGAGGATGAGGAGGAACAAGCTGAGCCTACAGATTTGTCTGTAGCACTGCAGGAGTACTATGATGATTAAACTATAGAAACACATGAGGAGCGTACAGGTGAACAGTATCTACTCATTAATGTGTTATGCTGGACTCTAACCTTATCTCCTGATGCTAGAGACATATAGAGGGAGAACATATTCCACACCCCTTATAGGATCAGAGGTAACCTTTTTGTGCTCATCATTGATAGTAGTAGTTGTACGAATGTTATATCTGCTGCACTAGTAGACAAATTACAATTATCTACTTGTCCACATCCTAACCCTTATAACTTGCATTGGTTGGACAATCGAGGCAGTATGCTTGTTACATTAAAGGCGAAGGTACCTGTGAGTGTTGGGCAGAAGTATCACGATGAGGTTCTATGTGACGAGATACCTATGTGTGCGTTCCACTTGCTCTTGGGTAGGCCTTGGATGTTTGATTGCAAGGTGTTACATGATGGTTTCAGAAACAACTATATGTTCAGTATGAGAGGGTCTCGCATATTACTATCACCTATGACTCCATCTAAGGTCCACCAATTTTAGGAGTAGATCAGAACTACTTCCACTACATCTGGTAACCAAGAGAACAAGCCAACAGAGATATCCGAGTTCAGTTCCAGAAATGACCCTCTAGATTTGAGGGTAAATTTTAGAGGCCCAAGGAGATGATGGGAATTTTTCTAGCAACCTAGATGTTTTTAGAACTCGATTTAGATGATGATCCAAATTACTCATATTTCACCTTATTTCTTTTATCTAATAAATGTTTGAGTAATGATCTTACAGGTACAATAATATTTCTCCAAGGGATGCCAAATGACTTACATTTGTTGATTGCTACGAGATATCATCATATTATTATTCAATGGCCCGCTATGATTGACATCGCTTCAATGCATTGGCTCTTTGAGGATTTATATTATTTTTGTATTTTGTAATTGTTCTTTGGACCATTTTATGTTACAATTTTCTTTTGGGACACTTTCATTTGTTTGTAATTGTCTTTAGAACCGGCCACCCTAAAAGTGGTATAGTTGTAATTTTGTGAACTTTTTAACCCTAAAGGGAGCAAGTATAAATACTTGCTTAAGTAGGGTTTTGAGGGAAGAATTTTTCAGAATAGACTTCACATATTACGTGAGAGGGTTAGGGTTTCTTCCTAATTCATTTGCTCTTATCAATTTCAATACCAAGAATTGAAATTATGGCTAGTGTAACAAGGAGAAATTGTAAGTAATATCAATTCCTTTTTGTTGTGTTTCCTTTTCCTCACTAGTGAGTTATATCTAAGGTTGAATTGGATGTTTTCTTGGTCAAATTTGATTATATTTGTAATCAAATTCTTATTGCTTAATTGATTGGTTTTAGCCTTAGTTTTTAACCTTCAATTTAGCCTCATTTGAACCATGGATCATTTTGTTTGGGAAGTGGATCACGAAATCGGATCTTATTGTTCTTGTGTGTAATTCACGTGGAATTACTTGTGATTATTGTTTTATTGGAGGAAATTATCATTGTTGAATTGTTAATTGCAACTTTGAGCATTCGGATTTCATTGCATCTCCTTTAGGGTTCATGCAAATTCCACTAGATTGAACCAGGATTAGTTTAGTGCATTTGAGTTTTATAATTTGCTCCAATTGTATGTACTTCACTGCTAATTTAGGCACATTAAGGTATGTACAGTTGGAGACTCTTCTTTCGCTACTTCATATCCCTTGTTCTCACTCTCCTCATTTTCCTTATTGGAACTCTCCTCATTATCGCTACTCTCCTACTCAACACCCATTCCACCATCGGTGTCAGTTGCAACCTCCGCTCCCACATGAACCATATACGGATCTCGAGTCTTTGGTTGTTGTAACACTGAAGTAACTGCTCTATCTATTTCACCTCATCGTTTACTTCCATCACGGTTGGAATTGAGGATTGAAATGTCGACAGCTTTGGTTACATTTCTGCAATGTGATGTGACAACTGTAACTAATTTCTTGTATTGAATGTCTGCCTTATCGAGGGGCCCCTCGAATTCAGAAATTCTGATGTATAATTGTTATATGCCACGATCTCCATATAATTCAGCCATTTCAATAAAATTTTTAACATCTTCGTCATCTCCAATTGCCATCAATGCACAACATGTATTACCCTATGGAACATAGGATGCTTGTGAATTATCTCAACCCCTATTTCAGTTAGATCAACTCCGATGCTACGATATATTCTGTAGAAAAATTCGTTGTAGCTAACGTTTTTCTTCATTTTCAACTTCTTTACCAAATCCCTATCATACTTCGCCCCCCAGTTGCCGGCTATAATATTTCTAAATGCATAAATCATTTACTTCACGTAATCAATCATTTTTTTCTATATCCATAGTATATATAAATTATAAAATTTTTAATAAATATGGCAATTTTCAATAACAACATTCTAAAAATTTCAAGAAAAAAAAATTAAATTTCCATAACATTTCAAATATTAATTTTTTTCCTTTATTGCCAAATGATTTTTTTCTAAAACTTATTCAGATATTATTTTTTAATAACATTTTTGCTACTAAAAATTCTAACCATTTATGTATCATTTTACAACACTGCAAAAATATTTCACATTCCAAATATTATAAATTTTCATCACAATAATTTTTTTATAATTTTCAAAATATTTATACAAAAAAAATTCAGAATAATATTTATACAAAAAAAAATTTACATGTCATTTCTCGTTTTAATTTTAATTTTAATTTCAATTTTCCTTCAATTATTTCCAAACAAATTGTTTTCCAAATATTTGTTCAAAATTATTTTTTAATTATATTTTTCGATTAAGTATGCGTGTATCTAGCTTTCAAGAATTATCAAAAACATATGAGGAAATGAGAATTTGTATCCTCTAAAAATTAATTCAAGTATAATAAGAAAATATGTAAAAGACATAGTAGCATTTGAGTTACTCTCTGAGTTCTAATAAAAAGAAAATATGAAAATTGTCGAAGGGAGAAAAACAAAAATATTACTCTAATATTTCATGAGTGATATACTGTGTCCAAAATTTAAGGACATAGAGGACACTTCATGGTGCAACTAGTTTGACAAGAAGAGAAGTGACGAAACCCTTCACTGTCTTCCCTATATTAGGGTAATTATCTTTGTCCATATACAAAACATCCATTCCACATGCAAGGCAAATAATTTGTAATCATAAAAGAGACTAATTAAAAGATCTCTAATAGGAAGGTTGATAATTAATTATCTTTCTTGCCCATTTTAATTCATAATCTCTAGTAGGAAAATATCATATGTCATGCCCTAAAGGGGGGCCTGGAAGTTTCCACTAAAAATTATCCTAGCACGTATGCACCCATTACATGATAATAGTCTTATAAGCTAGAAATCATAAGACTCTAAATAATTAATTACATTTATAACTAATCATAGTACATAAAGTTACATAATAAGATATAATTATGGATTCCGTACCCTACGGTCAATCATGATCGCAAAGAATCGGTATTCCCTACTAACTAGTTAAATAGAATAAAATTCTAAATTTCACAAATTCAATTTTCATTTATATAGAGGTCCTAACATTTCATCTAAATAATCTATCCTTCGTAATTCTTACTTTACCATTCTTGTCTTCCAAAAAGTCTCGACACTTCACATCTTATCCCATCCCAAGCTTTCGTAATCTCTACCCGCAAAAGGGTTTGTGATAGGATGAGCATACTATGGCTCAATGAATGGGAGGGTAATACTTTCAATGCTACATACGCACAAGCAATTTCAAACCAAGTTATCAAATCATATGCTATGCCTGAACAACCATATGAATGCAGCATCTCACGTGGTCTTCCGGTAACTGACATGAAGACTAGGGTTTACTCCCCCCTTGACCTTGGGTTGAGGATTCCAAAGCCACCATCAGTGCCCAGGTTTTACACATAATTTCATTAGTCTTATCACTTATTTATACTGTGTCTTAGCTTTAATGATCTAGGCTCAAGTGCCTCAATACACCGAGCATTACAACCTCAAGAGACAGGCCAAACTAGGAATCGTTAAGGTGCGACAATCCCCTAATTACTTAGTTTGCACTTGCTAAAGCAGCGATCCTCTGATCACTTCCGGTGCATCCTGTAGTAGTGATAATCTTCAATCTCATGCAATGTCTCGTGTAAATACATGTCAAATTTTAATCGAGTCCACCTCTTTAATTAATTGGTTCGGGGTGATCAAACACTATACAGTCGCAACCAATTCCGATTCAAGGTAATAAGGTAAACTACCAAACATTTAAAGACTACCACTCCAAGAACAATCAATAGGTACCCAATGAAGTCCCATAACCAAATCCACTACATCTCATATTCACATTTACACAATAAGAAGAGATCATGCATCTCACAACATAGGTAAAGCAAGGAAACCAAACCAAACGGATGGACACAATCCAGCTAGACACAAGATTTTAGTCAACTTGACACCTCTATACCATTAACTTAAACGTCAAATCAACCCTTTGGGTTTGAACTACAGTTCTCATTTCTCAACACCTTAGTGCCCTCTCACTTAAATGTCGAATCAATCACTAGGGATTGATTTAAGTTTATCATTTTGTGACACCTTTATGTCATTTCATCCCTCGAGGGCTTAGTTTTATGCATTCCCAAATGTCACTTAAGGTAGCCATAGGTGTATATGTCCCTTCCAAATCTCAAATACCTACGTGTACAATATATATATATATATATATATATATATGTATTTTAACTGGCGGATAAATTTGTTAAATATTTTTTTTCTCGTATACTCAAGAGATGTAAAAGGATAAAATTATTGCATTGAAAAAATGAAGACTTTCATTTATGATTGTATAATTATAGTTGTGAATGTAACCTATATAGACATAGTAGGAAAATCGTTTGTCCGAGCATATATATATATATACTCGGAATTAAATCCTTATACATGTACATAAGGATACATAATTTGTTCCCTACGTCTATGCATAAACACCTATTATACGTATATGCGTAGAAAAACTTAAGTTTACATATATTAATTTAGTTTACGAAAACAAATCGAATTTGGACATTAAATCCGTATTGATAGCACTAGTAACTAAGGCAAGGTGCTATTGTCGAGATAGTGCTATCTACCCATAGCCCATTCTAATTTCTATATCATTACACTCTTATTTAACCTTAATTTACATAATTACTAGTTTCTTCGTATGACTTCCTTTCCCACCTCTTTACCCCATCTTCTACTAAGGAAATAAATCAATCACCACAATTACAATCACAAACAAACAAGGAAAGACACATATGTAATCTATCAGGATTCAACACAACATAACAAACTAATCACAACATTGTAGCATATCATTAAGTTTCCCACTCACCTATTTATGGTCGTCATAGTCTTAATCGTCACTAAGTTATTTCGACGTGTAGTCCTTTCTTCAAGCATGGTATCGAAGGGTAAGCTACAGCAACTCCACGTAATTTCCATTGGATTTCTTAATCTCTCGTTAACTCCTATCTCTTCTCAAACTCTCCAATGCCTTTTTCCACACTCACATTCACAATCATTTTACCGATGTCACATCACATTTGTAAGGCTTCTTTTTACAACTTAAACACTTGATCAAGCTACTAGAGCCACCATTACCACATTGGTGACACCTCTTTTTCCCATTTCCTTTCACACAGACACACTCACCTCCTTCACACAATTTCCTCTTTCTTCTCGGTTTCACCTTTCCATTCTTGCTTCTCTCCTTTGTTAACATCTCCACCTACAAGGTTTCCCATCCTTTCTACTGGTTTTTGTCCCCACTCACGCTTCCATCACCATACATACACCAGTCACTCTTTATACACATACATGCCCACCTCCATCGTAATAACATCATACGCACATGTACATATAAGTTTTACCTATGTACGTACACAAGATCAATACCCCCTTGCTTTCATTTTTTTTTTCGGCTCTTCTTCTCCTTTCCTTACCCTTTTTTTGTCTTCCATTCTCGCTTTCACCTTCTTCCAACTTTTCGTCTCCCTTTCTCCTTATTCTCATCTTCCTTTTGACTCCCTTACCATAACTTTCCCCTTTATTTCCTTGCCGAATCTCCCTTCAACCCCTCGGACTTCTCCAATTTCCCACTTCTTCTTCTCATTCCTTTTCACTCTTCTCTAGCCCACACTTATGCATGTGCATATTTCAAATCTTCCCTTCTAATTCTCTATGTTTTTCCTTCTTTTTAGGCATCTTCCATTTTCCTTTCTTCTTCCTTTTCTACTGCATATCTCCTACTCACTGAACCCCACCTACACACTGTACACACACACCTCACACATACACCAGCACATTCCCACCCATACACATGCACGCACATTTCACACATACCACGTACACACACCAACACACTCCTACCCATACACACACATTCTCCGCACACACTACGCACACCAGCACACTCTACTCATACACATACAGACACACTCTGCATACACCACACACCACTAGCATGTACATACACATGCTTCACACACACCTACTCATACACATACAAACACACACACACACACACACACCACCAACACCTACATACACTCATACTCCGCACATACCACACACCACCAGCACATACATACACATGCTCATGCACACACCACACACACCTACTCATACACATACATCTTGCTCCTTCTCTCATTCCCCCCCTTCTTTCTCTTCCGAAACACTGCTGCTATGGTTGTCGATGGTTGCTATTGCTATTCTCGCCGTGGTTGCTATTGCTATCATCATCACAGTTGCCGTTGCTGCGGTTGTTGTTGCAGTCGATGTTGCCACCATTCCTATGATTGCTGTTGCTGCTATTGTTGTCTTCCTCCCTCGCACACACACGCACCCACATGGTTATAACAGGGCAACTCCTCCACCTCACGCCCATATACACACATCGCTCCCCTTTTCCCTCCTGCTTTTGTTGCTGTCACTGTCGTTGCTGTCATTATTATTGTGGCTGTCATGTTTGTGGTTGCTATTGTCATTGTGGTCGTTGTTGTGTGGCTATTGTGGTTGCCATCATTGTGGTCATTGTCCTCCTCTCCAAACACACACACGCACACATATAGCCATGCCATTGGAAGCATGTTATCGTGCACGTTGGCGTCTGATCCTCCACATTTGGCTCCTTCTTCCGTTTCTTCCTTTCCATTCCCTTCTATTGTCTTCTCGCTGCTATCACGCCGGATCTCTAGTCGTCCATTTTCCCGACCAAACTCAATAAGTGCATGCCATGTAACAATTTTCCTCACTGAAGTAGTGTTCTTCCCGTTTGCCAGTCATTTGTTCAAGATCATCAGCGAAGACGTCACCGCCAGTTGTTCGCACTTGATCATTGCCACCATGGTCATCTTCGTCATCGTCATCGTCATCGTCATCATCACCGTCCGATCCATCTCTACTGTAGGTTCCATCGTCTCTATGAAGTTCGCCCTTGAATGGTTGCTGGTTAAAGTGGCGGTTCTGGTCATTGGTGAAGCCAGCAGTAGCGGGGAAGGAGGAGCGCGAGGGTTTAGAGATGGAGGGGGTCGACAGAATGTGGGTAGGCGTAGTGGCGAAGATCTGGGGAGAAAGAAAGGAAAAAATCAGGGGAAACGGGAGAGGAAATAGAGTTCTTAAAGGGCAGTGAAGAGGGACAGTGCCACCGGAGAAGAAGAAGAAGAATAAAAAGAAAAAGAAAAGGAAGAGAGGAGGGGTAGGGGACGGGACGGCTGACCAGCGCGACCGAAGCAAACAATGTGACGGATCCGACTGCTACAGCTACTGTCTTGTCGTGGAAAGGGCGGCTGACAGAACACGCAATTTCAATTTTTTTTTTTTTGTTCACAGTGATGTATATTTATACATTTATATTTTATATTATAATTATTTCTATTTTAATATTCTACACGCGTACAAAAATATCTTTAAATTTTGTATTTTTAGCATTTTTTACGAAAGTTCATGTCTAAGCTAATTTGATTATTTCAAATATTAATATTCACTCAAAATTCTCATTTGAATTTCCTAAATCTGTAGTTTTAATTAATTTCCTTATTTAACCCAATATCATTTGAAATTTTATGTTTCATATAATTTATTCTTTTAATTTAAATTACACGAACTAAGTTGGGGCTTACAATTATTTTTATTTCTCTGTTTATATGCCCTTATATGGATACTTTTTAATTACCCTGTTTCTAAATTTATTTAGTAATATATTTCATAAAATTCAAAATGCTACGTTCGTTATCTTTTTTTTTTTCTTTGCAATGGTTGTTCTTTACAATTGTTCTATTTTTAAAACCTATTATTATCACAAATTATTAAAATAATACTCACGTGTCGCAATGTGTAAATTTTCGTCGTAAATTTTTTAAAGTTTTTAATATAGCGAGATTGTCATTCTCGCTATCCGATCTAAAAGTATTTTTTTTCATTTTGCTTATTTCTTTAAATTTTTATATAGTTTTTCAAGATTTTTAGGACATCACATCATAAAAGAGATTAATTAAAAAATCTTTTTAGCCGACTTGTTTAATTTAAAGGAGAAAAAACATACGAGGAATTTTGATACATACACTAAATCATATTTATTAAGATCTAAAATTGCACATAAAAATAATAAATAATCAAGAATATAATTGATATTATCCTACTGCAGAATATTTAATACTAGAAGCATATTGGAGAAAATAATCCCCCAAATGCTACGTTGGTAATTTGCTAATTGACATGCAATCATTTGTAACCCACCATGAAGCGCAAAAAAACATGGAATTTATATAAAAACGTTGTATAAGAAGACAAACAATAGCACAATTTCTATCCAAATGTTGGGCCAGAAGGAACAGAAAACCATCATTTTATGTGGCTACAATCAAATGTGTCCCATCACCTCACAAAAATGCAAAAATATGGAAGACGTGGACGATATTCTGATCGATTTTTTCTAAAAGATAGAATCAATACTTAGATATGAATGAATAATATTAAGCTTATGGCCTTGTTTCGATCATAGGTAAGGAAAAGAAGTAAACAAGCAAATATGGGGATATTACACTGGATTTATAGAAAAAATAAACTAAAAAAACAAAAAATAAAAAGGCAAAAAACTTTATGTGAATACATCAGTAATAGATAGTAATAGTACAATTTAATCTTCTCATAAAAAAGTATAATTTAAAACAGTAAAGTACAAGGCATAAGATATTCTTGAATACGTTGACATAGATGTTTGGGTTGCCATCGTAGCATCAAGAGAGGGACATGGTGTTTTGTAACACCCATTCATTGACTACTAAAGAAGGTTTTTGTGTGCATAATATGTAATGGAGAAGTGGAAATCTAGAAATGCCAAAATTAGGTTGAAGTGGATGTTCTTCCATTAGCTAAACAAATTCATAAGGCATATATTGAACGTAACCCGATAAATTATACTAATGAGAGATCATAGTATAAAAAAATAGAATAACAAATAAATGCTATGAGAATATTTAATTCTTGATAAATTTCAAAAAGAAATGTGGATCCTGAAAAATTCATATGTACCTGCTCCTATCTCCAGACATGGTCCTATATCGCATTTTTGAAGCATAGTTTTTGTTATTATTAAAAACTTGTGGGTCATGTTTCCATGGTTGTTCATTTGTTTGATTATTTCATTCATTAATATTTCTTTGAGGACTTTGTTTATATTTGTCAAGTAAAAGTAATGACATGTCGCTTGGAGAAAACTAAAAATATTACTCTAATACTTGATGAGTGATATATTGTGGCTAAAATTTCGGGACGCAGTCGACACTTCATGGTGCAACTGGTTCTAAAGAAGAGAAGTGACGACCCCCTTCACTGTCTTCCCTGGATTAGGGTAATTATCTTTGTCCTTGTACAAAACATCCATTCCACAAGCAAGGCTAATAATTCGTAATCATAAAAGAGACTAATTAAAAAATCTCTAATAGGAAGGGTGATAATTAATTATCTTGCCTGCCTTTTTTAATTCATAATCTCTAATAGAAAAATATCATAAAAGAGATTAATTAAAAAATCTTTTTGGCCAGCTTCCTTAATTTAAATATGAAAAAACAAATGAAGGAATTCCGATACCTATATTAAATCATATTTATTAAGATCTAAAATTATACATAAAAAGAATAAATAATCAAGAATATAATTGATATGATCTTACTGCAGAATATTTATTACTAGAAGCAAATTGGAGAAAATAATCCCCCAAATGCTACGTCAGTAATATGCCAATTGACATGCAATCATTTGTAACCCATCATGAAGCGCAAAAACACATGGAATTCATATAAAAACGTTGTATAAGAAGACAAACAATAGCACAATTTCTATCCTAATGTCGGGCAACCATCATTTCATGTGGCCACCATCAAATGTCTTCCATCACCTCACAAAAATGCAAAAATATGGAGCACGTGGACAATATTTTGAACGTTTGTTTTGTTTTTTTTGCTTTCTAAAACATAGAATCAATATTCAGATGTGGATGAATAATTTTAAGCTTATGGCCTTGTTTAGATAATAGACCATAGGTAAAGATGAGAAATGGACATGCAAACAAGGGGATATGACCCAGATTTGTAGGAAAAACGAAGAAAAAAAAGGTATAAAATTCGGGGAAAACATACTGATAGATAGTAATAATACAATTTAGTTTTCTTATATGGAAGTGCAATTTAAGGTGATAGGGCACAAGATATAGGGTGTTTTTTTACTATGTTTATATAGATGTTTGGGTGCAATTATTGTAGTGTCAAGAGAGAGACATAGTGTTTTGCAACGTCCATTTGTAACTACTAAAGAAGGTTTTTGTGTATAATATGTAATCGGGAAAATGGAATAACAATTGAATGCTACAAGAATTTTTAATTTTTGATAAATTCCATGGGGAGATATCGCTCAATTCAATAATATTTCATAATGCGATGAAATTGAATTGTTTATTACAACCATTATCCATTTATAGCCTTTTAGGCATAAAGTAAAACTTAGAAACTTTTGATAAAAAGGAAAACTAGATATTATCCTATAATCTAGGAAACAAATAAGACCTTAAATAATATCCTAACAAATCTTAAAATAATATCTAAAAAAAAAAAGCTTAAACGTTTAGAAAATAAAAGCTACCATAAAAAAGAGAATATATCAAACGGAATCTACTTCAAGCTCTTAATCATGTAGTCATGCATGCATCAATCGTCATTCCCCCTTTCTTTGAGAAGATTTGTCCTTGAATTTTGCATGTACTACTTGGATCAAATACTTTTATGCAAAATCCAAATTTATATAAAGAATAATAAATCCCCCAAACATGTGATTTTATAATGGACCAAAATCTAATCCATACATCATATACTCTTTTAATAAAATTAATGCCCTTTGTACAACGATTTTTGCATGACATAGTGGGCTCTCATCATGGCTTATACTACGATTCAATATATATTGACACAATTGATAATTCACTAGCATAAACAATTGTTGGCTTCCTTTCATTTTTTGACTCTACATTAACAACCTCATCACTAGAGTTTTTTGCCAATTCTTTATTTGTAAATTTTTCACCAATTATAAAGCTCACAATTTTTTATTTTTGGCATCTCCTCTACAGCTCTAGAAATTTCATCACTATGGGCATTCTCTAATTCATCATTATTTGACTACTCTTGAATATTGAATATCCCAACCTCCTCTAAAATTTTTGCATCTTTTCCCATGAAATTTCATCAATCTTTTCCCTTGTAGTCTTTTTTAATACCTAAATTCTCACTCTCTTACTTATATTCTAATATAACATCTAATTTCATAATATTCTCATGGAATCTCCTTTTCCAATGCTATCCTCTTAATCTTTTATTTATTTATTTATTTTCTTGATATGATCATCTTCTCACTTGATCTTTTATACTGTCTAGATGTTCTTGCACTTCATTTTCATCCATGGGCCTAAAAGCAATTCTTTTTCCTCCCTTTCTAATCCATTATTCATTCTTCAAGTCCAAATGTACAACTTCTTATATAATTACCAATGCCTTCCTAAATTAATATGACATCATTTATAGGAATAACATCACATAAAACCTTTTCTTCGTAATTTTACCTTTAGAATAATTAATCTATACCTGCTTTATTTCAAAACACTCTTTTGTCTTAAAGTAATTCATATGGATTGAGATGATCAATAGTTGCTAAACCTAATTTCTCAACTGTATACTCTAAAGAAAAATTTTGGCAACAATTATCAATCCTAAAATAACAAACGTAACCCTAAATCCTAATTTATGTGATAAATTTTCTATAAAAACCTCTATACCTCTTATCCAACAATCTACTCATAACCACAAGTTAATTAATGACCATATTGCATAATAATCCAATAATCACCACATTCAATGAAACTCCACAAAACAATCTTTTTTCTATTTTTTTCAAATCACAATCAATCTCCGATGAATTCTTTTTTTATATATATATTTCGAAATACTAAAAATAAAAGATATGGATGAATTGAAATCAAATATGAATTACCAATTTAAATACCTTTGATACCAAATGATGAAGAAGTGGAAACTCTAGAACTCTAAAAACAAGTTGAAGTGGATCTTCACCCTTAGGGTAAACAAATTCACAAATCAAAGGTATCTATTGAACATAACCCGATGAATTATCTAACAAAAAACCTTAATATAAGAAAATGGAATAAGAAATAAACGCTTTAAGAATATTTAATTCTCAATAAATTCCAAGGAAAAATGAGGAGATATCACTTAACTCAATAATATTTCATAAAGCCATAAGGTTTAATTGTTTATTAAAACCATTGCCCATTTATAGGCATAAAGTAAGTCCTTAGTTGTTTTGATAAAAAAGAAAACTAGATACTATCCGATAAACTATAAAACAAGGAAGGCCTTAAATAATATCCTAACAAATCTGTAAAAAATATATATCTAAAAATAAAAAGAAATAAAAAATGTTTAGAAAATAAAAACTATCAATCAATAAAGAAGAAACACACATCGAATGAAATCTACTTCAAGCTCTTGATTTTGTATCTGTGTTTGCATCAATATGTAATATTAACAAGAATTGTTTACCAAGTTTAAGTTTTAGAGAGCAAAGGTAAAGAACTAAACTTAGAGGAAGGTTAAATACTCAAGGTTAAACAATAGGACAATACATGGATTCATGTTTAATGAAGTTCCATGACATACATGACATTTTACATAAGCAAGACACAATAATATAGAATAGAATGGTGAAAAAAACGAATAGAACAATAGCTCAAAGGGTTAGGTGTCTTAGGTTGAATGTTAGGCACAAAGAACTTTTTGGGTAGATATAATTAGTATAGTGTGTTTCATGATTTATAGGTCACCTAAAGTATCACTAGATCATAATGTTTAGGATAAGGTTTGGATAGATAATGTAGTAAACTACACAACCTAAAGATTATTCAGTTATCCAGCCTATATGCATATTAGCAGTGATGAGAAGTTGAAGCATGATGTATCTTTCTTACGTTTCATAAAGGTGTCAAGAGGTATAAGCTATGGGATCCAAAGTCAAACAAGTTGTGATTAGCAAATATGTCATCTTCAATGAGAAATCAATGTTGCAAGAGTCTCTTAAAGAAGTGAACAAATAAATAAAAAATTATAGTAGTAGTGATAGTTGTAAAATCCTAAAAATTTCAAAAAACTATATGGAAATTTAAGAAAATAAATAGAATAATAAATACTTCTAAGTTGGGGTAGCGAGAGGAACAATTTCATAATATTAAAAACTTTGAGAAATGTATGATAAAAATTCAAATATTGCGATCCATAAATATTATCTCGATAAATTTTTGTTAATAATAGGTTTTAAAAATTAAACAATTAGAAGAATAAATTCTCCAAAATGCAATTTTCAAACAATATTAGGTTAAATAATGAAATTAATTTAAATTATAGACTTAGAAATTTTAAATGAAAATTAAACTAAATATTTATGTTTAGAGTAATCAAATTAACTTAGACATAAGTTTTCGTAATAAAATACTAAAAATATGAAATTTAAAGATATTTTGTATGCGAGAAGAATATTGGAATAGAGACATTACAATATAAGAATAATATAATATATATATATATATATATATACAGCAAAAAAAAAAAAAATCAATCTACTACAACGTCCTCTCTTTGAACATGATGTGAGGCGACAGCAGCAGGCGGTGCAACAGCAGTAGCTCCAACCATCCCGTCCTACCCCCTCTCCCTCTTTCCTTTTCTCTTCCTTTTTCTTCTTCTTCTTCTTCTTCTTCTTCTTCCTCTTTGTCCTTCTCCTAGATTGCGGCTCCCCTGCCTTCCCTTATCCCGCGCTTTCCCCCATTCGCCCTCCCGTCACTCTCTCTTCCCTTCTCATTTCTCTTCTTTCCCTTCACGACCAGTCGCCAACTCCTACCTCTCTCTCATCCGGTCTCTTATGTGCTCAAAATCTGAAGAAGTGGCGGTTGATTGATCGAATAAGGAAGATGACAACGACCCGAATGACGACAACAACAACCTCCATTAGGGAGCTTGATTGAGGTATATTTTGATTTCGTGAAGTTTCAAAGGAGGAAGAGGAGAGGGACGGTAGGAACAGCAGCATCAACCGTAACAGCAACGGCAACCACAATGAACCATAGCAACAATGACAGCGATGACGACGACAGCAGCACCTAGCCGAAGGAGAAGAGTGGAGATGCGTGTGTGTAGATATGGTGTCGATGTGTAGGTGCATGGGTGTGTAAGGAAGGGGGACAATGACCAACAACCACCCAATGATGGCAATAGTGATGACAACTACTGCTACAACAACAGCGACAACAGCAGTAACGATGACCCTGACCATAGCAGCAATAGCAACCATAACGACAACAGCAATGGCGACAATTGTGGCGACGATGGCAACAGCCACCACGATGGGAGCAACAGCGTCCGGAGGAGGAAGGAAAAAAGGGAAGGCGAAGAAGGAGCCGAGTGTATATATGTGTGAGTGATGGTGTGCGGTGTGTAAGGATGTGTGTACCTATAGGTGAAGGTGTGTAGTGTGTGTATGTGTGGGTGATGGTGTGTGGTGTGTGCAAGGATGTGCGTATATGTATGTGATAGTGTGTAGTGTGTAGTGTGTAAGGGTGTGTGTGTATGTGTAGGGAAGGAGGAGCCGAGTGTGTAGTGCATGTAAGTATGTGTGTATGTGCATGAGGTGATGTAGGGTGTATGGTATGTGTGTGTTACGTGTGGCATGTGTATCTGGGTGGTGTGGTGTATGTGATATATGTATATGCATAAGGAATGGTGTGTGGTGTGGATATATGTGTGTGAATACGAAAGGTGGGTGTGATGTATGTAGGGGGATGTGTGTATGTGTGTAGGATGATATGTGGTGTGTGCAAAAGGGGTATATGCATACAAATGGTGTGTGGTATGTGCGATATGTGTGTGTGTATGTGGATTGTCGTGAGGCGTGTGAGGTTGTGTGTGCATGTGTATGGAAGGAGTGGTATATGTGGGTATGTACGTATGTGTGTGAAATGGTGTATGGTGTATGGACATATGTGTGTAGGTATGGAAGTTGAGGATAGTGCATGTGGGATATGTATGTATGAGTATGAGATGATGTGTGGTGTGTGAACATGTGTGTATGGGTATGGAAGGTGAATGTAGTGTGTGCGAAGTATGTGGGTGCAGGTGTATTGGTGGTGTGAGGTGTATGCAGAGCATGTGTGTATGTGTACATATTTGGAGTGTGAGGTACATGTGGGGTATGTGTGCATATATGTGTTGGTGGTGTGAGAAGTGAATGAAGTGTATGTGTATGTAGGCACTAATGGTGCATGTGTGTGTGGACTTGAAGAGAAAGGGGGATAATAAAGTGTAGTTACGTGTGCATGTAATTAGGTGTGTGGTATGATTGTGTGTATGTACGTGTAGGTGCGTGCGTGGTGTGCAAAGTGTTTATGTATATAGATAGGAGTATGTTGGTGTGTGGGAATGGTTGGTGTACGTATGGTAATGAAAGCGTGAGTGAGGATGAAAACCGGTAGAAAGGAAGGAAAACCCCGTAGGTGGGAATATCAACAAAGGAGAGAAGAAAGGAGGTGATACAAAACCTTTAAGGACTACTAAATCATGTGAGTTGTCGTACAAGTAGATCGTTGGAAGATATTAGAGACAAATTGATAAGTGAAAGGTTCAAAGATGCTTCATGGAAAGGAGAAGCGTTTATGGCGGTGTAGATGGTGAAGGGAATGATTCAAACAACATCCAAGATGATGGCCCGGGGGATATTTGGAATGAAATGGATTTCATAATGGAATGTTCAAAGGATATTGAGGAAGATCATTCTTGGCCAAATACCCTAATGCAAGACTTTTAGTTATCCTTTCTAAGGGTATCTTGCATACATGGAAGAAGGAATTCCAAATTTGGCAGATCGAAGACATTCCATTGCTCGACTTCTACACAAGGAAAGCAGACAGTCAATCACAGCAACTTGGGGTATTGGAAGCAATGATTCGTAGGAAGATCGTTTCTTCTAGAACCCTGTATCAGAATCATGTTGAAGAAGTATTCAACGTTTGAATCTTGTTCACCTAAAGTTCCTTAAGGAGGAGACTTCACACTTTGCCATCAAACGCAACATGAGCATAGTACACATATCAGGAGCTAAAAGGCTACTAAAGTCAAGTGGAGATGTGGCTTTCTATGATTGGGTTGAGGAAGCATCGCAGAAGGACAATAATTTCAAGAGGAACACAAAGGGGTTACCTATTGGAATCACCCGACTCCAGCTAGGACTACGATAACCCTAAACAGGTGAATGGGAAAACTTAATGATATGCTACCATGTTGTGTTGTATGTTGATTGCTATGCATGTGAAATTGCTATTTGTTGTGTTTGTAATTTAATGTGATTACTACTGAGTTTAGTTATAGTGGGGATTAATGAGTTAGGAAAGAAGTCATAAAAAGTATAGATGATGGTATGGTCTGAGGGTTTAAATGTTGTTACCTTAATGATAGCACCTAGCGCTATATTGCTAGTGCTATAACCACAAACTTAACCCATGATTTAATTTTTTTTCTTCCAAATCAAACCAAAGCATAGAAACCTAGCTTTTCCTTCTAAAGCTACTGAATAGGAGTGCTTAGTTAAAATAGGGCCTATAGATGTCATTACGTATACATGTCAGAGTCGGTTCCTGAATATATATATATACTAGGCAAACTTATTTTCCTATTATATCTACATAACACACTCATGAACCCAACCATACAAATCATGAGTGAAATCTTGATTTTACAATTTAACGACCATATTTTCTTGACTTCTTAAGTACGTAAGGGAAAGTGTCTAGTAAATTGTTCCTAATTAAAGATGTGTCATGAACATATATATATATATATATATTATACTCAAATGTCTTGAGTACTTAAAAAAGGAAAATACGAGACGACCTTATCAACTTTCGAAAATGTGAATAATAGAGCACTTGAGAAGTGCGATGACATAGAGGTGTCAGATAAGATGATTGTAAATCAACCCCGAGTGGTTGGTTTGACATTTAAGACAAATGACATAGAGGTGTCAGATATGATGATTGTAAATCAACCTCGAGTGGTTGGTTTGACATTTAAGAGAAATGGCACAGAGAGGTACCGAGTTAATTTAACTTGTTGTAAAACTGGATAAGTCTATGTCCATGGGGTTTGGGTTCAATGTCTGTCTTGAGTGATAAGAAAGGCATGATCTGTGCTTGTTATGATGAGTGTGAAATGAAATGCTTGGTAGTTGCTTTATTGTTTGAATGAGAATTGATTGTAATTGTATATGTTGTTTGGTCACCTTAAATCAATTAATTATGGAAGTAGACCTGATTAAAACTGGATATGCATTTCCACGAGACATTGCATAAGATTGAAGGCCATCACTGCTACAGGGCTCACTGGGGTAATCAAGAGGATTACTGTTTTGCCAAGTGCGAACTAAGTAATTAGGGGATTGTCGCGCCTTTGATGGTTTTGAGTCGGTTGGTCCTTGAGGGTTTTGCTCTATCTGGTGTAGAAAGGCACAGGAGGGTTCACTATTGAGTTAAAAAGATATCATAATTAACAAAGTGATAAGATAAATAAATCGGGTAATGACCTGGGCACTGATGGTGGCTTCAGAATCCCTAACCAAGGTCAAGGGAGGCATAAACCTTAAACTTTACACCGATTACCGAAAGACCATGTGAGATGTTGCATTCATGTGATTGCTCATGCATAGTATATGTTTTGATAACTTAAATAGAAATTTCTTGTGTGTATGTAGCATTGAAAGTGTTACCATCCCATCCACTAACCCATAGTGTGCTCACCCCACCACAGACCCTTTTTGTAGGTGGTAATTACGAAAGCTCGGGATGGGATAAGATGTGAATTGCTGAGAGTTTTAGAAGACCGAAACAATAAAGTAAGAATTGTGAAGAATAGATTGTTTAGATGAAATGTTAGAACCCCCGTATAAATAGAATTTGAAATTGAGAATCATAGGATTTATCCTGTTTTACTGATTGGTAGGGGATATTGATTCCTTGCGATCATGGTTGACCATGGGGTATGGGATCTATAGTTGTATTTTATTATAAAATTATATGTAATATGACTAGTTATAAATATAATTAACTAGTTAGAGTCTTACGATCTCTGACTCGTAAGACGTTATCATGTAATGGGTACACATGTACCATGATGATTTTAGTGGAAACTTCTAGACCCCCTTTCAAGGCATGACAATAGTAGTGACGAGTCATTTATGTAGGAGCTAGAGACCACAATATTGACAACAATGTAGATGTAGAAAGTTTTTCTTTAGATGAACATGAGCATCACAATTTAGTTAAAAGTAGACCTAGACAAACTATCAAACCACCAACAAGATATGATTTTGACGATTTGGTCACTTATGCACTAGCCATTAATAGTAGATATCCCTATGGTTTTTAGGAGGATATGAGCAACCAAAAGAGAAATAGATGTATGGCTATTCTAGTGGTGGACATAAAGTCTCCACAGAAGATTCATACATGGGATTTAGTGGAGCTTTCTAAAAGATATGATGATTAAAAAAAATTTTAAAAAAAAGGAAAGAAAAGAAACAAAGGGATATGTTGATGAATGAGAGAACTCCAAAATGCTAAATTATAGATATATAAAGTGAAAAAAAAAGGTGAAAATATAAGTATATTTTATTGCATTAGCATGGTGATCAAAACCCTATTAGATCCTAATACTCGTAAAACTCTACATATAATCATATAGGTTCTAGTATGGGTATTGAAGGTCACATGATAAGCTCTTGTTTTAAATTTCGAAAACTTGTTCCCACATGGTAAAGTATGAAGTATAACTTCTCACCCACCTTAGAACATGTGTTAAAACTTGTTGTCTGCTACAAATTCTATGTTCTAGTGTAACTCACACTTTATTGTTATATATACATTCTTAAATATATGTTTAATAATAATAATGAAATTTGTATTTAACATATAAGTAAATCAATCCATAATTAATCATCTAGTTGGCGGTTGAAAAATTATAATTTACTAGTCCATTTAGAAGACTATTGTTCACACCACTTAACTACAAAGGTTATATCTATCTCAATTTATCAAATGTTTTTCTTCCATTTTCTTTTCATATTTTGAGAAAATAAAATTTATATATATAGCAATTTTACTAATGAATTCCATAAATTATAGAGTCCTATGTTGTTTGCAAATAGTTTATATATGTAACTAAATAAATTTTAGTATTATATAAACATAAATAACTGTTGGTAATATATATGATTTGGATTCATACATAACAAAGTTAAGAAAATAAAGAAAAACTAATAATTATTGTAAGTTCTAAGTAACAAATATAATAGTCCATATCATATCTACAAGCTGAAACTTTTAGATTAAATAGTTGTGGTACTAGCTATGACATGGTATTAAAGTAAGAAGTCTTGGGTTCAAACCAATGTGTAGTCATTTTACCCATATCGTTGATTTGTAAATTTAGGAAACTTTAGATAAAATAACTTTAGAGAATCTATTTATAAAGACATAGTAAGTAAATATATGCCTTTTTTTTCCTCAATGTTAAACGCATTTAAGATAACATAGTTGCAAAAGGAGGACTTAGCTTATGTATGATAGGGTTATTACAATAGGTTGATCATGTACAAGCTTGCCAGTCAACCTAAGAGAAATCTTAATCTAATAACACATGGAGGGTGTTTTAAGAAGAGGCGTAAGAGGTAGAACAAGCAAACTCAGTGTCTCAAATACACATGCATGATAGCAAATCAAACTCAATAGTCTTGATTATGCTTGATAATTTTGCTTGTTTGATCTTCTATGGAACTATTTAATAAAGCTTTGATGTTTATTCAAGCTAGTCAATGCTCAAAATGATGAGATGAGAGAATGAGCATCCTATTTATAGACTCTAGAGGCCTATCTTAATTGTTAAATGGCTCTAAGATGGATGGCTCAGATCATGCATTACGGATGACTGTTGGATCACTTCTGATGATCCAATGGTTGTCATTAATCCCTTCTTTTCTTCATTTGTCCTTCATGGGCTTAGATAAGTTTAAAGGCTTATAGGAATTAAAGAAAGCTCATTTCTAAAATAAATAAGTCTAAGGCCTATTAAAACCAATTGAAACCCAAATGAGCTCAAGGAGGCCTTTTACATGTCAACTTTTTGCACATGAAATAATTGAGTAGGATCGAGAGTAGGAAATTCTATCTAGCAATCTATATTCTAAGTCTATCAAGCCAAATCTCCCTAAAATATTATTGATTAAGCGATTTTTTAGACCTTGTCACTAGCCTAAGAAACTATCTCATGGCATTAAATTAGAGTAAAAGCCTAATTACCAAAATAGTCTTCTATAGCTTAGTATACGTTTATTGGGAATTTTATAACAAATCCAAAACATCAAAAAGAGGAACAAAAAGTAGCATTTCCTCTATATTCTCCTTTTGGATACGACTTGCTAAATGATCAAATATCAAATTCACTCCCCTCAGAATAAAAGATAAATGATATGCATTAATTTCAACAAAGCATTGCCTTGTAAGCATCAATAACACTAGTGAATCTATTATTATTATCACATTTTAAAGTAACCAAGTCAATTGTAATTCTAAAGTATAAGTTAATATCAAGACACTTGATTCCCAATAATTGACCAAAATGTAAATCCCAATATGACCCCTATAATTCAACATTTAAGATATCTAAGTGCCCTAGTATTTTTTTTTCAAAAACGTAATTTAATAGCCTTGTTCGTCCCATCAACTATTATCTGATTTGAAGAAAGAATGACTAAAGCATCAGTATTCGATCCAACCATCTATTGAAGGAGACCAAGAGATATTACAAACCCGATATTCATGTACTCTCCATCTAACTAGTTGGAGTAGCGATGTTCTTTTCTTTGACAGATGATATTATTTCTGTCAAGCCTAGTGCAAAAAGATATCCAATCTATGAAAAGATAGGGGCCATGGTAGATGGTCTAAGGGTAGCTCCATCCTTTTAATTCTGCAATTAAAAATATCCAATCTATGAAAATTACCATCAAGCTCCCTTGTCCCTGCATCTGCTGGCCACAAGAAATTTCATATAGGCAACACTATAACACATTTACATAGGGCATGATCAATGTCCTTGTGTGGTTCTTGATGTCTTGGTCCATGAGCAGCGAAATTAGGTGTAGTTGTCTAGATTTCACTATTATGAGCAATCTAATGTTGTATATTCTCTCACTATCAATAAATAATGATATTACAATATATTTCTTCACTAGTTAACTTCACCTAGACAATCGATATCGACAAAATTATAGAATAAGCCTATTCGTGAAATCATAAAAACACAAATTAAATTTGAATAACCAAGAAGGATTGACGATAAATGAAAGTAATAATCTTGTAATGCTCCACCCACAAATCCAATAATTTAAGTTTCAACACAATCAACATTTAGTCATGGATCCAGATTGCTCCTTTGGAGTTGATTTCCTTCCTTCAGATTCATAAAGAACATGAATGGAGACTAGCGCTTGATTTCTTTAGTTTTTTTCCCCTCACTTTTCAATTGACCTCATCAACTCCCACGAGTGCTTCTTTTGTAACTTTTGTATCTTCTCTATTTTGGTAGCTCTCCATGCCACATGGCATAATTATGGTACTATAATAAGATTAAATTCTTTAAACAATGATGGAAGATTTTTTATATTGCGAAGATTTGTATGCATCCATAGACAATGATAGTGCAAAGCCAAAAAATAAATCTAAATGAAATTAGATTGATCACCATAAAAATTGCCGATTATTATCCAACAATGGATGGATCATATTGTATATCATCATGTTACTTAAGAAACAATATATTATATGGAAGAATTCATAGTCCACATATGAGAGACTAACCAAACCTCATTAGTTAGGAGAGTGGTTAATCTAAAGTATAAGGATAGATTCAATATAATAGAGCACTTGATTGATTTTTAAGGTCTTATGAATCAATAGACTTCCATGAAGCTAGTGCTCAATAGTATGGTACAAGCACTATTATTGTTGAGTTTACTACCTAACAATTGGGATATACTTCTTGTGTCTTTTAGTAGTTCTATTCAAGAAGGAAAACTTAGCATGGCAATGGTGAAAGACAGCTTGTGACAGAAGAAGCTAAACAAAAGAGTATGATGTCAATTCTAAGACTTGGGCACTAGTTACTAATAAACAAAAAAGATGTGGGAGAAGTAGGACTTGTGGCTCATCTAATAAGTTTGATAGGTCCAACAGATCTAGGGAATTAAGGAAAAATATTATATGCTATCATTGTGACAAGCTGGACATCTAAAGCGGGAATGTAAATTTTGGAAAAGAGAGAAACAAATATTGAAATTGTTGTTGCTTAGAATGATGGCTTTATTAATCTTACATACCACGACAACAACTAGTTTATTGACTTTAGTGTCTCCTCTCATGTGGCATCACAAGTTGAATTCTTCTTGTGTTATATTATTGGTGATTATGATAATGCTAGGATGGGAAATGATAAGACATCTAAAATTATTGGCATAAGAGGTATCATTTTGAAGACAAACACTAGTCATAGCTCATTCTCAAAAATGTCATACATGTTCCATACAGTCATCTAAACTTCATATCTATAAGAAAGCTAGATAATGAAAGATGTAGTAGACATTTTGGTGAAGGTAAATGAAAACTCACTTATGGTTCTCTAATAGTGGCTAAAGGATAGAAAAATAACACCATTTACTTAATGTTGGCAAAACTAAGTAAAGAATAGGTGAATATGATCGAATAAAAACTTGATATGGTAAACCACTACTATAAAAAAAAAAAAAACAAAAGTGTATTTTATGTTAATAAATACAATAGGTCACTTATGCAGTAATAAAAAGAAATAGTGAGATCAAGTCGTTATCGCAGAATGGATATTAAGTACTAATTTTGTCAACTCTACTTTTAACTAGGAAATCAAATTATAACTTTATAAAAAATTAATTATATTAAAACTAATTATACTACCAAGGATGGATACTAAGTATTAATTTTGTCAACTCTACTTTTAACTAGGCAATCAAATTATAATTTTATAAAAAGTTATTAAATTAACACTAATTAAATATAATTATACTACTAATCTACAAGGAAACACATAAATGAACGAAATAGGTGGGATATTGACTAAATTATATTTTAGAGAATTTATATATGTGTCTAGTACATGTTAGGATTGATTACATGAGTTTTTATTATATTAAAAAGATCCCCTTCCCTTATGAATCTTGGTAATCTTGTTTGTGATATTGACTTTCCCTCCAAGTTTCCAAATTCATATTTATTGGTTAGTATATAAATTTCTCTAAAAAAATCTAAATACTCTAATAGAATATTAATTTACCCTGCATATGGTTATATCAAGATAACTAATTTTAATGAAACTTATTTCTATTTTTATACTAATCACCCATTCCATCTTGAGTCTTCTAGATTTTAACAACTGAAAGTGTATTATACAAAAGAACAAGAAACATCATTATAAATATATTCATGAAAGGAATGAATATAATTATAATGTAAATTAGGCTTCAATTAGTTTTCTAATTCGTTTTCTCAATGTGATCACGATATTACTTGCACCTTGTGTGGCCTTGGATTTGTGGGTGTCAGCTAGAACTCCGGGCTTTCCAATTTATGTTGGACGATGGACTAATTTATTGACAAACGGGCTTGTATAATTTCTTGGAGTACATGCATTTGGATCTTGCATGTCAGGCTTCGATCCAGCGTTACAATGTGAATAAATTTAATTTACTACCGATAAAAAAAAAGAGTGAATAAATTTAATTGCTTTTGTCTCCTACTTGAATTAACTTTCATATTTTTCCAGTTAACATTATAAAAATATACACATAAATATGGCATAAAGTTGAAACAAAATATGTAATTTTCACCTCTATCCATAATCCATCAATAGGACTTTAGCACAAACGGCCTTGTTACATGAGTGATAAATGACCCCAACTACTTGTTAAGAAGCAACTTCTACCTACTCCTCCAAAAATCTACTCTGACTGTCTTGCTGGTGTACTTGATATCCTCCTTTCAAGAAATCTCATGTACTTGATTTCATCTATTCTGATATATATTACTTAAAAGATAGTTCTCTATTAAATCTCAATTATGGCGAAACTTCAATCTAATGATTAGTGATGTGGAGTATTTTAAGGTTATTGCTTTTGTTATTTGTCAATCCTCCTCAATTGTTCATATTATAATTTTATTTTCACGATTTCATTAATTAGGATTGTATTGCAACTTTATTGATATCCATTAGTTTTATGAAATTTGACTATCCACTAACTTAAAAAGTAAAAAAATATATTGCAATTCGATTATTTATTGAGAATAAAAGATTTTGAGTTGAGGTCCCATGAGTTTTTGCTTATTGGATTTTCTACATAAATTTGGGTGTTTATGACGCAGCGAGGAAAGCGTAAACCCGAGACCAATTCTAAGATTGAACTCTAGAATAAACAAAAAGGAATCTAAGTTTATTCTTTAATAAATTTCAATTGTGCACAATCGAAATCGCAGAGAAACTCTTCTCAAAAAAGTGTATATTGAATATCGAATAATCGTTAACCCTAAAATGACCTAATATCTACTTATACTCCTCAGGTAAACATGTAAAAAGGGAAATAAATATGTACATGTGGAAATAAATATAAGTATACACGTCCGTCATCTGGAATGTACACGACCGTGCATTCAGGCCATGTAAGCTTCTGGGAATATTTCTGACATAATACACGGTCGTGTCCCCTGGCCGTGTATGGAGACTGTGCATGTTTCTGGTGAGATCCTAACAGGGTATACGACCATGTCTCTTGGCCGTGTAAGAGGCCGTGTACCTTTCTGGGAATCATCTTGGTATATCACACGGTCGTGCCTTCTGGCCGTGCGTGCAACCGTGTGTGTTTTTGGAAGCTCCTTGACATCATACACGATCGTGCTTGTAATAGACACGCCCGTATCAATCCGTGTCAGCTACGATGTCCTCATCATTCTCTCCAACCAATGGAGAACTCGACCCTGAGTTCTCATCTAGATAAAGGGGTTCGTTATTCGCGTAGAATGGGGACAAGTCAGCTACATTGAAGGTTTTTGAGATTTTCATGCTTTCCGAAAGCCCAACCACATAGGCATTGTCATTGATCTTGGCGACAATATTGTAGGGCCCATACTTCTTTGGTTGGCACTTGCTATACGTGCCCACGGGAAAGCGTTCCTTCCTTAAGAACACCATCACTTGATCTCCCACCTCGAACAGTTTCTTCCTTAATGCTTGTCTGCGCTTTCTTATACCGCTCATTAACCCTCCCAATTCGCTCTTTCACGTCAGATGCCACCGTGTGGTATTATTCCGCTAGGTGTTTAGCAGCAACATTGGTTTCAACACCCTTGGGCAAGGAAGCTAAATCCAAGGCGTGAGACGGCGCTTTGGTATAGACCATGAAAAAGACGATTTCCTAGTAGTTCTATGGATGGAATTGTTGTAAGCAAACTCGGCTTGAGAAAGTGCCAAGTCCCATTGCTTCGACTTCTCTCCACAGATGCTTCGTATCAAATTTCCAAAGGTTCTGTTCGTCACCTCTGTCTGCCCATCGGTTTGAGGGTGGGCTGTGCTGCTAAAATTGAGGGAAGAATTAAACATGTACCATAACGTCCTCCAGAAATGGCTAAGAAACCGGGTATCTCTATCAGAAGTGATTGACTTGGGAACCCCGTGTAACCTAACCACTTCCTTAAAGAATAGCTTGGCAACGCTTTGTGCATCAGCCGTCTTCCTACAAGGAATGAAGTGAGCCATCTTGGAGAACCTGTCTACAACCACAAAAATAGTGTCAACACCTCGTTGGGTATGAGCCAAACCTAACACGAAGTTCATGGATAGATCCTCCCAAATATTTTCAAGTACCGGTAGTGGGGTGTACAGCCCAGTATTCTGAGAGTGTCATTTGGATGTCTGGCAGATGTAGCACTGTTGCACGATTCTCCCTACATTCCTTCTCAACTGAGGCCAATGGTATCTTGTAGCCACTACTGCTAGTGTCTTGTCACACCCCAGATGTCCGGCTAGTCCCCCTCCATGTAGATCCCTAATCAATTTCTCCCTCAAGGAGGATTCGGGAATACAAAGTTGGTTACCCCTCATTAAGTAACCCTCTAGGATGTAGTAACTGTCATTAGGTTCCTGATTGGTGCATTTTCTCCATATAGCTCCGAAATCTGCATCTTCTTCATACAATTCCTTCAACTGCTCAAAGCCTACCACTTTAGCCCTCATGGTGACCAACAAATCCGCCCTTCTACTTAATGCGTCTGCCACCTTATTCTGGACCCTGGATTTATGCATCAGGCGAAATGGAAATTTTTGCAGAAATTGTATCCATCTGGCATGCATATCTTTACAGATGCGGGTCTGATTACTCAAGTGTTTCAGGGCGACACAATTTGAGTATAGGATAAACTCTTTTCCAACCAAGCAGTGCTCCCATATCCTCAGAGCTCTGACCACAGAATAGAATTCTTTATCGTAGGTGGACCAGTTTCTCCTGGCTTCACATAAAGGCCACGGGTCTCTTCTCCTAGATAGCACAGCGCCAATTCCCACGCCACTGGCATCATAGTCGACCTCAAATAGTTTGTCAAAGTTCGATAAGGCCAACACTGGCGCACTACACAATCTCTCTTTGAGCACCGCAAATCTAGACTCAACTTCCCCAACCCAATGAAACTTCCCTTTCTTCAGGCACTCAGTCAATGGGGCAGCAACCTTACTAAAATGCCGTATGAAACGCCTATAGAATCTTGCCAACCCTAGAAAGCTTCTCAACTCGGTAATGGTTTTGGGAGTGGGCCAATCTCTAATGACCCTTACCTTATCCTCATCCACTGTGATACCCTCACCACTCACTACAAAACCTAAGAACAGCAGCCTTGGTGACATGAATATGCACTTCTTGAGATTGGCGTAGAGCTTATTTTCTTTCAGCATAGTCAATACGCTCTTCAAATGCATTAGGTGCTCATCTTTAGTCTTGCTATATATTAGGATATCATCAAAGTATACAACTACGAACCGACCTATGAATGGTTTAAGTACCTGATTCATCACGCGCATGAAGGTGCTCGGTGCGTTGCTGAGGCCGAATGGCATGACCAACCATTCGTACAACCCTTTCTTTGTCTTGAAAGCGGTCTTTCACTCATCCCCAGGTCTGACTCGAATCTGATGATACCCACTTCTAAGATCCACTTTTGAGAAGATTATCGCTCCACTTAACCTATCCAACATATCTTCAATGCGCGGAATTGGGAATATATACCCAATCGTGATCTTGTTGATCGCACGACTGTCCACACACATCCTCCAACTCCCATCCTTCTTGGGTGTCAATAGCACTGGGACGGCACATGGACTCATGCTATCCCTGATGAATCCTTTATCTAGTAAGTCCTGGACCTTCTCCTGTAGGACCTCTGTTTCTTTGGGGATCATCCGATAGTGAGGGAGGTTAGGAAGGCTAGCTCCAGGCACCAAGTCGATGTGGTGCTGGATGTCTCGCAATGGAGGCAACTCTTCTGGTAAGTCTTCCGGCACTACCTCTTTAAACTCTTCTAATATCCCTTTTACTTCCTCCGTAGCCTCTACACTACCCATGTCCTCTCCCACATTCTTCACCACTAAAGCATGCATCAAACGGGATTCTTTAATATCTTCGGTCATTTCCTTTTCTGACCGACTGATCGTCAGAAAAGATTTTCCTTCCGCTCTTTGGGTCTTAGGTCGCCTATCCGTCAATGGTAGCAACGTATATTTCACGCCCCCTTTCTCCAATCTATATTTGTTTTTTTTCCCAACATGTTGGGCATCCACGTCAAACTGCCAAGGCCGTCCGAATAACAAATGGCAAGCATCCATATCGACAATGTCGCAGTATACTTCATCCCGATACTTGCCTATTGAAAAGAGAACCCGACACCTCTCCTTCACCTTGATTCGCTCCACTGCCTTAATCCATCCTATGGTGTAAGGATTCGAATGCTTCTCTATCGGTAGTTGGAGCTGTTTCACAACTTCTCTTCCGATGATGTTCTCACAGCTCCCACTGTCAACAATCAAGTCGAACACTCTCCCACCGATCGTACACCTAGTGCGAAACAGTTGGTATCGTTGTGAACTACCTTCCTGTTTCGGTGCTAGCATCATCTTCTGATCACATAGTTCGGTTCCACTGCATCATCAACCTCATCATAGTAGTCATGTCAACATCCGGCTCACAGCACACTTCCTCCTCTTCTTCCCTTTCGACAATGTTTATAGTTCGTCGATTCGGGCATTCGTTGGATTGGTATCCCGGTTGATTACATCTATAGAATTTTCCCAAAATCGGTTTGGCATATGGATTATTTTGCCTTGGGGTTTCTTTGCTCTCAAGAGGCTTCTTACCCTCAGCTTTGTCTTCTTTCCTCTCCATGCTTCCCGCTGGTTTCTCAAGTACCCCTCTAGCCCTTTCGCCAGCCACCCTGCTGCTACTGCCGAGATTATCATAAACATAGTTTCTCTTTCCTCCAGCTAGCCTTGCACTCTGTTCTTGGATCATCATCTCAGCTCTAAGGGCCAAATTCTTTACCTCATTGACAGTTCTAAATATCGTTACCCCTATTTTGTCCCTAATTTGAGGCTTCAATCCGTCTACAAATTGTGCCACCTACTGACTCTCAGTCTCCCTCAGATCATTCCTTTCCGCCAGCCTCATAAACTCGGTGGTGTACTCATGCACCGTCCTCTACCCTTGACGGCATCGTTGGTACTGCTGGAAAAGGATTTGCTCATAGTCGGGTGGTAGGAAATCCCTCTACAACAGATTCTTCATGCGGTACCATGTTCTTATAGGTTGCTTCCCCTCTCTTTGCCTATGGTTCTGCAAACGATCCCACCATGCAGACGCCCCTCCTTTCAGCCTACAAGCAACCAACCTTACCCTCCTATCCTCAGGTACCTCCATATAGTTGAAGAACCTATCGACTTCTGCAAGCTAGTCCAAAAAAATTCTATATTGAGATTACCATTAAAGGATGGAATATCTACCTTGAGACGGAAGTCACCGCCATCGGTATGATCGAGTCCCTGGTGGTTTCGTTGATATCTGCCACCATACTTCTGATCAATTCGATCATCCACCCCGCGGTACCTGCCACCACCAACGCCACCCCTTCTCGGTGGTTGTCCCATCCCTACAGAAATTCACCCTCTTCCTCAAAGGAACTTTTATCAAGCCTTCGGTTCCATTAGTTCATGGCAGCAAGTTCATTGATAGGACCGCCACGAGCGATTGCTAATTCCAGTCGATTCCCAACAACACCCCTGTTCCCGATGTGGCCCATCATCATGGCATCGAAATGCGCAGCCAGATCTTCTAGACACTGCTCTACACGCCCAAGTCTTTGTTCCATGGCTTCGACCACCGTCTTGGAGCCCATTGATTGACTCCTTGGACTTCCGCATCCCGATTAAGGTCGAGAACGCGACCGCCGTCAACACCATCGTTAGCTGACATCTCCGCAGGAATTTGCCTTGCTCTGATACCAATTGACGCAGCGAGGAAAGCGTAAACCCAAGACCAATTCTAGGATTGGAACTCTAGAATAAATAAAGAGGAATCTGAGTTTATTCTTTAATAAATTTCAATTGCGCACAATCGAAATCGCAGATAAACTCTTCTAAAAAAAGTGTATATTGAATATTGAATAATCGTTAACCCTAAAATGACCTAATATCTGTTTATACTCCTCAGGTAAACATGTAAAAAGGAAAATAAATATGTACATGTGGAAATAAATATAAGTATACACGTCCATCATTTGGAATGTACACGGTCGTGCATTCAGGCCGTGTAAGCTTCTGGGAATATTTCTGACATAATACACGGTCGTGTCCCCTGATCGTGTATGGAGACTGTGCATGTTTCTAAGTGAGATCCTGATAGGGTACACGGCCATGTCTCCTGGCCGTGTAAGAGGTCGTGTACCTTTCTGGGAATCATCCTGGTATATCACACAGCCGTGCCTTCTGGCCATGCGTGCAGTCGTGTGTATTTCTGGAAGCTCCCAGACATCATACACGACGTGCTTGTAATAGACACGCCCGTATCAACCCGTGTCAGCTACGATATCCTCATCAGTTTATCATGACTTACTTTTGTTTTTCATTATATTATTTCTTAAGGAAAAAATATTTTGTCATTAAAGGATATTATATTTTGAAAGCTTCGATGGTCTGTTTTACATCTGACCAAGTTTGTGCAATTAGATTTATATTTTATTTATGAACTTTGAAATGATATGCCAAATTGACCGCCAATTTTATTCTTATAATCACTTAATTAAATCTCTATTTAATAAATTGAACCCCTTAACGTTTTGAATTAAAATCCCAACCCAAACAGGTTTCAGAGCTAAACTTATCACGGTTGCATCAGAAAAGGATTGTCACAATATTAACGCAACCTGGTAATCATGGGAAATGAGGAGTGAATTTGAGTACATCCTATGAAATACTGTAATTGAATATACAAACCTTGTTGTCCTCCTAGAGATTACTTAATTTCATATGGTGGTTCATGTCATGCAGTTGCTGGGTACACAATTGAGAAACTGATGATTCACCACTAGCATGCACCTTTAGATTCTTGTCTCGTGAATTGCAAAATAATGAAAATACGTATTTAACCTGTATTGATGCATAGCCATCATGTCTCAACAGCCTTTATTAGGTTGATTTCTCTGCTAGCTAGTTGCCCAGGAAGAAAGAAGAAAAGTTACAAAGCTAAGATCACATATACAAGACTACCATAAAATTGGAGTGAATAGATATTAATATGCCGGATGTCGGATAGCGTCTTTGCAAATATCGACGCAATTTGATAAAACGACTGCACAAAAATATAAGAAACCTAAACCAATCTATTAGCTTAAACTTGTAGGTCGGTTATTTATGAAACTAAACTTATCGGTATTGGGGTGTGGCTTATACTCCTTTACTATAAGAAAGATGCTACATTTGTTTATTAAAAGTTAGGGAATTTGACCTATAAATAGCTATTATTATATATTTTTATTTACTTATAATTAAGTAATGAAAAAAAATAAAAATAAAATACTAATTATAGTGGAATCCTTTATTGAACATAATCCTAATTAATAGGTGAATCGAGATAAAATCTTGTGCTTTTATTTATCTTCCTCTTTTTAACTTTACTTTATTATTATTTGTGAGCGTCGGTTCCTAACATCAACTTTCTCTTGTACGAGGGCCCTAACAATCAGCAATTAACCGTTGTAATAAACAAAAGAAACTAATAGTGAATCTTTTCTTTCGCAACTGATTACAATACAACAAAATAATGACAATGAAACTGCAACATCTTGAAAGAGCTAAGACGATAGAACATTTTGTGAATTGAACCCTAGTGGCTACATAAACTACGAAATTAACCATTGAAATGAAAAAAAAAAAAAACTCTCCCATATGCATCGATACATCCATGTATGATTTTGTCGCCATAGATCAACCCGTTTAATACCAAGCAGAAGCAGAAATCAAATTCCTACCTTTCCTACCCAACAACATCGCACCATCCTTCTCTATAAGCGTCCACATTCACTATATCCCTAGCTAAGTAGTGCTGCTCCACATCGATTCTCTCCTTCCAGTCCCTTGGCATCGTCACATCAATAGACTCAAACATTGCCAAGTAATACTCCAGAGTTTCTATAAACTGTTTCAGGAATGGAGCTGTGTTTGTATTCGATTCTTGCTCGACCAAGATGGTCACCTTAAGAGATAGAGACTTCACCATTCTTAAAAGTCTGTCCCTCGGGTTGTTTACATCGACACTCTGATCCGGGGTATAGCGGAGGCTAAAGATGAAACTGACAGCTAGCGCTTCCCCTGGCCTAACAACAAGCATTTCCTTGGTAACATCCGAAGCAAACACGGGAAATCCTTGGAATTCAACTGGAATATTGATTTTTTCCGAGATTGCAGCCAACCTTCATTAAACAACTTCTGGGCCTGCACCTCAAGTGTTACGGTTCATCACATCAAGAGGGAAGAGAGGAATCAACTTGAGCTTAGAATGTAACAAGTGGCATTAACAGGGTAGTTTGTTTTAAGGGTATGGGTACTTGGAAGGCAGGTTTGGTCATCCATAAAGAAACTGGTTAAGAGCTAATACCGATCTTTTGATGATGGCCATGGTTGACTAAAACTAGTTATAGATATTGGTTCCTTCAAACTTAAGAGAGACTGTGGTAAAGCCGGTGATAGCACTCTTGATGAAGGATAGGCTCGAAATAGTTCTAGATAAAGAATAAGAAGAGAAAGTTGACTCGCCATCCAAAAACGAAAAAATACATATAAAGTAAAGAATGGTCAAGCACTACATGAGATCTCTAAAAGGGGAGAACCTCCCATCCTGTGTCAAGTAGTATTAAAGCTTAAGGTTCCTAGTTGCATCAAGCCGCCTAAATGCTATCCGAGTGGGGTAACCTTGTTGACAAAAGAGCTCATGTGGGAAAAGCTTGAGAAAAGGAATAGCCACTGGGTGGATACTGTTGCGAGAGGAGAGGCAATTGTGTCATCAATCTAGGCTTTCATAACAAGAGTTACTCTGATCAGTATAAAATAATGAAAAGCATATGGTGGACTACCCTACCATTGAACTATTCAACAAGAGGCAATCTTGGAGGATGTAGAAAAGGGGTGAGAGTGAGAGTGGAAGGCCTATGGAAGCTTAAAGTCATGGCTAGGTGATCTTGGTGTGGAGTTAGACAATTGGTGGAGGAAGGTAGTATTCATTTGGAGAAGTATAATAGTGGGTTGCCCTACCATTAGGTAACTTAGAAAGAGAAGATCTCAGAGTACAAAGAGAGTGGGTGAGGACGAGAAAGGAAGACTAGTGAAAGCCCAAAATTTTAGCTTGAGAAGATCTTGGAGGAATTTGCCAATGAGAGGAAAAGGGTGGTAACTTCTTGAAGAAAGGGCAGTGGTAGGAGAATGGCCTCGTGATGAGGGCGTCATAAATTTAGGTAGAGAAGAATGTCATAACTCGTGACATCAAGCCAAAAGAGAGTGATCAACTCAGAATGTAAGCTTAGAATGGAGAAAGTTATCCATTGATTTCCTTGAGCAATTTGGAAGTCTCTATATGGATTCGATCCCCCAGCAACCCTCAACAATAGCACCATTAGTTGGCACGTATCCAAACTTCAAGTAAGATGATGTTACATTTTTAAAGTTTAACAGGTTTTATTTATTTCTACTGAATAGTTTAAAAAGCGTATTTATAATTTATTACCACATAATGCAAGTTTTTTTTTTTTTACTAAAAGAAAAAATAAATGGAAAAGGTACTTTTAGTAGTCACTTACAGCGACATCTGTCGTCTCATTATAATGACTAGTATGCTAGAGACATCTCTATAGTGCATTAGAACTGTACAAATGGATTTTTATACTGTAAATTATAGAAAGGTGCTTCCGGTATGAAGACTTTTATAATAAGATAAAAATTATTGCTGTACATTAACAGCTATAACATTGACTTATAAACCGTAATCTAATTGTTCAAATTGTTCTTTTTCTTATTGTGGTAAATGAATACGTAATTAAAACAAAAACTAGTTGAGCCGAAAATTTTTTGTCATACCAAGAAGACCATCGTTAGCGTACTTGCAATGTAATCTCCCCCGACGATGGGAGGGAAATTGGCCACCGGACGCTTGGGAATGTCGAAGCCGACATTATTGCCATGGTTAGAGCTGAGGACGGTTGAAGAAACCACTTGGGTAGACATGCCTTTTCATCCAAGTAAATCTAAAATAAGAAATATCTTAGTCTAGTAACAATATAAAAACTAGGATTCCATTTCTATTCTAATAAACTAAACAAGAAATAGATAGCATTTTCTTTCCTTTCCTTTTTTTTTTTCCCACTTATTTCCTTTCTTTTCCGTTTTCTTTGAAATTGCCAAACACAGTGTAAGTACCCTTGAAATATAGTTTCTTAGACGAGGTGCTATCTATCTACATTGTTATTCTTTGGACGTTACACAGGAAACCAGCCGTAATCAATGTTTTCCCTTTTGCCCATCATTATAATGATTATTTATTCGGATAACCATTGTTATTCTTACAACCATTAATATTTTTCAAAACATCCAGAAGTTCAACAGTATTATTTTCAAACGCAACAACGTGGGAGATAATTGAAGGTCGGCATTGATCGAGTTTACGTCCAAGAGTGATTGCATGAAAGTAGGCTTGGGAGAGATCTTTAGTCGCAAGTGACGTTTCATTGGTGGCGTTTGCTAACAGTGGGAAGGATCCTAATCATTATATGGAAAGGATCCTAATCATTATATAACACCTCTTTGATGAGCCTTTTTGATACAGGGATATCTTTCATTGCTTCCATGGAGAAGAACATACTAGCATCTTGCAAGTTTTGAAAACAAACAATAACAAATAAGATACCAAAAAAAAAAAGAAAAGAAAAGAAAAGAAAAGAAAGCTTAAATATAGGTAAGAAAAGAGTATGTTTCATGTGGTTTACTCATGGCTCGACAAGCAAAGAAGTCACAAAGCCCTTCAGCTTTCTTCCTTGATTAGTATGACCGTCTTCGTCTTTGTATAAGACATCAATTACGCACGCAAAGTTGACTTTGCATCTGAGGATAAGGATAGGAAATGTGTTTGGGCTAAGGCATTCCTCATTTAAGTCTTTTGCAAGCATCTGCAACGTGCTTGGGCAATTCTTTCTTAGATATTCATGCCACATCAACATCTATTTTACCATTTCATGTGTCATATAAAAAATATAAGATCAATATTATTCTTTATATACACCACGTTTAATAATATATATCTATCCATACAATACTAAAACCTTATATATTATAATTGATCTTAGACCTAAAATTTGTCCTCGTGGCTCATTCCTTACTTTCCTTAGGGACTGGGACGTAACTAGTGAAGTCTCTTGATGATAGTTGTTACTTCATTTCGATATAAAAGGACTTCATAAATTCTACAAATACTAGATTTTATGAACTTTATAAAGAAATTATTTTTCTAGCTAATATCAGTAACTCTTTTCAAAATTTTATGGTTTGTCTAAAACATTTCCAAATGACAAAACACTTTCCAAAATTAATAAACATTTTTCAAAAAATAAAATTGGTCTAGAAACCCACTCTTTATATAATAAATCTTAATATATTTTACTTAAGTGAAATATGTAGTAGACTATCATTACTATTAAGGTTTCGAGGTGTGATCCATTCTTGTAAAGCGGTATCACAAAAAATAAGGAAGAATAATTTTTTTTATTAATAATAATAAAATCAATCAAAATAGATTTTTTTTAATCTAGATGAAAACTCAATGACATTCTTGCACGCAATGAAAATGCACGAATTTGGCCTCAAAAATGGCCAAATGGAAGAGTTAATTACATAAGGTTAACAACAACTTACTTGCATCTCATTGACCATATGTTGAAGCTAATAGGTACTAGAAGAAAGTAGTTGAAAGAGAAAAGTAAATTTTAGTTGATTGTAGGATTTCAACATAGGACTAGAAATTTGCAGTTACACCTAAGCTCTCCAAGCAGAAGAAAGTTTTAATAGATGTTATCTATATATAAAGTGATAGGTAAATATCATAGACTTTAAACACATAGTGGTATAGATAGTAATTATTTTAAAATTATCTATTATCAATAATATATGTTTAAACCTCATTATTACTTACCCACCATGTATATATATATATATAATGTGCAATGCTTAATGAAGCATTTCTCAATGACTTGGTATATATCTTGGAAAAGACAAATTTGAGTTTAAATGGTTTTGAATTGATTGTTTATTGGGACTTATTTTATATAATATAGATAGAAAAACTTTTTTTTTTTTTAATCCCACCTCTATAAATTATATAATTTGCGTCCTTAAATTTGTGTGACTGATATGAACGGTTTTTTTTTTTTTTTAAGAAAAGCAAATTCTATGGATTTAAGAGTCCAAATGCTTGATGCATATATAGATAAAAAAATTCTAATAAATTAACATTTATCTTAAACGTCTTGGAGGTGATTGTTGCGCAATGCAATCCAGGCTTGACTTGCTAAGGCCTTTAACATTTCGATGTTATGCTTTGAATTTTTTACAAAGCCTACCATGGTAAGCATTTTAGGCCAACCAAGGCTAATTGGATTCAATTGCTTTTTTTCCTAGAAATAATAGCTTTTTTTTTGTCATTTAAAACCTTTTATTAAATTTTATGCATATTGGCAACAAAAAGTATTGAATGTTTCTACTTATTAATTAAGCCATCATAATTTATCTAAATATTTTCATCACCTACCATTACATGAAAAGAAACCATAAGCTTGCTTTAAAAAAAAATGCATAAAACTAACTAATCTTTATTTTCATACTTAAAGTGTTAAAAACTAATCTATGTATCTTAATAGTCTATTTTCATTGCATTAAAATGCAATATAAATTGATCTACATCAATTGACAGTTTCTTTAAGTAATTTTCTGGAGGTTTTCTTTCTTTTTTTGGTAAAATTGTTTTGTAGAGTAAATGTAGCACATGCATAATTTTGTAGTACATAATTAAATATATCTTAAAAAAATTAACTGGGCCTAAATTGCTAATGAGACTTGCCTTTTAGGCTCGAAAATGTTGTTCAAAGCCCATCCATTTGTCGAGCTTGTGCATTGTGCCCAGTGAATGGCTAGTGTCTGTTTCCTTTTTCCATTTTTTTTCCCTTACTAACCTTAAAGTTAATGTATTCTTTGATTTTTTTGAGAACTATATATTTTATAATAGATGCAAAGAGAGATCTTAATCTATTATATCCTTGCAAAAGAGATGGTCTTTATACCAATTGAATTATAGAACATCTAGATACAGTAGTCATTCCAATTTAAAGCCTTATAAAGTGTTTTACATAATAATTACTAATACAAGATCGCCACATCATAAATCGGATTATTGGTCATGTCGATGCACCGCTTGCCAGTCTCAACATCACTGATCCACCGAAATTATCCCTCACTAATCAATCTCGTGTTTAAATCATTTGAAAATGGGTACTTCACATCTATTAGTTTGTCATCTACTTCTTTAGTTCTACTTACTTGGTTTCTATTTGCTTGGCCTTTTTTCCATATGCTTCCAATTTGTCCATCGCCATTTTGTTTTGTAATTAATTTATTTTTAAATTACATTAGTTTAACATGATAACCTCATTTGTTTCCTTTTAAATTTATATGATTTTCAATTTAATATTCTTCGCCACATGTAATAATAATGAATTAATAGATTGGCATTTAAGTACTACAACATTTAGCCATTTAGATAGAATGACAAACAATATTTCCTTGTGAAATATAGTATTGTTTATGAATATTTTAAATAACTTTCTATTACTTTTATACGATTTAACATTATTTCATAAACTTATAAAGTGATTCATAATAGATTTATATAGGACAAATTGAAAATGTATTTCTAAATTATTAGTTTAGTACAACTGGTCCTCCTAAACTTTCAAGGTATGACTTCATCTTTAGATAAGTTTTGAAGATATGCACGTAAGGTCCTAAATTGTTGTTAAATTCTCATAACTTTTGACCCTTTAACAACGGTTTGAGAGTTATTTACATAAGAATTTGAATTAGGATTTAACTAATTAGGCAAGGAATAAGGTTGGGGTAGTCAAGTTTATGTTTTAGATGACTAAAATAGATTTGGTTTAATAAGTTCAAAATAAGGATGTCAAGATAAACCCTTCTACTTCTAACTCTTTTCATAGACTCATGCATTTAGCAAAAATGATTACAAGACTTAAAGCTCATGACAAGCCTATGAGAAAACTTATGAATTTATGGGCTTATTGATACAAATCCCGCCAACCTGTGATGAAACCCAAAACTTAGATTTGATAATCTCACAATCTATGAATTTATTGAGAACGATGGAATCGTAATCCATTGTCTATAGATGAGACAAAAACCTTGGTATAGATGTTAACTCCACAATTGATTATGGAATGATTGATTGATAAGTTGAAGTGAACACTACAAATTCAAACCCAATAAGTTTGATAGTTCATTTAAGAACCAAAGAGAAATTCTCTTTTAAAATGTGAGTAAGCTTTCTAAATTTTCCTTTACAATAAGTATACGATGACTATTTATAGTCCCACCAATATAAGTAAACAAAACAACATAAAAACCTTAACTCAAATAAAGGAAAAACAATCAACGCCAACGGCTTAAAATATTACAAAGCCGACCTATAATTTGGACTAAGCCGGCACCAAAGCTGGCGACTTTGAAACACATCTAAGCCGGCTTTCTCTTTGTTCAACGCTGGCCACTTAGGTCGGTGGCTTACACCACTTAGGCCGGTGACCTTCATTAGTTTTAAGGCTATTAACCTTAAGTTGTTCCTCGACTTCTACATCTGCGATCTGCACTTTAAGTAGGCCTACTCTTCTTGGATCAATCCTCTTAGCTTGATCTCTAACATCCATGGATCAATCCTCCTAACTCGATTTTCATCATTCCCCCCCTCTTAAAAAGGATTTGTCCTCAAATCGTCACCTACATCATAAAGACTTAAATCAGTAACATTAAAATTATCACTAACTTGATACTCACCCAATTCCAATTTGTAAGTGTTGTCATTGATGCACTCAAGGACTTGAAATGGACCTTTGCCTCTGGGAAACAACTTTAATCGCCTCTGTGTTGGGAATCGCTCTTGGTGCATTTGCACCCAAACCCAATCTCTAGGTTTAAAGAGTATTTGACAATGCCCTTTGTTGGCTTGTTTTGTATATTGCTCCATCCGTCGCTCAATATTGAACTTAGCCTTCTCATGAACCTACCTAACAAATTCAGCTTTCCTTTGGTTATTAACATGCTCAAACATAGGTAAAAAAGTTAAATCCAATGGAGTAAAAGAATTTTGACCATATACAACCTTAAAAGATCTCTTTGTTTTTATGACAAAGAATTCTTAACCTTATGGGTCCTTACATAAAAATTTTCTTTCATTCTGTTTTTCTCTCATCACTCAATTTTCTCCCTCTCTTTTCTCTTTCCTTTGGCTCAAACCCTCTCTCTCTCTTTTTTTTTCTACAATAGCTCTCAATTTATTTTTATCACTCACTCTCTTTTGTTCACTCTCTCTATAACTTCGATTGATCTTCATAAACCTCATTAGGTATCAGAGGACAAAGAGTAACAGGTTTCTGATCATGTACAAAAGAATACTTATTGGTGAATCCATCATACTTCACCTGCCTATTAAATTGCCATGGCCTCCCTAGCAACAAGTGTGCAACTTGCATCGGAACTATATCACATAGAACTTCATCCCCATACTTCCAATGCTAAAAGAAACCAACACTTGTTTTGTTACTCTCACTTCACCACTATCATTTAGCCATTGTAATTTATAAGGATGGGGATGCTTACTTGTGGGAAGCTTCAATCATCTATAATCACACTACACACCTTGTTTTGAACTAGGCATCTAGTATGAAAATTATTCTCTCATTGCATATTTTCCTCTCCTTTTGTCTGCACGCTCAAATCCCTTATGGTTACCAATAGCTCCCCTTAAATAGCATACTCCTCCCCATCATCATCATCCACTAGTGGTGATATAGAATCATGATCCAATTCATTGTCTGTCTCAATCTCTTCATTATCCCTCATCAGCATAACTCTTCTATTTGGACATTGATTAGCTATATAGCCTCTACTGATGTGCCACAAACGGTTATATAATTAGATAATCTTAGTTTCTAGGTGACAATCAATGATAATCGAATCCAAAAATTAGATAATGAGCAAGAACACAAAATAAATCCTAAACCTTTACCAGATATGACGCACTAGTAAGAGAGTAGTCCTAGTATGAATTTGTTGATATGACGCACAATAATCTAATACCGTCACTCACCATAATACAACAGATTGATAAGAGTAAAATGAAGATCAAACTTCAATATGCAATTTCTCAAAGGTTCAAAAGTCCCTAAAATCCTTACATTACAACCTATATATAGCAAAAGGAAAAACAAATGTGAAAAGTCATAAACTCAACTAGTTTAACAAAGTAAGCTGCCAACTTTGGAGAAGGAAAGGTCGCTGGCTTAAGAAGGCAAGGTCGTTGGCCTTGGAAGTTTACACCGCCGGCCATGGGAAAAGCTATTGGCCTTTATGGTTGGCTCATCTCCATGCCGCTGGCCTTGAATGGTCGATCTAAAGGTAAGCCACTAGCCTTTATGGCCGGCTTAAAGGTGTCTACCTTTGGCTCTTGTGATTTGATTCCTACATTAAATGAAGTTGTAATAGTTATGATTTGATTCGCATCATCTCTTCAGACATGTGGAAGATTTGTCCTCAAATCTAATGGTTCATTTATTTTAGCTGTAGATTTCAAAGAATCCCTTGGATTGAAAATTTTGGTTTGCAATTGTTTGTTGTTCCTAGAGTGATGGTTGCCCTGAAGACTTCTGAATTACCTGTAGCCAATTCACGCTATTCAAGTCGTCCCCCAATCCCTTCCTCTTTACTAATAAGGACTTCCTATCAATGGCTTTATTGATCTGCACTTGGGCTTCGTGCACCTCAGTTGGTGACATAGGACTTAAAATAACCCATTTACCATCATTTTAAAACATATAGATGTTTCTAAACCCATCATGCAGAACTTTCCTATCAGATAACCAAGGTTTACCCAGTAATATATGTGATGCACACATAAGGAGAACATTGCAATCAACTACATCTTGATACTTTTCTCCTATGCAGATTGGAACCTTAGCCCTTTAAGTGACATGTAGACTGTCTCGATCACTCAACTAGTGTAATTCATAGGGCTCATGATGAGGTATAGTGACTAGTTGTGGTTTATTCACTAATTTAGTAGCTATAACATTGGTGCAACTACCACTATCAATAAGAAGGGTACAAAGATTACCTTGGACCCTGCAGGGAATATGGAATAGGTTTTCCCTTTGCACGTTCTCAATATCTAGAGATGTAGTCATTATCCTGCACAACATGTTAATGGCCAGATATTGATCATTGCCCTTTTCCTCATGTACCTCAGCATCTGGATCCTCATAATATTCCTTTAGCACTACTAATAAATCTGTAGGCTCAAGTACCTCTTCCTTGCCATCCCTACTTTCCACCTCCAGAGTAGTCATCACCCTTTTGTTGGGGCACTGAGTAGCTATGTGTCCAAAGCCCATGCATTTAAAGCATTGGGTTTGACGAATTTTCCCACTCGAAGACCTTAGTACTATTTGTCTTACGTCTACCCCAGCAACTACTTTACCCTTTCCAGAAATTTCCTTCTCCCTTCTAATATCAATAATAGCTGCATTCACTTCCATAGTCTTATCAATTCCTTCTTTCTCAACCTACTGACTATCTAACCTATATAGCTGAGTAGCAGATCCATACTTGTTACTTGATGCTCTATATATAGTAGAGTGCCTCTGTCTCTCAACTTTTAAAGCCAACTAGATGGCCTCATCAAGTGTATCATACCATTACAGCTCCACTATACAGGCAATTCCATATTTCAGCCCTAACACAAATCGTGCCATAGTCTACTCAGGATGTCCAATGGTTCCATAAGAAATCATGAGCACCTCAAATTCTTGGATATATTCGTCCACAGTTTTATAGCCCTGTCTCAAGATCTGGAGATGCATGAATAGTTCATGCTTGTAATGCTCTAGAACAAATCTCTTCCTCGACACCCTTTTCATCTCTTGCTAAGTATGAATCTCAACATCACCATCTCTCCTCCTATTGGCCATAAGGTTCTTCCACCACAAGGCAGGATAACTTGTAAACTCAACCGCTGCCAAACGAACTCGCGTATGATCATTGATCTCATAGCACTCAAAGTGTCCTTTTACCTTATCTTCCCAATCAAGATAATCCTCTGTAGATCCCCTTCCAACAAATGAAGGCATCTGCAATTTTACATATTCCAAACCGTTAGGGGGCCTGAACTCATGGTTAGGATAAACCTCACCCTCAAAGTTATCATCCCTCTCCTCTCTGTAAGCTTGATACTTTCTTCTAACTTATCTGCCCTTGTTTCCTCCTACAACTCCTCTACCTACAACATTAAGGGCTACCCTATGTGGGGGTGCCTGTGGATTTGCCACTAGCTGTTGGGGTAAGGTCATCTGATCAACCTTAGTGGCTAGGTTAGTAACCACAATGGTGAGATCCTGCAATTGTTCTTCTAAAGTTCTTCCACCTGCAGTATGACAACCCTAAACTCTTCCTCTAACCTGACCATTGGCCTCATTCCTGATTCCATCATTAACACTGCCGTTCAATATACTCAACAGAAATTGTAATCTCAATACAGAATTCACAAATCACAATCACTACAACAATCCCCAATGATACAATCCTAATCACAACCTCTGCTTGATCCCTATCTCAAAACCCAGCACAAACAACCTTCGCTCAATCTCCATTTCAAAGCCTTAGCACAACAACAATACAACCCTAATGAATACATAAACAACAACAACAGCAACCAACCCTGATTTTATTAATGAATCCAATCAATAAAATCCACAACCCACGATAATAGAATCACACAAACCACAACAACAATAATGAAGAAAACTCTAATTTCAATTGGATATGCAATTCCAAGAATAAACCTAAATTGAATCGCACAACAATAACACAACCTAATCTGACAATCCACGTACAAACTCATTTCGATAACAATCTACTATAACACAATTTCATAATCTCAAGAACCTTAATTTGACAAAGGAATTCCAATAGTCACAATCCTTTATCTCAATCTAAGCTCTAATACCAAAAGATGATGTGCCACAAAGTTGGCTTAGATAGCCAACCTAACTGGCTACAAAGCCGCCAGCCTTTATGGCCAACCAAAAGGTATCTACCTCCGACTCCTATGATTTGATTCTCGCATCGAATGAAGTTGCAATAGTCATGATTTGATCTCCATAATCTATCTTAACATTTAAAGCATTTAATATCACGATTCCTAGAAGTGGAAGAATTAGGTTTACCTTTATTCCCATGAGATGTCAATTTTGATTTTTGTTCTGGTATTGGTTTGGATTAGGGCTATTTCTCCTCCTCCTATGTTTCAGCTCTCCAATTAGAAGAACTCAATATAGCACATATGATGCTACTACCTTTCCACTTGAGTTGCTTCTCAACCTTAATAGCTATATGCACCTTATCCTCCAATTCAACATAATGCTGCAACTCTACCATTTTGAATCTCCCTATTAAAGCCATCTAAAAATCTTACCATTGTCACCTCTCGGTCCTCCTCAATATTAGCCTGAATCATGATAACCTCCATCACCTTATGATATTCCTCCACACTACAATTGCCTTGCTTAAGGGTTTGTAATTTGTTGTACAATTCCCTATAGTAGTATATAGGCACAAATTGTTTCCTCATAATCCTCTTCATCTCCTCCCATGTCTCTACTAGCGGTTTCCTATTTCTTCTTCTATTTAACAACAACTGATCCCACCAAAATATTGCATAATCGGAAAACTCAATGGCAACAAGTCTTACCTTCTTGGCTTCAGAATAATTGTAGCATTCAAAAATCAACTCCACCTTCTTCTCCCACTCTAAATACACTTCGAAGTCATTCTTCCCTTGGAAGGAAGGGATTTTCATCTTTATATTCCTCAAGTTGTTATCTTCCTCATTCCTAGCTCCTCTAGTTCTCCCTACATTCCTTCTATAACCAATAAATGAATCCTGATCAGATTCATCTAAAAATCCTTCCTTAGCCTATTCATCTTCCTCAATTCGCACTACTTTTCTCAATATTTTATCCCTTCTACACCTTATAGAAGCAATCTGTGACTGCTTAAAGTTCTGCTCTATCTACTCCTAAAATTGATCCATCTCCACTCTAAACATTTTTCTCATCACAGTAGTTAGAGTTTCCATGATCAATTTCATGTCAATTCCCCCCATCACACTTTTAGAAGAATTTCTATTTAACATAGTGCTACACAAGATAATGTTAGGAGTAATAAAATAAAATAAAAAAACTCACAATTCACTTGCTCACGTATTTCACTCAAATCGCTCAACTGTTCTCACCAATCCTTACCCACTCAAAATTCCTCTTTTCGGTTCTTTTGGAACTAACAATCTAATCGGAGTTATTCTTGTAGAAATTCACCCAACTTTCTAAACAGCAATTTCATAGCATGATTTGACAAGATTCAACGAAAGCTAAGAATTTTAATAAGGATCACCACAAACTAGAATTTCAACAATTCTTGTGAAACTTTTTTTTATACAAATTTTCTTTTCTTTTTTCTTTTTAATTCTTGAGAAAGGAAGTTTTGTATGATTCCTTTCAAACACTAATAGAAATCGAATCAAAATCTACTTATAGATTGAATTCAAAGGAATGATTTTTTTTTTATCCAAACCCTAGATCTAAGAACAAATAATTGAAATAACAAAATAGGCGATCCTAACAAACCTGATTACTCTAATACTAAACAGATATGAACCCTATCATCATGTAACAAAACCTAAAACCTAGATTTGATAATCTCACAATCTATGAATCTATCGAGAATGATGGAACTGCGACTTGTTATCTATAGATGAGATAAGAACTTTGGTGTAGATGTTAAAGCCACAATCGATTATAGAATGATTGATTGATAAGTTAAAGTGAATGCTACAGATTCAAACCCGATAAGTTTCATAGTTCATTTAAGAACCAAAGAGAAATTCTCTCCTAAAATGTGAATAAGTTTTCTAAATTGTCCTTTACAATGAGTATACAATAACTATTTATAGACCTACTAATATAAGTAAACAAAAAAACCTAACTCGAATAAAGGAAAAATAATCAATGCCGACAGCTTAAAATATTAAAAGTCAACCTATAATTTTGGACTAAGTTGGCACTAAAGTTAGCGGCTTTGGAACACATCTAAGCCAACTTTCTCTTTGTTCAAATCTGGCCACTTAGGCTAGTGGCCTTCTTCCTACACTGACCATTTAGGCCAGCGGCTTACACCACCAAGGTTGGCGGCCTTCAATAGTTTTAAGGCTATCGGCCTTAAGTCTCTTCCTCGACTTCCACATACGTGATCTGCACTTCAAGTAGGCTCGCACTCCTTAGATTAATCCTCTTAGCTTGATCTCTACCATCCTTGGATCAATCTTCTTAACTTGTTCTTCATCACTTATCTCATTGTTGATTACCAAAGCATTTCAAAAGTAAGATAACTTTTCTTTTATTTTACAAAAATTAATTTTTGACTTGTCTAGTAAAAACCAACCCCTAGTGGAATCACCAAGCTATTGAATCCAAAAATTTCTTATTGCTTTAATTTTTGCTTATATTACATCCAATAAACCTGATATTGTAATGTCCCATTTTCTAAGTGTCTACGTAACCTTTTACTTTATCTAAATACTCAAACTTGGAACCTAAAAGACAAATCATTGAGCCATCCTTAAAGTAAGGATTAAGCTAAGGAAGACTTCTAACCTATACCTATCTTACACATTTAACTTAACTCCATTCTAAAGCTAACCTACTTTTTAAAGTCAACACAATCACATTCCCATATAGAAGTATTCAAAATGAGTTACACCTTATACACATTCAACTTGTACTATAAGTTTTGAATATTAAAGCTCATCAAGTGGAATATCACTAGTCCTCAGCCAAGCATTAGCCTATAATAAAAGGCTAGTAGATCTCTAAACTTCTCTAATAATGATATCACAAATCTCTAAAGCCACCTAGAGTACCTATATTAAGATCTACATACCACAATTGGAAAGCACTACTAATTCTTTCATTTACAATGGTGTTACAAAATTAATTGCAATGAAACTTGATGATCTATTAAACAACAAGCCAACAAAAGTTGTGATATGTTACTCCAATTGCAATCAAACAATCTTAATTTATGAACAATTGAACAACTATGTCTAAATTAGCATGGATCCCCTTTTTGAATGTGGAACCCTAATTTTCCATGGAATAGTAACAAAATGAAAATTCCAAATTCTTACCAGATATTACTTATAAGTAGAATGAGGAAACAACTTGCAATTGTTGATTCAACACACAACAATCTAAGCCTCCACTCACCACAACCCTAATTGGAATTGATATGAGTGTATATGAAAAAGAGAGAAAGCCCCTTTTCATGTGATAACATGCTGTAAAAAATATCAAGTATACCTGATTAAATATAAACAATCATATAAAGTGAATGAAGACACTATGTGAGTGTCTTCGAGTTCCATTTGATAAAAAAGGACTCTTAATGCCAGGCTTTGTAGTCCTTCAGCTCTTGCTTAGTAATTAGCCCTGTTGACGAAATGGTTTGATTCCCATCAAGTTAGAGTCTCCTCAAGTTGAACTAGTGCACTCTAGAGAAAATTTCCTAAACTTATATCCTGATTTAATCTTCAATTTTGATCATGTATGATTAATCACCTGATTTACCTAGTTCTCTCAATTAGAATAAAAGTTACAACAAACACCTATATTACTATTACAACCCATAATCGGGCTAATACTTGACCTTAATATTTACATACGATTAACAAAATTTTACATAATGAGACATGGCAATCTACTAAAAAACTTAGAGAAATCAAGAGCATGAAACTTTCTTCTGCTTATCTATTGCTCATAAAGTCCTAAATCCCTAAAAGCCATCTTCTCCTTCAATTCATGTACTTGAGGTCAGCAAAATATTAATCCTTAACTTCACAAGAAGCAAAGTGAGCATTAAACAAAATAATCACAATATAACTTGTTACAAATAATAACAAACACTTCTCATTACAATAAATACTCATCTGATAATCTAAATTCTTACTAGAACTTCCAATTTTAAAATATAGCCTCACTTTCCAATGTAACCTAAACATTCAATTAAAATTCAACTCTTAGCACATGATAATAAACTACCTTTACTATTTTAGTCATTAACTTGTTAGGTATATTTTTCTTGTACACTTACACCTTATGTTAGTAACTTTTCAATGCACCTTTCACTTGCCACAAATAAATAAGGTGATTAGATCTTATAAGTCACTAACACCGAGCCGGTTTGTTAACTATATCACAAACTTACCAGATCGATTCAAAGATTGTACCACAAACTTACTAAGTACAAAACAAGACTAGCTTTATTTAAGTATTTTTTTTTTGTTAGTAAACATTAGTCATTAAGTGTCATGCAATTGTTTTATACCAAGCAAAACTTATATCTATTTGTCATTTGGAATCATGCCAATACTAAACTATTCAACACTTTAAAGAATCTTGACTCAAAGAATTTAACCTAGAGAGTCATGAGAGACTTAATCTCATAAGTGTTGTTAATTTAACCTTGAATTAGTAATCTAGCCATTCATATAGCCAAAACTAGCTTATCAACTCAATAACTAATGTATGAGCCCAATTAACCAACACAAATCTATATCAAATTCAAACTGACCAGTTTGGCTTCCTTATAGAAATGTTAGTTCCAGAATAAAGTATTAGCATAAGTATTCCTATTTTAATTTTAATACTAAAAAGTTTAGCCATAACTCACCTAAATAAGGGTTATTTATCTAATAAATAGTACACTAACCCCAAAAAAAAAATCTCTTTACACATGTAAACTATATATATTGGAGATCATGTGTGCTAAAATCCATTAAGAGGCAATGTTAACAAGGGTTTTGAAAATTACTTCAAATTTGATTTAGAACATGACAATTTCTTAAGGATTACAATATCCACTCCAAATTTTGTTAAGCAAAAATTATTACCGTAATCTATGTCAAGAATAACTCTAAAATATATTTTCTAGAAGTTTACAACATTTGATATCTTTTTAATTGATTTCATGAAATCGCAAAGCAATAGGACCTTATCGATGCCTAGAGCTCTGGCTACCGTTAAACGAAGACACCTTATTGTGTACTTGGATTTCTAATTATGTGGCCATCTTATCTCTTTTATTCAAGCCGACAATGATAAGGCAAAGTCCTTAGAGGAATCTAATAAAATAATGCATTTTTTTTTAATTTGTGAAATAGGGTACTCAAAGAATTTATTCCAAAAGTAGGTTGTGAAATCACGAATCGTGCCTACGCTTTCAAGCAACTACTCTAATAATTTTTTTTTCTACTAACATCTCCCATCGTCTAATAATTTCATCTAATCTTATAAACCTATGCTTTTAAGCCTATAAAAATTATTACAAAGTGACACTACAAATTTGCACAATATCACAACATATAAACTTAAATGTGTAAAAAAAAAAAATATTTTTCCAACGGTGTGTATTATAAATTTAGTTACTCACTTCCTCCATCTCTATTTCTTCTTCCTCCATTGCTCTTTCTCTCTTTTCTTGCTTTATTTTTTATGCAAGTTTCATGGATAAAAGAAGAAAAGCTTGTACATCTACGAGTGTAGGAATATCAACAAGAAATCTTCCTAATTTCTTTAGCGATTTCAATATTTTTTTCTCATTAAAAAAATAATTTTTTCCCATGATGCTACTTTTCATCAATCCATAGAAAATTAGCTATAATTCTTCGTAGTCTACTGTTTTGATTAAAATAGCAATAGTTTTTGTTAGTTTTTAGTGTGTTAGCTATGATTTATGTAAATATTATTGTACGTAACATGCGAAGAAGATAAACATTATATGCACTAAAAATTACATATTATTTTTTAATGTAAATTTTTTTTTATTATTTAAATTTTTTCAAAAAAAATTGTTATAATTAAATAATTGTTAAAAAAAATAATTTTAAAAAATACATGTTAATAAAAATGTTAACATTAAATTTTCTTATTTGAAAACAATAGTTGTAACTCTTTATAGACTTTTGTTTTTAATAACATACCATTAGTTATTGTTAGTTTGTAATGCGTTAGACATGATTTATGTAAATCTTATTGTAAAATTATTTTGTTACTAATTAATCATTAAAAATTAATTATTAAAAATTTCATATTAATATTAATGTAATATCTTGTGTTATTATTTAAATTACTGTAAAGTTATTTTGTTATTAATTAATCATTAAAAAATTAATTAGTAAAAATTACATATTAATATTAATGTGATATCTTGGGTTATTATTTAAATTGTCATAAAATTATTTTGTTATTTATTAATCATTAAAAAATTAATTCATAAAAATTTCATATTAATTATAAATGTAATTTCTTGGTTTATTATTTAAATTGTTGTAAATTTTTTTTTATTAATTAATCATTAAAATGTGTAATGCTAACATGTTTTGTTTTTGTTGTGCTGATTAGATGGAGCCTGGACCCATCAATTGATCTGTTTTGTTGTAGTAAGGACATCGTTCATAGGTCATTTGGGATGAAGAGGTAAACAACATATAACTTGTTGATCATTTTATGTTCCATTGTCGATAGTACAATGTTTCACTTCTTAACTTTTAAGATTGATCATAGCTTGTTGTTCGACGGTGAGAGTTATCACTTCGGCACACCGACAACATTATCCCCGTAGCTCCTCGAATGGAGCCATTCCTACAGTTAGCGGGATTCTAAGGTATGAGCTGCTTGCCCTTTATACAACTAGATTGGCATATGATAACCGCCATGGTTGAGAGGTGGAGGCTAAAGACATACACATTTCACATGCTGATTGGGGAGTTCACAATCACCCTACATGATGTTACTAATGTGCTTCAAAGGACAACTGCAATATAATTCAATGATGGAACAAACAATGTAACAATTCCCCACCAATTGGCATGAAACTTAACTTGTATGAACCCTAAAAGTGAACAAGAGAGAGAAAATAAGAGCTAATTCCTTACGCACTAGTTGGAATTAGGATTGATTTGATATTATTGATATTACGCACAATATAAACCAAATCTAACTTGCCACAATTCAAGAAGAAATGATAAGAGTTTATATGTGTGAAAAAGGAGAGCCTCCTTACGGCAATACTATCTAAAAATGATTGTCCAAAAGTCCCTTACAAAACCTAAATAACAAGTATTTATACCCTACTCTAAATAAGGAAATTACAACCATGTAAAATAAAGCAAAAACCAATCTTAAGGAGCACTTGAAGAACCAATTTATCCACGTGGAATGAGGTGAAGATGGCTGGTTTTCTCCAAGTGAAATGCAATTGAAATAAGGCTGGTTCTTCTTGTCTTTATAGGTTCAAGTATAGCTTACACACTTAAAATTGGTTTGCTGGTTTGTCATCGTGTAAAATCGACAAATGTACTTGTTGAAATGCAAAACAAATTACATCAAATAAATAAAGATAGTACGTGAAATGTCTTAGTTCCTTTTGTTCGAGAAGATTTCATAATGCTAGTTCAAGAGGTTTGATTCCCATAAGTTGAGGTCCAACTAAGCCTCTTAAGTGATGGTTAGGCAGTGATAGGGAGTAGTTCCTTAGATTAGATTGTCACATATGAGAGGTTGCTTGGAGTGAGTCTAGGTCCTAGCAATAGGGAAAGCTGCATTACTATGATGTGGCTTTAGGATTAGTACTAGGTCTTGCCAAATTGATAGGGAGTAGTTCCCTAGATTGGATTGCCACATATGAGAGGTTGCTTGGAGCGAGTCTAGGTCCTAGTAGAAGGTAAGGCCGCATTAGTATGATGTGGCTTTAGGATTAGTACTAGGTCTTGCCAAACTATGCTAATGGAGAATAAGTTATGCGTTATACATGGGTATATATCTTGCAACTATTTGGTAGATTTATCTTTGCTGATAAATCTAACTCCCTTGTCATAGCATGTTTCTACTATTGTTAGAGCATCTACATGTGATAAGGATGTATAGTTGGGGGTCCACATGTTTGGCTTGATTATATCACTAGCTTTATGTCACATTAGCTACGTTGGCTCACGAGATTAGAGGGGCAGTGATACTCCTATAGATTTGGGCATGGGATAAACTCCTATACATAGCACTTGTAAGTCGACACGGACTTATTATAGAGGCTAGAGCTCCATTAGCCACATACTAGAGGACAAAGCTGGACACACAATATCACCTAACCCATGTTATTGGGGCTTATCAAGATGCTCTTGACAAGTAGAATGATGAGTAGGTATTTCCTCAACCGTTTCTCCCTTTTCTATTTCATCATATACATTGTTCACCTTGAATCTTACTTATTACCTTTTAGGATGAGTGGGAGTCCTATGCAATCAATATGACTCACATCCTACCACCCTTCTATAGAGTAGGCAAACACATTTAGATTGCTTAAATGCCACTCATATGTTTCCAAATAGTTAAGTGGCATTTCCCCAATCGTGTTGCTAAGCAATTTAAGGGGTTTTAATATATTCCACAAGATGTGAACACACGGTTAGAGCTCCATCAGATTAACCTGCGTGGGAGGGTTGATACAAATTAATTGATACAGCATGCACCATACATATCCTTGTAGGACAAGCGTTTAGCCCAGTTGGTGTAGATGGAGGGCCCTCTTGGCGTAGAATAGGGATATAAGAGGTGGCATAGATCTATCAACCATTGATATATAGGACACACGAGAACAGTTCTTGGACATCTAGTAAGTTTAACATCAACACTAACTGGGTGATTCATTGTGTATATGATATTTACTCAATTTGCGATCCATTATAACTTGTAAGCTAATACATTACAACAAATCTACTGCATTATTTTAGTAGATTCCTCACTTGTCTAAAACAATTTATTTATTAGTTATTAAATTAAAATCATTAATCTTTTTTCATGCTTTTTATATGATATAAATGTATAGTTATAATTGTCACAATGTACATTTATGCTAACACTACACGATATGGACGCATTTTTGTTGAGGACCATTGTTTCCATATACTAAATCAATCTCTGCATCCCATTTTATGATAATTCGCTATTTGAGTCTTCAGTAAGTAAAAAGCAGAACAACCAGCTAATGTTCATAATATGGTTATTGTTTTTATATTCTTCATTTCTTAAAACAAATTTTATCATGTCATTCAATTAATATTCATAGCCAAATTATAATGTTTGAATCCAAAACCAAAGATATCAACCCAAGCCTTTACTAGTAGCCCGAAACTACGGGGTATCATTTGGGAATTTGAAATAAGCAGGAGGAAAAACTTTAGTCTAATAACTTGGCCCACATTTCTCCCGCAAGTTGCAAGGTAAGGTTAAAAATAATATATGATCTGTTTATTATTTTATTGAGATTGATTTAATTTTAAATTTTATCATTTAATTATATATATTAAATTACTATTATTGATTATCATTAAATTTTTACTATTAATATTTAAACTAATAATAAGATTTAAAATTGAACCAATTCTATCAAAACTATGGACCAACCATAGAAAATTCTCAAAGTGAAGATCTTGCCTTTTATGGTTGAAAAGTCCTCACAATAAGAGCTCCCTTTCTTTTACCTCTCTTTTATTTAGGTAGATAACTACCACCTCTCTTTTTTATATAGAGAAAAAGTTCGTAAAAAATGCATCAATACTATATAATTTTATGATAGCTTATCAAATTATTAAACAATCTTACTATATTCTATGCCTGTAATAAAAATATTAGAATACTAAAATTTTAAGACTCCCCTAAAGCCGGAGCAGGCAGCTTCATAGCTTGTTATACTAATAGAACAAGGAAAATGCGAAGTAGCAATAAGAAGAAGCCAAAAGGAGAATATGGTCCCTTTTCCAGTCAAAGAAATAAAATTACCTATTGGTCCTTTTTGGATTAAATTTATAATTCAAAGGATTTTCAGCAAATTGTTCTACTGCTCTCATCTTTATAAAATCTTTCTAATCTTTGTAGAAAGCTATGCTAGCTTGTGAATTTGGAGTTTCTTTTCTATCTCACCCATAAAAGAAAGTGTAGCTTTTGCCTTTCCATAAACAGATTGCTCAACTGAAAGCATACGAATCTGAGATCAACTTGTATGTGGAGCACGGGCTACTAAGTACAAAAAAAAGGTAATATAGATGGCTTTTCCTTGCTCTTCTTGCCTAACCTCACATTATATTGCATGCTGACTTTATCCTAATACTTCTGACTACATTAAAATCTCTGCTTGAACGGTTTAAGGAATTGGAAGCGATGGTTGAAGAAGTAAAATCTGAAGGCAGTTGTATACTGGTGGCAAATTCATTATTGCCCTACTAATCAGAGAAAAGTGTTCTAGTTCACCTACAAATGCATTGGCTTAGGTTTAGCGCAAAAAAAAAATGAAGTGGAAAAGGATGAAGAGCTTTTTGCAACAAGGATGTCAATTGAAGAGCTTGAATCATTGATAGCAAACAATCAGAAAGAGGTATTCTTTGCATTTATGTAACCATTGAAAATTGATCGCATTTTTAGCGTCTTCCCTATTTGCCCAAATAGTTTCATTATTATTATTATTATTTTCCTTTTACAGGCTTCAGAGTCTTCCCTATTCTTTATGTTGCCATTGAGAACCAAAAAGGTTTATTGGGCTTTAGTTAAGCCGACGTGTTTTAATGTTTTCTATGAATATGTTCTTGAGTTTTATATGATTTATGCAGTTTTTTTTTTATTATTTTTTTAATGTATTATGTCATTTGGTTCCATGTTGTTTTACGAGGGATGGTGACAACACAACTTTAATTTTCGAGTGAATGTACTTTAACTATTTGATCAAGAAATAACAGTAATGTCGAGGGCCTCTTTTTATGTTTTACAAGGGCATCCATGTGGTTTTATGTTATAATTCCTCATCAATAGATTCCATTACATTATTATATATAAAAAAGAAGGGTATATATGCTCTCTTCAAAATAAATTTTCATTTTGTTTGATAATGGTGTCGTAATCATTCATGTGCTGATAAAAATCTGCCGAAGGAAAGGTTAGGAACATTGTTGAGGATATTGAAAAAAAAAAAGGAAAAGAAAAAAAATGTAAACAATTCAAGGACACAATTATCACATTAGTTATAATATTTATAGTCGAAGTTGGCCTTTCGATTTTATATGTTCAATATATATTATGGTAACCTTGCACTTCCCAGGGGGATAACTTCCGTGGAATAACTTGCTAGATGAGGCATAATGCATATCGTTCGGAATATCATGCTTTTTAGGTTGTGTAGTTGTCTTGCCTTATAACTATGAACATTGTCAATTGTAGAAATTTGGTATCTTCTAATGCTTATGGTATTTTGTAGGAAGTGATTCAATGATACGAAAAAGGTGCGCTTTATCTAGCCATTAAAAAAGAAAATGGATGGTACTTTCTTCGTTTCCCCATTAAAGCCCATATTCAAAATTTCTTCATTGACTTAGAGATAAAGTTGAATGTGGAGTTGTTACTAGTGAGAGTTTGAAGTTGCTGCTGTTGCTAGAATTTAAATTCATAGTAGACCTGATCTATGAAGAAATTGAGGTTCCATCATCAAGACCATTTGCTTATAACAATTTGAAAGTTCAACTCGCCATTATTTGATTCAAGTTTTTTGCCTTTCTTTCTTTCTATCTATGCTTTTACTAGGATAAGTGGTATCTTGTAATATTCTTGTACATTACATTTACTAAGGTTCTTGCTATATAATTTAGAGGCGATTACTCTATTATTGATAACATGTTATGCAATATAGAACGTTCTTTAAAGAAGAAAAGGAGAAAAAATCTACTTTTTTTTTTTTAGAGAAATCAATAACATATATATACAAGAGAGGGCTATTTTAATAATGGTAATTACAATATACAATGTATGTTCCTATAATTAGGCCAGTCTAAACAAGGATAATAATATTTACTCCATATACTTTGTGATACAGCTTGACTTTTTAATACTCCCTATCAAGTTAGAGAGTGAGTATTAAGAACTCCCAACTTGCGTCTCATTGCTATGAAAGCTTCCTTCCCAAGTGGCTTAGTAAATATATTAGCTAATTGCTTAGTTGAAGAAACACATTTAGTAGTGATTGAACCATCTTGAATTTTGTCTTGAATGAAATAACAGTCCATTTCTATATGTCTGGTTCTTTCATGAAATACCAGATTCATTGCTATGTGTAAAGTTGCTCTATTGTTACAATGCAATACTATAGTCTTTTGCCTTTTTGTTCTCCAAGAAATAAGAGAAGATTCTAAAAAAATGCAATAACATGTAGTTGATTTCTAAGACACTAGACAACTACCCCAATCTGAACCACAAAAGGCTTGCAAGGATAAATTAGTTTGTGAAGGAAATAATAGACCTTGACTTAGATTATTCTTTAAATATCGCATTATTCTTTAAATATCGCAATGCATGCATGGCAACTTCCATATGAGGTTTATGTGGAGCATGCATGAACCTACTTAATATGTGTACTAAATAGGTAATATCTGGGTAGATAACAGTCAAATAAATTAGGCATCCCACAAAACGTCTATATAAAAATGGATCTTTTAACAGTTCACATTCATCTATTAGCTTTATATTTTGTTCAATGGAAAAATTTACAAGTGTAGCTCCCAAATATCCACCATCGTTTATAATTTCCAAAGCATATTTCCTTTATGAGATGAATATTCCCTTCTTTGATCAAGAGACTTCAATACCCAAAAAATATTTCAAGTCACCTAAGTCTTATTGGAAAACAATTATGTAAAAAATGTTTAAGAGTAGATATAGCAATAGGATCATTACCCATTATGAGAATAACATCAACATAAGTTAATAACACAGTAAACGATTTTCCTTTCTTGCATGTAAACAATGAGTAATCTACCTTGGACCGAACAAATCCAACATCTTGAATAGTTATAGAGAACTTGGCAAACCATTGACATGATGCCTATTTTAGTCCATACAAAGACTTGTTGAGGCAACACACAAGATTCTCTTGCTATCATTGAAGACTAGGAGGAAGAGACAAAAATTTCTTTAGAAGGGTCGCCATGAAGAAAGGCATTATGGGCATCTAATTGATGAAGAGAATAATTTTGAGTAGCTACCAAAGCCAATAAGCAATGTACTGTAACCATCTCTGCAGTAGGTGAAAAAGTATCATGATAATCGACACCTTCAAGTTGAGTATAGTCTTTGACAACTGAGTATGCTTTGTAGCACTCAAGAGAACATTCTAACTTGCACTTGATTTTGTATACCTAACAGTAGCCAATAGCATGTTTTCCATGTGGAAGAGAAGTGAGAGACCAAGTTTTGTTGGCTTCTAATGCAACCAATTCAAAGTGCATTGCTTTTTGCCAATGAGGTTATGATGTAGTTTCTTTATAACTTTTAGGCTTAACATCATTGATAATAGTAGCAATAAAAGAATGATGCTGTGGTGAGTAATGAGCATAAGAGATAAAATTGGAAAGAGAATATCATGAACTTTTATGTGGAAAAGATGACAAGGTTGACATTGATTCGGGAGACATCACTTGATTAAAAATGTAGTCACGTAAAGTTGTAAGAGGGACATAGGGTTGTTGAGAACAACGTAAAGGTGCTGGTGATGGTGAAGTTGGAATAGGAGTGGGTTCCACATGTGTATTTTGAATGGGTAAAGAAGTTTTAATGTTTGGGATTACAACAGGTATGTATGAATTTGTATTGGGTGAGGAAGAAGCAATTGATGCATATGGAAAAATATCCTCATGGAAAATAACAACACGGCTAGTGAAAACTTAATGAGTTTCAATATTATACAATTTGTAAGCTTTCCAACCTATAGGATATCAAAGAAAAACACAACGTGTTGCACGAGAAGCAAACTTATTAGGAACATGAACATTAGTAGCACATGCAAGACATCCAAAAACTTTAAGATAAGAATAAGAAGGTTTTTTACCATAAAGTCTCTCAAAAGGAATTTGGCGAGAAAGAATTGGAGTGGATAACCTGTTAATTATATGAACTACAATGGATACACATTTTGCCTAAAAATGTGAAGCAAGATGAGCTTGGAAACAAAGAGCTCTAACTTACTCAAGAATATGCCTATGTTTGCACTCAACAACTCCATTTTGTTGAGGGGTATAAATACAAGAATGTTGGTAAATGGTGCCTTGTTGTGCAAAATAGTCTTTCAAAGAAGAAAATCCACCTCCATTTTTAGTCTAAATATTTGCTATATTAGTATTGAATTGGTTTCTCACACAAGAGAAATAATTAGTAAGAAGATGACATGTTTCACTTTTATGTTGTATGAAAAGAACTCAAGTAAAACGAGAAAAATCATCCACAGTAGTAAAAAACTATTTAGCACAAAAAAGAGAAGGGATTTTGTCTATTCCCCAAATATCACAATGAATTAATTCAAATGGTTTAACAAAAGAAATTGAACAAATGGAAAAAGGAAGTCTTGTCTATTTTGCAAAAGCACGAACATCACAAACATAATTTGGTTCTAAAGAAAATTTCAACAAAGTTCTAGCCATGAATCCTAATCTAGAAGAAGACAAATGACCTAGGTGTCAATGCCATAAGATAGTAGCTTGAGGAGAGGAATGTTTTATAGTATGAGCTACTGCACTTTGAACATTAGCATTTGCAGCAATTGTAATCAAGTAATAAAGCCCGTCTTGTTGTTTTCCCAAACCAATCGTCATCCCCATCATCAAGTCTTGCAAAATACATCAATAAAGATAAAAAGTTACTAAACAATTCAGATCTCTTGTAGTACCGTTATGCATATAGTACAATTTTTTTTTTTTTAATTTTGTCTAGTATCTTTAGTGTTTTTTATTCAATGACATAATCTAATATATAAATCAAATAAATGATTGAGGATTTTATCTAATCTAGTACCATACTCTTATTCAATCTATCAGCACAACTTGAATAAGCCCCATTATTATCCTTCACATCAATTGAAAAGGATGAATTTAAAAATAAAACATAACAAAATGAAATAAAATATAAAACTAAGTTTACGTTTCAATGGAAAGACTAGTAATAAAATACTAAACTTCTACCTCCTTCCTCCTTGAAACAAACAAGAAGGATGATAATAATAATAATTAAAAAAAAAAAAACAAAAAGGAGTCCATGGTTTCTCCCGTCTTGTGTAAACTCAAGCGGGCTGATCATGTTTGCAAATCTGAGCTCATTCCGGACACCATTATCTCTTTTTTTCTTTTCTTTTTTAACCTATAATAAATTTTGTATGTGTATTCTTCAACTCGTTATATATACAAAGACTCAAATATATAAATAACACAAAATTGGGTCAAAAACATGTGAATAATATATGAGCAATTTAGCTCTCAATTTTGATTCCTTTTTTCATTTTTAGAACAATTTTTACCCTGAATGTTCAAGTATAATGCACGTGAGTGTTGTCTTTGAGCCAAGAGTTACGTGTAATTTTATACGTTATCTGTTAATCAAGTCAATAAATCAAACAACTAATATTAAACCAAACCTATGCAATTAAACTAAACCTATTATTAACTAATAATAACTAAACCTAATTTAAATTAATAACAACGAAACCTGACACTAGGTTTATTATTAATTTTACATTTAGTTATTATTACGTGATAATATGTTTATTTTATTAATTGATATTAGGTTTAGTTATTATTAGTAAATATTAGGTTTAGTTTAATTGCATAATTAGATTTAGGTTAATATTAATTGTTTGATTTACTGGAATGATTAATTGATAACTATATTACTCTCGACTCAAAGATGACACTTATGTTAATCTCATAACTCATTAACTTGAAAATATTAAAATTGATAAAGAAAAATTTAAATTACTCTAATTGAGATGAGAGAATCTCTTAATTTTTCTATTTGAGATAGAAAAATCTCCACAAAAGAATTCAAAATAATTCTTAAATTTTATTGAGAATGAATGAGTAATTCCTTTTCAATTAAATGAAAAACTATTTATATTACTAACTAAAACCCTATATCTTATTGATATGTAACTAAACATCTAACTATTGATACAAAAACTACTAAAGGAAAAGAAAACTAATCTAATTATGTAATCTTTTTTTTTCTTTTCTTTTTTTTTTTTTGGGTAAAGACCTCTTTTATTTCCGTTGCCTCTCTATTTATAATGATGATTGTTAAGAATTTATTATGTTATGTACAATTGCATGTATAGATGTTTATAATTGTATCTACTAGCCATTTGGAACAAACTCAATTTAAAACTCCTCCTCTATTTTTCCAAATAGTATGTCAAATAACATGGCCTCTTTACTGTTGTTCTGTTTCTGTCCTGGCCAATGTGAGACTTTGTTTCCTTAGTCATAACAATTTATGTACTGCATTTTATTTGAGCTTTTATTGTAAATGAAACACACCAAAATCAATAATAAAAGTAAACTTAAGTAATTAAGTTAAGAAAAGTTGTTTAAAAGTAAAATTAAAATTAAAAGAATTTTTTTGACTTTAGTAGATATATAAACACTTAATAGGACAATTTGGTTAAATGATAATTTCGATTCTAATTGAAATTGGTTGACTAGAATATTAGAAGCTCCGAAAAATACATTATAATATTAAAATATAAAATGTTTGAGATAACTATAACATTATTATTACTTTTGGTAATTGAATAGTAAATAATAGAAAAGTAGTCTATTGTTAAATATTCCTACTTTAAATCAGTTATCTATTTATTCTTATTTATTTTTTATTTTATTTCATTTTTTTACTTTTCTTCTCCCTTCCAATTAGAATTTGACAGCACACTCACTTTCTCTCCCATGCTAATCAATTCACTCATCAAATTCCATACGCGCTCTCTTGTTCTTAGACGACACCTTTTAGCTCCCGGTTGATATTTTTCAATGTGATCAGCTTTTAATTTCATTATTGATATGTATATATATATATATATTAAATTTTTTTATTAATTATTAATTTTTTTATTAATATATAAATTAATAATAAAATTTAAATTTAAATCAATTTAATTAAAAACACGAAGTTACCATAGAAAATTTCCTATTAGTCTGTCCATCACAAAAGGAAATAAAATAATCTGTGTCTCTCTCTGTCACGTAATAATCACTAATACACCCATATTTCCTCTCAATTCTTTTTTTCTCTCGTTAAATTCATGAGCACTCTGTCGACAAAACAGGAAGATCGGGTTTCCTGTCTTCTTCCCCGACGACGGTGCTGAAGCTTGAGAACCGGATGGTGAAGACTCAAGTTGGAGCTACTTTACACTTTGCCGGATCGGTGTCTTCCTTCTCCTTCACCACGTCGCTACTGGAGGTGGTGAAATCGTTACCACCGATGTCTCGTTCGTAACTCTGACAATCTTTCTGGTGAGTCGTTTGATAACTTCTTTTTATCAACAAAGCTTCTTTGCTTCATACATAGTGCTGTTTAAATTTAATGAAAGCTGCTAATTATGTCATGGACTTATCTTAGCCTAATATGAGTTATCTAATTAATTAATTATTTCAATGCTTGTCATCTAAGTGAATGAAAGATTTAATTACATTAATAAGTTAGGCTAATGAATAATGAAGTTATAATCGTGCATATAGACTTTCATGGCCTTGTCTGACCTACGACGATCGGTTTACGAAGAAAATGATCCGATTTTTTTTGCTGTCGATTTCTGGTTTGAATTCAAGTACGAGGATTTCGATAATTAACGTTGTTATGGGTTAAATTATTATTATACTTTACATTATTGCTCTGTGGGTGTACTGGTTCGAGATAAGCATACTCAGCTCCCAAGGATGTCGATTAATAAAATGAAGAACCGAGTGGCATGAAGAGCTGAAACATTCGAATGTAATCTTGATTAGTTAGACTGTTAATTAATTAGTTGCTTATTAACATATGATCAGTCGGTTATTTGATTACAAGATTAATTAAAGTGTTAATTAATTTTTGAGTTACCCTATTAGATTACAATAATACTATGTAATTTTTGTAAGTATATTTACTGAATTTTTCAAGATTTCCCAAAGTCAAAGACTGGTGATTAAAATACCGGTTAAGGTTCCTAGGAAAATTTAGGGATTTAGTACTTTGTTTATGATTGATAGGATAGAAATTTTATATATTGTCTTCATTTCGTTGGTGAAAAGACAAAATGGCCCCCAGCATGCTTCTTCTCCTTGTTCTATCAATTCAAGTGGAAGAGACCACAAAGATCTGTTCTTGTCCTTCACATCAATTGAAAAAGATAAAGTTAAAAATAAAAAATATAAAACTAAGTTTACTTTGAATAAAAGGACTAATAATATAATCTAGACTACCTCGTGCATGAAAGAGACAAGAAAGACAACAATAACTAAAAAAAGAAAAAGAAAAAAACGGTTTATGGTTTCTCCTGTGTTAAATCAACTAGGCTGGTTATGTTTGGACATCTAAAAGCTTATTCCGGACATCCGTTTCATTATTTTTTTCCTTTCGTTTATAATAAATTGTGTATGCATTTTTCAATTTCTGGGCATGAATTTTACTAGGCATTCAACTCTGCCTTATACTTCCACCGACTAGTTCCCTCAGTGGCAGCTGTAATATGCTGCCATCATTTTTTCTTGTATGCTACACGAGATACTCTCATAGAATAATTGTTTGAGCCTCAACCTTGGCATATTAAACCATCACTCTGAAGTGGTATCTCTCAACAGGTATATAGTATAGTGTACTTTCTTCTCTTCAAAAACTTCAAATGCTACAAAGGCTTTCTCCAATTCTTCATCCTATTGCTCAACATCCCATGGGTAATTCAATTTTGACTTAAAATCCCTTACCAATAGTACAAACCAATTCAAACCGATCAGCCCAACAAGCCTATCGCCAACATTTCCAACCATCTCTCCTTAAATATCACTTAACATCTATAGTTCATGTATCTACTGCTGCTACTAGTACATCATTACTCCCACTAAAGTATTTATTGCCTCTAGTAATTGTGTAATGTGGTCTTCAGTCGACTCTTGGCCATGCTTAGATGGTTTGGGTGGAAACCTGATGTGGAACTTGGTCTAGATATTCTCCTAGGCAATCTATAAGAGAGATTTACAAGAAAAATATGACACATAAAGAAAGAAGTTATGTTAGCATATCGAATACCTAAAGGTAGCATAGTGAAGTTAATACAACCAAATAATATCTCAATAACACTAGCCCCATATACTACCCACTTTCTTCACATCTCACTTTTTTAACGATTTCATTACTAGATAATTTAAAAATTTATCACTTAAGTTGTAATACCCTAAAACTTAGAACGAATACAACCTGCAATGTGTTCTCATAATATAACGACATGCGAAGACTTATAAATTAATTAAAATTCCGTAGTTTATAAAATCTCCACATACATAATGAATAGATTCTCTATATACATTAGTGGGCGACTCTCTAAAGTTTTACTTGGTATTTGTAAGTACAAAAGATCACAAAGATAAAATTGGAGTCTATCTCCTTCAAATATTTTAAATGGTAACATATTATATCATAGATACATTTGAGGCTCATGCTCAACATAACTAAGTACACTAAAACAGTAAATGTTCTTCTTCCTACTACTCCTAATCTGCTATATGGCTCCTTCAAATAGGATATCCCATCATTTTGAAATAAGATTTTAACTCAGAGAGAGGAAAGCATACACCTTTTAGAACCCATACATGCACCAAAACTATTATGGATTCGTTGAGTAATTTTAGTTAATAAAGATAAATTAAACACATGAAGATGTTCATCCTTGGTCCTCCTTTCTCTTTTGGTTGAGTCAATCTCTTTTAAGTTTAGCAATGCTCTCTTCATCCCTTTGTTGACCTCTTCCCACAATTACAACTTCTGGAACACAGAAGAGTAGCAAGTAAATAAGTCTACCAATTATTCTTATGTTGTTTAAGTTGATCGACCATCCCTTGAATTGATGCGATCATGACCATAATCGAAACACTTAAGCATGATACATTTAAAATTTTCATCCACACCCACATGGATGAGAACTTTGGAATGTTTCTTCCTTTCAAGTGCATTTGCACAAGTAAGTAGATGTTCAATGGCGAAAAAGAGGTTACTCCTAGTAACCCCACAAAAGTACTTGAGAAAGGGACCAACATTGCAATTATGGTCATAAGAATCATGTAGATTTATCTTCGAACTAGCTTGAACAAACTAGGTTTTAATGCTCCACAAATGGCCACTTCACTAGTTATGAAATTATATCCTCCCCAATGTTCAGCAGCATATTAGTCCTCCACAAACTTGAATAGTGGTTGGGAATAAACCTATAAGTACTTAATGGAAAAAAAATGTTTCTTCAGAGCAAAAGCATAGAACATCTTTGGTTGCTTAGGTGGTGAATTATTTAACATACCCCAATCATATGAATGACATTAGCAAAGATAATGAGCCAACATGGTCTAAGAAAGACTTTGCCTATAAAATTTGTGGTCATTGCCTTTGCCAGTATTTGTATCACCATTCATATGATTGGGAGACATTAATTAATATACCACGTAAGCAACCAAAGAGATTTTATGCTTTTGTTTTGTAGAAATCTTTTTTTTTTTTTTTAAATAAGTACCTCTAGGTTTATTCCTAACCATTATTCAAGTTCGTCAAGGACCAATGTGTTGAGCATTGGGGTGGATGTAATCTTATAACTAGTGAGGTAGCCATCTATGGAACATTAAAGCTCAATTTATTCAAGTGAGTTTGCGGATCCATCTACGTGACTTTTACGATGATAATTGCTATGCCAGTCTTTTTCTTAAGTATTTTTGTGGGGCTAATACGAGTGTCCTCTTGGCCATTGAGCATCCATTTACCGGTGCAAATGCACCTAGAAAGAAGAAACATTCCAAAGTTTTCATGGACATGGGTGTAAATGAAAATTCTAAGTGTATCATGCCTAATAGTTTCAATTATGGTTGTGACCACATCGATTCAAGGGATTATATATCAAATTAGGCTACACAAGAATAATTGGTAGACTTATTTACATGTTAATTCTTCCATGTTTTGAAAGTTGTTAATTGTGGGATGGGATTAGCAGAGGGATGAAGAGAACATTGGTAAAGCCGGAAGAGATCAACGCAACTAAAGGAGAAAGGAAGATTAGGGACGAAGGATCTTCATTTGTTTAATTTAGATTTATTAATAAAACTGGCTTGGTGGATACAGGACAGTCTAGGTGCATGTAGGAAAGAATTCTAAAATGTATATGCTTTCTTGGCTCTGAGTTAGCATCTTAGTTTAGAAGGATGGAACATCTTATTCGAAGGAGCCTTATGGTAGATTTGGAATGGGGAGTCAATAAAAGTATTGTCAGACAGTTTCTAATTTATGTTCAAATTCGTGTAAATTAATTTTGTTTGGCTTACGTTAGTTTCCTTTGTGTTTTAGGTTTTTGTAAACCTCACTTCCCACTTTGCGGTTGTATCTTCTTTCCCGTTTAATGAATTATTTACTTACATAAAAAGTATGTTTAAGTGGATGGATTCCTACTCTTGAAAATTTTAAGTTGATAGCGGATGGATTTGGATAAGACCCTAATATGTCAAGGAGATTGATAAACGATAAGCAATGATGCATAGTTCTAGGATTTGAGGTGTTTACAAAGCCTTATTTTAGATTAAGAAAAGAAAGTAGTTAAAGAATTGCTTATACCTGCTTGGAAAATTGTTGATAAGCTTGTGTGGTTGTTCATGGAAAGTAGAGATTGCTGACAAAGCAAGAACGAAGCCCACTGTATAACTCACCTCCTTCTTCAGCAGTTATCTCTGCAAAAGAATGGAAATCACTATAGAAATTAGACGTTTAGTCAAAGACTCAGTACTTTTCTATGGAGGGTATATAGTACCACAAAACTTGCGTTTGTGAATCTAGCAAAGGGAAAGGTGATTCCTTCCAAACATCGCGTCTTTTTGTCGAGATTGTGACAGTGGAGCATGCCTTATTGCTGTGTCCATAGGTTGAGGCAGTCTTGTTTGGAGCATAGGAATAAGGATACTAAAGAATGAAGTGGGTTTGTTTTTCCTTTTGGTTCAATGGATAAAGCTCGGAACTTTGGGATTAAATCAAAGGAGATCTATAGCTTAACTGCAAGCTAGAGTAGCGTGGGAGATATAAAAGGAACAGACGCTTGATTTGATTGGGGTTGTGATGAAGACGAGGAAGAATGGGGAAAAAAACTGAGATTGAAGGAGAGAGATGGCTCGCGGGGCAGCTTTGCGTGAGAAGATAGAGAGTATGGTTTTGTTGCGATTACAATTTACAGTTATAGCCCAGCTATGTGGATTCAAAAGGTGTGGTGGTAAGTAGGTGTTCTAATAATATCAATGCACGATTGTAGTAAATAAGGCAATGGAGCTGGTCATGGAAAAGGGGTGCATAAAATGAAGTTGAGGCCATGGTAAGTGGAAAGAATGTAGTAGGCTAGGCTTGCCACATTTTGGATGAAGAATTGGTACTTTGTTTGCTCAAACAGGCCATAATGAATCAATTGAATGCTGTAATGCGTATGACAATTGCTAAGTAATGAAATATTTAGCTTTTCTTGATAAAAAAAAAAATTCAAATTAGAGCTACATCAAACTCGTAAATGACCTATTAGAGCAAGAGGTTACAAAAGATACAATAGTATAGTTGTTATATTTGATATTTGATTTTTTTTATAATTAATTACTTGAAATTTAGAAGTATCAATTTAATATCTATAAACTTTTTAAGTTCATTTATAGTACCTGAGCTAAGTAGTTAATAGTAAAAATTGTGAAACTTATATAGTTAATTACAAAATTGGATAAAGTTTAGATATCAATTGACTTTTTTATACTTCAAGTTGTTAATTGCAAATTTAGATATAAAATGTGATATTTACCCTATATATATATTATATTAGTAGACACAGACCCACAATGTGTGTTCAAAAACTAAAAACAACGGTATAGTTGAATTTAAAACATAAAACAATTACAAAATGAAAATTTGCACATGGCCTAATAAAAAGGAAAATTGTGTTAAATGTTCTAAAATTTCCTAGATAAAATAAATATATAGCTAGAGTAATATAATGTAGATGTGCTTGCTACAAATCAACTAATTGCATATAATTTACTTTGTCAAATGAGATTTTATGTGCTTACAAAAACAATAAATGGAATATTAATTAGGGAAATTTATGGATTACAATGTAAAAATTTACAATATAAACATTCACTCCAATTAATTGACTTGTTGAACTTTTTACAAATCAATCCAAGGGACTTTTTTTTTTTTTGAAGAATGGAAAAAAAAATGAAAACCCAATAAAAAAATCTATGATACAATGGAAATGAAAAGAATAATAACTATTCAAACCTTTATGAGGCAAAAGTTTTTTACACCAAAAAGCTGCAAAAAAGTGAAATATGGAAACCCATATTAGAAAGCCTTTGGGAATATGGAAAAGAAAATGGATAATAATTGGTCAAATCTATATAAGGCAATACTTTTTTATCTTAAAAATCTTAAAAAAAAAATGTCAAATGTGAAAACCACAAATAGAAAGGCTGAGAAATACATACATTCAGTAATTTTTTTAATATTAAATCTTTTCAATATGAGGGAATTATTATAAAATAACTAGACTATGAAAAAATCACTTGCATGATTAAAAACATGTCTCAAAACTTCAATGATTCTAATTCTTTAGCATTCTATTACTTTTCTTGAAAATTAAGTTTTTTTTTTTTTCAATGTGATAATATTACACTTGTTGTGTTGGGTTTCTTAGAGGTAGTTGAGTCACTTGTAAAAGAGAAACAAATTAGGCTACGAGAGGTGTTGGAGGTTATTTTAGTGTGATTCCTTCGATATTTAAGTTAGCATAAGTGAGTTATGATATGGGTTTGAGAGTGTAGAGAGTCAAAAATCCTTTACTTGATAGTTTTCAATCTCTATTTATAAGGATTGTGGTCAATCCTTATATAGGAAATGTATTAATTCTCAAAATCTTTTCAAATATTGTGGAGAGCATATTTTAATTGGCCTTTTACTTATTCATAGCATTCTCTCATACTTATCCATTGTGATGATATGCGCGAGAGACCTGAATTGGAAGTTAGAAGCTTTAAACTTGAACCCAAGCAATTTTGTGCTAGAATGGATTGGAATAGGTCGACATGAGCAAGTAGAACTTAGACGAGGGGTTTTAGTGGGCTGAAATGAGCTTTGGGGGTTCATGCCCAAAATGCTTTATCAACAAAACCTCAAAGTGCTTGCTTTCCCAATTAAAATCACATAATAAAGCATTAGGGACATAGTATATTTACTATGCAAAAAGATTCTACTAATGTTTGTTCTAATTAAAAAAATTTCTCAGAGCTATTGAATAACTATGTAAAACATAAGGGTAAGCAAACGACTTTATTTTACAAGATACTCACCTATACCGTCCTTGATTAAGTAGGTTTCAAGTAGGTAATGAGAGTTAAAAGGCCAGCTTTAGGTATAAAATTTTCCGAACTTGCTCCATATATAATAGGGTACAGATACAAAGTTTACCTATTTTATGTCCACCATGGAAATTGTACAATAAGGTATGAAGGGTACAAATTCCATGGTATCTTATACCCACGCTATAAAAAATTATTAAATAATATTAATAAATAAATAATAAATAATAATATTATATTTTTTAGTCATTAAATATTTTAGTAAAAAGAAAAATAAAGGAGTATAGACCCATAAGTTAATAATCTAAACAGCTAAACTGATATTACTTCTTTCACTTTATATTTTCCATTTTCTTGCTTATTCTTCCCATTTTCCTCTTCAACTTTGTTTTTATATGCTTTCTCTTTATTTTTTCACATAACTTGAAATAATGAAGAGGAAAATTTACTTTTTTTAATTTTATAGGTTGTGGATATAAAGAACTTGTAATATCATATGTAAATTACTTTTTCAATATTATATAAACTTGAAACTTATAAGAGAAAAGGAAAAATATATAGATTACAGATGCTACTTGTGAAGTCCAAAAAATTATATAAAAAATTAAAGAAAAATAAATAGAATAATAAATATTATTTTATTCTAAATTATAATAATAAGTTTTTTAAAAAAGTTTAAACAATTAGAAAGAACGACTTTGGTAAGAAAGAAAAGATGATAAACGTAATAAATTGAATTTTATGAAATATGTTACCGAATAAATTTAGGAAGCGACGTAATTGAAAATATCCAAATATAGAAATATAAACGGATAAATGAAAATAATTGTAAAATTTAACTTTAGTTCAGGTAAATTAAATTAAAACAATAAATCATCCAAAACATATTTTTTAAACAATATTAGGTTAAGTAATGAAATTAATGTAAATTATAAATCTAGGAATTTCATATTAAAATTTAGAGTAAATATTTATCTTCGGAATAATCAAATTAACATAGACGTAAAATTTTGTAATAAATTGTTAAAGATATAATTTTTAAAAGTATTCTCATACGCGTGCAGAATGTTAAAATAAGGACATTTTTAAATAAAATATAATTATAATATAATATATAAAAATACATATAAACATATATATAACTGAAAAAAAAAAGTTTCCCATCTCTTTCTTTTCTTTCTTTTCTTTTCTTCTCCTACTTTCCCAGACCAGCCCCCCTGCCCCTCCCTCATCCCGTTCTGCTCTCTCTCTCTCTCTCTCTCTTCCTTTTTCTTTTTCCTTCCTTCTTCTTCTTCATTCGACCATCTTCTTCCCTTCCTTTTCTTTTTCTTTTCTTCTTCTTCTTCTCATTCTTCTCTTGCGCCTGCCCTTTCCTGGCAGTGTCTTCTTTCCCTCTTCCTTTTCTTTTTCTTTTTCTTTTTCTCTTCTTCTTCTTCTTATTCGGTTGTCTTCTCCTTCACCTCTGTACTACATCTTCACCAGCAGCTTCCGGCAAAAACGATCATGACGATAATCATGGCGACGACTAAAATAGTAACCACGATGGGAACTACAACCTTGTTTGCCCAGGTTACCTGTCTACAAAGAGATTCGGTTGGCCACATGAACCAAAACAACGGGTTATGGTTTCGTCTTCAAGCTAAGGAACAATAGGTGTAACCACGCGATGCTCGGAGTCAAGCAATAACTGCTGGAGTCCCGCGATTGAAACTTACAACACAGGAGCATAACGTGATCCTTATCCTTCCAAGCTTTAGCACGAACTTTCAGATGTTTCAGCGGCAACAGCAACGGTGATAGTGACTTGGTTCCGATGAACAGGGGAGGAGGAAAATTGCAGCAACGAGAAACTCCGACTATGGCAGCAACCGTGATAATCATGACAATGAAGATGACAGCAATACAAGCGACTCCGACGATGAGACAAGCAGTGACTACGATCCCGACGGCAACGGCGGTGATGACAATGATTTAGCAGCTCACGGATAGCCTTCAATAGCAGCGATGGTGGCCCCCAACCGTGACGATGACCCCAGCTACAACGGCAATAGCAGCAATGGTGTCCTTGACCGCAGCTTGACATCGTGTTGCCTTGTCTCCTTTCCCGACGACAGCAAGCGACGATGATAACAACAACCTGGCAGCAACAATGACGGTCCCAATGACGACAACAACCACGACCCTCAATAGCAACAACAATGGCGATGGATGGTGTGTGTGAGGGTGTGTTTGTGTGTGCGTAGAGAAGTGTGTGTAGGTAAAGAAAGTGTGTGGGTGTCCGTGGAGGGAGGCCGTGAGAGTGTGTGCGTGTGAGTGTGTGTGGATGAAGAGGAGGTGTAAGTGTAGTGTGTGTGTGGGTTGTGTGCGTGTGTGTACGCGAAGGAAGAGGATCGCAATAGCAACAACAGCAATAACTATGCCGGCGGCCACGATGGCAGCCATGGCAACACCAACAATGACCCCCATAGCAACTGCAATGATGATCCCAACAACGGCAATAACTATCACGGCGACAACCACAACAGCAACAACTAACGGACAGCAAGTACAAAAGCAAGTGAGCGAAGAGAAAGAGGAAAGAATGTGTGAGTGTGCAGGTGAAGGGTATGTATATGTGAAAGGGAGAAGGAGGAGCCGAGTGTGTATGTATGTGAATGATGGAGTATGGTGTGTGTGTATGTGTGCGTGTAAATGAGGAGGTGATGTAGTGTATGCAGAATGTGTGTGTGAATGAAGTGGGTATATGTGTACGTGTGGTTGAGGGTGTATGGTGTGTGAAGGTGCATGTATGTGTAGAGGAGGAGTCGAGTGTTTAATGCTTGGGAGTATGCACGTAGGTGCATGAAGTGATGTAGGGTGGTATATGTATGTGGGTGTGTGGTATGTGTGTGTATAAGGGTGTGATGTATGTGGAGTGTATGGGTATGGGACGGTATGTGGTGTATGCGAGAAGGGTGTATGCATATGGATGGTGTGAGGTAGGTGTGGTTTGTGTGTGTGTATATGGATGCCATGTAGTGTGTAAGGGTGTATGTGTATAGGAGTATGGAAGGAATTATATTTTTCATAATTATATTTTAAGGAATTATAGTACTCATTAAAATTTAAAAAAAAATCATTAAATATCACGAACAAGATAACAACAAAAAAAGAAAAAAAGAGAGTTTCAAAATAGGGGAAAACAAATGATGAGTTAGAGCATTTTCCCGTGAAATAGGATTTTCAATATTATAGAGAAGGATGATCAAACAATTGAAAGCTTAAAAGAAAAAAAATCAAATAAATAATCGGTTCATGAATATGATAAAACAGGTCATTATATTTGTATACATTTTCACAGCCCCGAATATATATAGTGAGTTGCTTAACGACATTAACACTACATGTGGCGGATTCCACTGTGAGTCAATGCTTCATTGAAATTTTGCAAATAAAATTTGCTTTATACAAACCAATTGTGCCACGATTAAAGAAAAAGCATACCTTTTTAGAGTGAGTCCATGCCATTAATCTTTATATCCAATTAACACTCCAGTTTATGAACATACTTGAAATAATAAACTAAAATGAGACAAATATAAAAATAATTAAGAATATTAATGTAAAGTTTATACTTAATTTTCAGTTACCAATATAATATAATTAACTTGATTGTTTTATAATTACTACACTATTTACTAAACAATCACAAAAATAAACCTAGTCTTAAGTAAACTTTAGTAATAATGTAAAGCCCTAAATATATCAGTCTTAAGACAATGTGAAAGATAAAAAGTAAAAAACCATTGAAAACCCCAATGCAACTAAACTTTTCATAATAGTGTAAAAATAAAAATCATAACCAATGTAAAATTACCAAAAGAGAAAAACTCAAAAGATATGCATTATTAGGGGTAAGTGGGTACACAATGGTTACGTATGAGGTCCTACCTTTACCCCACCATAAAAGGTATTCCTAAATTTAGGAACCGGAACTTATTTTATAATACATGAGAACCACCTTGTATCCTTTATCTTATAAACCTATAAATTTTACCTCTTTTTTTTACAAACTTCAAGTTTATATGATATTAAAAAATGTAATCTATATGTGATATTATGGGTTTATCATACCAAAAATTTATGGAACTTGTAATAAAATATGTGATATTAAAAAAAGTAATTTTTCTACCTTAATTATTTCAAGTTTTGCTATCTTATTATTTAGCAAATGGGAAAAATAATAGAAAACCTATAGTTAAAGAAGAAAATAAGGAAGAATAAGGAGACATCAGATTTAACTATTTAGAGTTATTAACTTATGGATTTATACTTTTTTTCTCTTTTTACTAAAACATTTATTACAAAAAAAATTATAATAATATTATTTACCTTTTCCCCCTTTTTACCGAAACATTTAACATACAAAAATTATAATATTATTATTTACTATTCATTTATTAATATCATTTAATAGCATAATTCCCTATAACCTATACTTTATATACCATGGAGTATAGGTTTTAAGGTAGGAAGATCTTATACTCTTATACTCATATCTTATTCTTTGAGAGTGGGTTTCAAAAAATTTATACTCAAAATATATCTTATAATCCCTAAAACCCATCTAGAACCTACTTGATTGTATAAAGTACGGGTGAGCATCCTATACAACAAAGTTACCTAGCCTACTCACCCTTATGCATTATCCTAAATTAAAAAAATGCATCTAAATTTTTTTTGAAAATTGAGCATGAGAGAGTGATTATGCATTATTGAAGAGTAAAAACCATTAAAAAACCTTAATGTAATTAAAGTTTTCATAATAGTGCAAAAATAAAAATCACAACCAAAGTAAAATGCTAAAAGAGAAGAACTGAAAAGACATACTTTTTCCAAAGCTAAAACAAAATGCATAAAAAAAATTCAAAAAAATGAGTGCAAGAGAGATGTTCTACATTATATATAAAAAAAAAATGAGATACTTCCAAAACAAATCTAAAACACGTGAATTAGTAAATCACAATGGGGGAAGAGATAGTGAGGTCAATGAAGATTCTGTCATCATTTGAGCCTCCAAATTATAAAAATCATACAAATAACATTGTAATTTCTCTTTTTGTAACCATTGCTAGCCTTGTCATCGTCGTGCTCTCTCTTTCCTATGTTAAAGCATATTTTGACCAACTATTTCTGTTTTTTCAACTTAATTTTAGAGGAGAGGAGAAGTATAAGTAAGACTTCATTTTAGAAGAGACAAAATGAGGGTTTGAGGTATGAGTTTGGTTGAAGAGAGAGAGACCTAAATGTGGGTTTTGGTAAAAAATGAGAATGGAAGGTCAAGTGCATGATTGGAAAATGAGTAGTTGTTGTTACACTACAACAATTTCAATCTTAGACAACATTTAATAAATGTTGCTAAACATGAAATAAACGTTGCAAAAAAGATTTAGCTACATTTAATAACCGTTGTTAATAGATGTTGCCAAAGGCCCATCACAAAAAATATCTGTGATGTTTATAAAATAAATGTCGCTAAGGTGGAAACGTAGCTAAATGTGTTATATGGGGCGACACTTAAATGTTGCTAAAAATGGGTAATACACGATATTTAAACGTAATAAAATGACAATTAAAAATTTAAAGGGCAAAAAAAAGTGCGGTAACTCAATAATATAAGCAATGTTTAAACGTAGTAAAAGACTAACATTAGCAACGTTTAGACATAACTAACAGTTATGATAGGTGATGTTTAAACATAGTAATAGCACAATTAAAAAATTTATAGAGACAAACAGCACGTTAAATGAGTAATAGTGGTGACATTTAAATGTAGTAAAAGATTGACATTAGTAACGTTTAGATGTAACTAATAGTTATGATATGCGGCGTTTTAACGTAGTAATAGCACAATTTAAAAATTTATAAACGTAACAGCATGGTAAATGAGTAATATTGGCGACATTTAAATGTAGTAAAAGACTAAAATTAGCAACATTTACATGTAACTAAAAGTTATTATATGCGACGTTTAAACGTAGTAATAGCACAATTAAAAAATTTATGGACACAAACAGCGTGGTAAATGAGTAATATTGGTGACATTTAAACGTAGTAAAAGACTAACATTAGCAACATTTAGACATAACTAACAATTATGATAGGCGACGTTTAAACGTAGTAATAGCACAATTGAAAAATTTATGTAGAAGAAAAATAAATAACATTCATACAATCATTGTTAGTCGTATCATATTCAACGAGTGTATCATCGAGTGCCTCATCTATATCCTCATCATCATTAGATTCGATATTAGCTTCGTGCTGCACTCCACTAGATCCTTGAACTGTCCTTTCTACTAATTCTCCTCAGATCATATCAGGACACATATTAGTTCTTAATAGCACGTCAACATCACAATTGATAACTAGATGTCGCTCATTTCCTCTTCCCTCATCCCCTATGACTAGATCGTCTAGGCTCTCATCCGCTAATTAAGCCTCCACATCGATGAACAAATTTACATTACCAATTAAATAGTCCATATTGTAAATATGGCGATGCTCAAAACATTGCACCACGCGCTAATCAACACCTAATTTCATGTCCTCCAAGTAATATACTTGTTTAGCTTGTGATGCTAACACATATGGGTCATTTACATACCAAGTATGAGTGACCTTAATACTTTTAATGCCATTCTCAACTCTAACGTTATGATGTCGGCTATCTGAATCCCACCGCTTACATTTAAATAAGGATACTCTCTCGTTCTGTATGTAATTGAACTCATACATATCTATTACAACCCTATAAAATTCTATTGATACCTGTACATCCCCATGATTCCCCTCTACAAGAACTCTACTATTCTGATTCTTCTTCCTACTATCGAAGTCTGATGTGTGAAACCAAACACCATTATATATCAACTTGCTGTATCTCTTGTAGTATGAATCGAGTCCTATCGACAATGCATATAATGCATTGATCACTGGGTTAGAACTATTATACCATGTTCTCATATGCACCATCCACAAATTAAAAAGTGAATGCTTATTTGAAAAAGTCAACTTCTCAATTACACACAACATTATGTTCTTGTGTTTATGTTATCCATAAACCATTAACGAAATTCCCTTTTGTGGTGCTCATCTATGTTGTCACCATATTGTGCTCTTAAAATGACCTTATGTTCCCTACATCATAGTTTTAACTTTGTTTAGTCATTAATTTATAGCAATATTGTAACATTTGAGATGCACCTATTCACACTTACTCTAAATAAGGCTGAATTTCGTGACAATTGTTGATGATATACCATGTCATGACTTCAACCTCCTTGTTTGATAACACAACATATGTAGGAGGGGAAATGAGACCAACTCTATTGGTGAAAACATCAACATCACCTTCTTTCGAGGAATCAAAATTCCTATCTGAATGATTAAATGTTGTTTCAATGTCTTGTAAGCGAAGTGAGCACCAAGTTAAGCACTCGTTAACAACATATGCTTCTACAATGGAGCCTTTTGGAAAAGCTCTATTTTTAACAAATTGCTTTAATGAACCCAAGTATCTACACTCATAAATTTACATGGAGTGTTAGAAGGTAGAATAATATTAACACACAATTGGTGAATATGAAAACTAATATCATACCTCTCAATGGGATACACCCATCAATAAGCAACTTATCCAGCCATCAACACTTCTCGAGGCAAGTGGATAGCTAGATGCACCATTATGTCAAAAAATGCAGGGGTAAAGATCAACTTTAGCTTACATAGTATGGTGACAATATCACTCTACATCTTTTATACCTCTTCAACATTTTGAATGCATCTACAAAGCTTTTGAAAAAAGGTTCCAAGCTTGGTTATGGCTATGGTGACTTCTTTAGGCAATATGCCACTAATACCCACAAGTAACAGCCTTTCAAGCAGAACATGACAATCATGGCTCTTTAGCCCGGAAAGCTTCAAGTTTGAATTATTGACACACCAACCAAAATGCGATGCATAACCATCGAGTAATCTAACTCCCCTTATAAACTGACAAAATGATCTCCTCCGTTAGTGCTTAATGAATAACTAGCACATGGCATGGAATACTTACCATCAGGCCGCTTTAACAAATGTAATTCCTTTCTAATGCCAAGGTCCTCTAGATCAAGCTAAGCTTTGTAGGTGTCTTTTGTTTTACGCTCAACCACAAGAATTGTATTAAAAACATTCTTACAAATATTCTTCTCAATATGCATAACATCTAAATTATGCCTAAGCATCAACTTTGACCAATATGGCAACTAAAATAATATTGACCTTTTTGTCCAGTTAAACCCATCAGCGTAATGGATTCTTTTCACTTTATCTGGATGTTTTCCCATAAGCACATTTGTTACAGATTGTAATTAGTGAAGTATATCATTACCACATTATTCTTCGGGGGCTTTATGATTATGATGCATTCCATCGAATTTTAAGTTGCATCTCTACCAATGGTCATTCGGTAACCGCATTTTATGACTGACATACCCAATCTTGCTGTTAAGCCTTATTGACGGTGTTTGGTCTTTGCATACCGGACAAGCATTGTAGCCTTTTGTACTCTACCTAGACAAGTTCCCATAGGCAGGAAAGTTATTGATGGTTTACAAAAAAGTGACATGCATTTTGAAAGAAGACTTTAAATATGCATCATATGTCCATAATCCATTAACCCAAAGATCCTTTAATTCATCGATTCGAGGTTGCAAGTAGACATCAATCTCCTTCCCTAGTGCTTTAGATCCTAGGACTAACAATGACATCATTAAGAACTCTTTCTTCATACACATCTAAGGTGGCAATTTATATGTAAGTAGAACCACAAGTCACATGCTGTATGATTGGCTCATAGATCCAAAGGGAATGAAGCCATCACTAGCTAGCCCTAACCTGACATTGCAAGTCCTTAGAAAACTCAGGGAATTCAATGTCAAAATTGACCCAAGATAGCCCAAATGTAGGATGACCCATACAGTTGTCTTGTTTGTTATGTTCTTCTTTATGCCAACACATTTTTTGAGCGACTTTAGCATTCATGAAAAGGCATTGCAACCTTGGTTTCATAGGAAAGTAACGCAAAACCTTTTGAGGAATAACCTTCCTAGATCCACCACACACCTTATACCTTGAGGTACTACATATGGGGCATTGTGTGAGGTGCTTGCTACTACCCTAAAACAAGCAACAATTATATTTGCATACATGAATATAATGGCAACCCATGCCCAATTCCCATAAGTACTTGTTTGCATTATAGTATGACTTAGAAAGAGTCTCTCCATTAGGGATCATGTCATGAAGAAGTTGGAGAAGCATATCAAAAGACTTATGACTCCACTTGTTGTATACTTTTAAGTGTAGTAGCTTCATGATAAATGAGAATTTTGATAACTTACACCTGAATGAAGCTCTTGTTGTGAGTCAGCTCTTAGCCCATCAACAAAATTAGGTGGGAAATCAAATCCATCTATAGGAGTTGGACCTTCACCTTCATTGTCAATAAATGCCTCTAAATCTTCTAGCATCTCATTAAGTTCATCAATGTCGTTGTCATTTTCCTCATTGAACCCCTCACTTCTGTTTGTTCTCAAATCATATTCTTCATGATGTATCCTACATTGAGTTCTCCTTGGCAATTCAATGGTTGGCTCCTCACCATGGTATATCCAACAACGGTAAGTTACATATATCCCATCAACAAGCAAGTGTGCTCTTATTACATTCATAGTGTGTGAGTTGACGTTTAAGAATTTCCTACATGGACAACTTAACCTCTTGTCTATTCCATACTTCATGCTTAAGTATGAAGTAACAAACTCTACACCTTGTAGGTACTCTTTGCTTTCAATATGATAATTCATCCAACTCTTATCCATGACTGTAAAAGAATCCCATAGCAAATCAAAATGTAAGATAAAAAAGTGTTTAATAATAAGATTGTATGGGAAAAAAGTGTAATCAACACACACCAAAAGAAAAGGTTGGCTTATGGCAATTCAAGGACATATCTATCATGAAAACTTTGGGTTGAAGATTGTTTGGTTCTTAGGAATATGTTAACAATTATAGTTATGGTTATAATCAAAATTAATTCTTCAATAGTCTTCAAGAAAAAACTTATTCAATTTTATTAGCAAAAAAAACTACAAGAGCAACAGCAAATCAATAACACCCTTTTTAGATACAACAACTATAGAGTTGCACTAGAAACAAACTTAAGAACTCTGAAAGTGAATTTAAGGTAAATCTTTAGGTTTTTTAAGTGTGGTGAAACAATTGGCTTCTCTCCATGAAGCAAAGAAATCTTGAAGACTACAAGAGCAACAACAACATCAATAATCATAAATCTTTAGGTTTTCTGAGTGTGGTGAAACAATTGACTTCTCTCCATGAAGTAGAGAAATCTGCTGTGCCTATAAAATAAGTAGGAGATTGTATAAAATAACTTTTCTTTCAATGGCTTCTTGCAATTAGAAAGATCAATGGCAATAGGTCATAGCCGAATCTGTTGCATTGGTAAAAAAATGCATCACTTGAGATAAAGAAGGAAAATAGTGAAATTAAGCAACTTTAGCATGTTTCCACACAATTTTTTTGGGGAGAATAATGAGCTCATTGGTTATTTTTCATCTTTGTTTTAGTAATGGTTTTAATCTGCTCTGTCTCTTATTAAAACTTAAAACTCTTCTTGTTGCACAGAGAATCTTGTACACATTGAGATGAGGGATGAATTAGAAGAGGCTAGACAATATAGAAGCAACTTATCCAATCTGCCTCATTCATATTCAAGGTTTATGAGTCATTGGTCAGAATGCATACTCAATCCTTCAAATAATAGTAATTTTCCCACAAAACAACACCACTCTCACCCCTACCGTGGGCGCCCTACCTATTTTGTTCAGACTGTATATGCCATAATGATGTATCAAAAGAAGAAGAGATCTGTTTTCTATTGCACTCGTTTTAAGTTATTCCTCCATATCAATCTTTTATGTATTATACATCCTCATGACCTAAGTACATGGAAACATCATAAATCACCCTATCATTGTCTAACTTTGACTTTTGTAGTATTTTGTTTCTGGTGGGCGCAACTAATAGTAAAAATTTACCTTAAACTCACGTATTTGCAAGTGGTGGTAGTTCTTCTTTAGTTGCTGTATTTGTGTACTTCATGTCCAATGTCTCTAAAGAAGGCAGGTTTCTTAAGAACTCTGGAAGTGAATCTAAGACTACCAACCTCAAGGCCAAGTACCTTAGAAGAAGTAATTTCCTTAGTGACTTATGAAGTTGTGGCTTGTAAACACCTTCAAGATCAAGCACCTTAAGTAAAGCAAACCCCCTTTTCTTTAATATTATTTTAAGCAAAGAAGCAACATTTTTCTTCAGTAATTACAATCTTATTCAAAAGTTAATGACAACATTTGTCTTCACTAACTCTCACATGATCCCTCTTCTAACTCCACTAGGTTCAAGCTAATGTATGTTGTATACGCATATACAACACCGAAAGAGGTGTATTCTACAACTAAAGTATTAGGAATCATTGTACAATCCTTTAAACAGAGCATAATAGGACATCATGGTATCTTAACATCATACAACACAATAGCATAACTTTATTTTGTAGATAATCATGCCTTATGTTCGATCAATTAGATTAGGAAAAGAGTGGACAACTTACCTCGACAGCAAAGCTACTGTTGGACGTTAGACGTTGTTCAACCAAAACAAACGACTGGCGAAGAAGAAACACGCTATTTAACGAGAGCAATGCTACAACTGGTCATCGGAATGCTGCATTTTTGACATACTAAAAAAAAAATTAAAATTTCCACTCCATCATAAACCAAGATGACAGATAACCAATGCCACAAAATCTAAAGAAAGATTATTTATAAATGCAGATAGGTTTCTGACACTAGATGATACTAAATGCAATACTAAATGTAAAATCTCCAATAGTAACAATCAAACACGCTTGAGTCTATGTAATCATATACTAAAAGAAAAGAAAAATTAAATCTTTCTACAGCAAAGAACACAAAAAAGGTTGATTAAATCAACCTTGACACACTATTTTTGTTGAACCAACAAATTTCATTCTTTGCCTTGTCATTTCATCAATGTAGACAAAATAAGAGGGTTTGTTTACAATAACAAAAATAGGGATTTGTGATAACTAAACTAGTGGGTTATATACCTAACTTCCTACGTTTAGCTATTCTAATCACTTCCTTCCAACAATGATATTATCCTAAAAAGTTGATATTTAGTATGTATATTATATCATCCCTACAAGTACACTATCACAAAAGTTGTACTCCATGTTGTCTAAGAGGTTTGGCTATGATAGTTTGAGCCAAAAGAGGCCACATTCAACTTCTTGCAATGAATACTCCTCATTTGGATGAATTCATAACCTATATTATGCAGTAAGATTTCATGGAATATACTTTCATACAATATTGGCAAGACAACAATAGGGGAGGCCAATATGATAGAAATAAATAAAGGGATATGATATTGTCATAGGATCCCTTAATTATAAGTGTACTTAATGTCCACTAGGCACAACAATAGCACCTGCCACACCAAGCTTACCAAATAACACTCCTAGCACACGAATGACACAAACAACAACACTCTTAACTCACAGATGAAACAACGCTCCTAACATTATCGGCATCAATGCATTACGTAGAGAGTTTCCAATAGAAATTGGACAGTAATCATATTTGCTATCCTTGTAAATTGTATAGCTGTTCAAGGTAGTGATCAATTAAGATAGAGCCTAGATGAATAAATGTTTCAAAAAATAGCTTTACGCTTTTGCTTAAAATATAAAATGTAATGATTATACAAAAGAGAACAAACCTATAACCTTAATTGATGTTGAAAATTACCCCACGAATACGACTGATGCTTGTCTTCTAAAGTTACTCTAGCTTCTTGTTAAACACACCACCAATGATATCTTATGCTTTTAAAAAGCCAACTTCTTGATGGCACTTGAAATTTTCAATCAATACTAAAAATGGAAGCAAATGAAGATCATTATGCCAAGCGTAATGACACTAACAGTTTTGCAAACTTGCATTAGAATCCAAATGGCATAAGCTTTGTAATGACACTAACAGTTCATCACGAAGCTATCTTTAGTAGTTCTAAATGAGCAAAGAACTATGCAACAACCCTAAAACTATTTCAATTAAATGTAAGGAAGCCAAGGTGAGAGAGGCATTTCAATGATGGATGAAAAGAGACTGAAGAAAAATCAAGTTACATTATATAAGACCTAATTGTTCGGATGCTTGACACTAGCTACAAAACATCCCCTGTAGCTTTAGTTATATGCTCTGAACACAACAAACTCAACATAAGTTCAATGCCTTCCCACAACAAGTAAGAATTTCCTCATCCTATATGTTAATTGATAACATCCCAGACACAAAAAAATTTACTAAAACACTATCTAACAACCACATCTTATAATATTTTTCAATAAAACTTTATACACCACTTAGTTATAATTCATTAGGCCCTAATCTATACTTAAAATGTCCAGTTTATTTTATTAGCTTGAAATTCCATTATCTTTCATTTGTTTAATATAGATTATCAATGAAGCCTTACATAACATTTTTGTCTTTCAAAATTACATTTTTTTTCCTGTTACCAATGTACTAAGAAGAGCAAGATCACAAGGAAGCCAGACAATAGCAAAGCTTTCACAAATAGAAGGCCTTATGTGGGATCTTTCTAGCTAAGTTTTCGAGAATCATATAAAGGAGGAGCCTAGTAACAAGGGAAGAAGTGGGCATCTAGTGATTGTGCATGAGCAACCATAACACCACAGAATGCCATTATTGAAACAAAACAGAGTAGCATTACAACTATTTTGATGATTCAATTTTCTTGAAACCTATTTACCTAAAAAAAAAAGATGATTTACCCAAAAAATTTTGCTTCAAACCCTAATTTTAGTGAATGCTCAGGAACAAAAATCTCACCTTGATACAAATAGAAGACTACGATTTGAAGATGATGGTTCCTCGTAGGTGATGATGCTAGGTTTCGAAGTAAATTTCTTCATTCCTAGAGCGGTAGACATTGTTGACATAATCACCAAAGACATCGTAGATGAGAGAAAATGTTTTTAGGGTATAAAAGGCAGGGTTAAGCACTGTGGCCAGTTTTGTTTTTCTTTTCACCGACTTAGTTTTTTTTTTTTAATAATTTATATTGTCCTAAAATAAAAAATTTAATTATTTAAAAAAAAACCTAAAATGTTTTTTAATGTTTTTATTAAGGGGAAAAAAATCATGAAAAAAAATCAAGTCTTACAATAAAAAATTTATTATTGAATTAGAGTTTATATCTTTAACTTTAGTGATAAACGTCGCTAATAATATATTTTGTGCGATGTTTAACAAACGTGACTAAAATACATTGGAATTGGTGACATTTGTAATACAAATGTCGCCAAATGTAAAAATTCCTATAGTGTAAAGACAATAAAATATGCTTTAATAGAGTATTGAGACAAGTAGAGAGTATTCTATTAACATAATAGATGAAGATGAAAATTAGATGGATATCATGAAATTTAAATTACTAAAAAGGGCTTCAAACTAGTAAGGTTTTATAGTTTGAGTGCTCATGGTATAAGAGAAAAACTTTTAATATAAAAGGCAATTAATGAAATATAGTGTTGGGATTAATTAATTATTAATCTCATAAACCACACTCACTAGAAGTAGCACATGTAAGTGCTTATGGGATAAGAGAAAATTTTTTATTATAAAAGGAAATTGATGGAATATAGTGTTGGGATTAATTGACTATTAATCTAAAAAACCACACTCACTAGAAACAACGCATGTGCAAAATTAGGGCCTAAGTATGAAGCAAAGTTAGTAGAAACATACCTAAATTCATGATGGAAGGCATATATGTAACTAGATTTAGTGTTGGTCATCTAAGTCAATCACATGAGACCTTAGAAGTTTTGTCTACCATGGTTATATATACATGTTCACAAGTTAACTACTTGTTAATATTTTATTATTTCCAATTTGGGCCATTATAGAATTGAAAATAATATTTACAATCTTTATATATATTAACTCATACTTAATTTAATGCATTAAATTAAGTCCATAACCTTATTAAATCACTTTACTTGGACCTTATATAGTATGATAGTCTTAGTACATAATTATTATTATTGACCCATATAAGCTTATATGGCTTATTATTAAAATGAACCTAACAATCTCCCAGCTAGGCTGTGTACATGACCTTTATAATTGTGCGTAATCCTTATGAGTATTCAAAATTCTTGCTATCATTGTCGAATGCATTTCCAAACAATCTGGTCAATTAATCATATCAACATAGGCCTAAGGTGGGTTTTGTTACATATGTTGCAACTGACACTATCAACGATCACATATATTGTCATAATCAAATGACGTGGATCAAACATGGATGTGTAGCATGGAAAATACATTTAATGTGATCTAACATATGTTTTTCCAATTGGCCCAAAATTATACCTCAATGAGATCAATTTCATAGGAGTTTAGAAATCAACAAAAATGTTACATAATTGAAAATAACCTTAGAACTGAAATTAACTTTAACCATAACTATACCACAGTCTATATTCAAAATAACGAACAATGTATCTAATTTAGTAAGCACTTGCTGAACATCCATAACAACCCTATGAGCAACATGCTCATGAAAAACCTTTAATGGAAACCCCTTAGTAAGCGGATTTGCAACCATAGAGTTTGTCTTAATGTGCTCTATAGACACCTGTCCATTCTAAACTCATTTTTTCACAATAAGGAACTTAATGTTTATGTGTTTTGACTTCATCGAGCTCTTATTGTTATTGGAATATAGCATTGCTAACTTATTGTTACAATATATCCTTAGTGCTCTTTTTACATTGTCTACAATGTGTAGCTTAGTGACAAAGTTCTACAGCCATATTCCATGATTAGATGCCTTATAACATGCTATGATTTTTGTTGCCATAATGGAATAAGCTATGACTATTTACTTAGCACTCTTTCAAAATGGTTTCTCTTATAAGTAGATATATGTAACTTGATGTGGATCTCCAATTATTTTAGCATCCAATGAAATCAAAATCAGAATAACTGATGACCTCCAATTCACTTGATTTCATGCATATAAGCATTTAATCATTTGTTCTCTATAAATACCACATGACTTGCTTGGCTGCTTTCCAATGATGCATTCCTAAATTCCTCAAGTTTCTCCCTAATATCTCAACAATGTACACAATATTTGGACATGTACATACTTAAGCATATAAGACTTCCTATAACTAAAGCATAAGGGACCTTTTCCATTTCTTTACCTTTAATGTCATTCTTGGAGCATTGATAAAAGCTAAATTTATCACCTTTAGCAATGGGGGTGTAAACACCCCATTTTTGCCCTAAGAATGAATAATAATCAATAATAATCAATTTTCAAAATTTTCCAATTTTTCTTTAATTTAGCAAAAATAATAAAAATATTCAAAAAAATAAAAATAAATAGGAAAGCACATCAATTTTGAAAAATGATTTTAGAAATGGCAATATTAACTAATAAAAAAATTTTACAAATTTTTGAAATTTCAAAAAATACAAAAAAATAAAAAAATCGCACTGCATATATGCAATTTGCGAAATTAGAAAAATCAGGAAAGTGGGCTAGCCCAACTGGTCTGGACCACGGGTTAAGGCGCGCACGAGGGGGGCTCGGTCGCAGGTTCGAATCGCAGGAGGTGCAGTTTCCGCGTTTTGCATTTTTCTTACTTATCCAGGACACGTGGCAGCATCCGATTGGCTGGAGGGAGCGCACGCGCCGGGCGCGTGATCGTCATCTACCTTGGGTCCGAGATCGCCAGCGAAAGAGAAAATTCGAATTTCGGTCATTTCGATTCGATTTTTTGCACAAATCCAATAGATCTTCAACAGAAATAAGATAAACTTTATCTAATTGGAATCAAATCGCAACAAATCAAAGGATTTACACAAATCGGAGTTGGTTTTTTTAACCGAAAATCCGATTAGCTTCGATCGGAGGAAATCTGAGCTTATCCAGCTCGGTTTCAAGTGCCTATAAATAGGAATCGAAGGGAGGAAGCCAAGACACGAATCAGAATTGAGAGAAAGTGAGAAAAGAGTGCAAATCGGAGGAGACCCAAAATCGCGATTGCCGACCGGAGTTGAACCACCACCAGGAGACGATCTGGGAGCAAACCACCGCCACCATTAGATTCAACACCCTCAAGAAGCTAGGATTTGACACCTCACCGGCGAAGAAAGACCGCCGGAACGCCGTGAACGAGCATCCTCCGCCGCTGCATCCAACCGATCCGACCCGCGCATCGACCCGGATCCAGGTAAGTCGGATTTTCCAGATTTTTTTAATTAATTAATTTATTTTATTTTATTTATTTATTCCGAATTGATTTATTATTTGTTATTTATTTATTTATTTATTGGTTTAGGTTTATTTTCAATAAGTAAGAAAATGTAGAAAATAGGGTTTTTTAGATTTTAATAATGTAGAAAAAAAAACATAATAAAATATAGAAAAATAATAAAATATTAGGAAAATAATTAATAAAATTTTAGATCTCAAAATATGATAGATAATAACTTAGGATAAAATTTTTCACAAAAATCACAAAATTTATAAAAATCATAAAAAAATCACAAAAATTATAAAAAAACTATAAAAAACCATAAAAAATCATAGAAAATCATAAAAATCATAAAAATTAATAAAAATTAAAAAAATGAGTTTTAACACTTAGAAAAAACCATTTTTCTCAAATAAATCCAAAATTGATGTTTTCCGTAAAAATCATTTTCAAAAATCAGATTAAAGCTTAGACTTAGATTTTTTTAGAAAAAATCCCAAAAAATGATAAAAACATAAATCAAAAGAGATTTCAAAATTAAAATTCACAAACAAACTTAAAGTTTTCAAAAAAGCGAACTATGGCTTGTTTGATCCTGGATAGCAGGTATGTAGGCACCCATTCGGGTCAACTCATAAAATGAAATAAAAAAAATCATTTTCTAGAAATAATAAAAAGTAACAGAAACACAATAAAACACATTTCGAAATAGGAACAATTTTAAGAGATTAGGTGGTAACCATAAGGTTTTAATAGGTTAGCCTCCGGACTTATAAACTCTGGTTTTCCCTTTTCCTCTTTTCAAAAACGAGAAGAAGAAATAACGACGACTAGTGGTCCAAATTAAGACTAATCCGCTCCTTTAGTCTTAATTCAATATTTCCTAACAATAGTTGGGTGGTGACTCCAAAAATCAAACAAAATTCCTAACTCAAGTCGAGGATCTACATTAGATGGGCATAGGGTCTAGTCTGGATCGGATTAGGAATGGGAATGGGAATGTGAAAAATTAGACTCGACAGGATGGCGACTCCATTAGGGATTCATGTTAGTAGGCTAGCCACCTGAATCTTTTCGAATTGTTCTCTTTAAGAAATGTGTTTCAATTATTACTCTGTTACTAACTTTGTAGGGATTAGTTAGATTTTTAGTTTTCTATGGGGGTTTGCATGCATATGTTTGTGTGAATAGATACGGTCGAACCCGGATCGTCCTAGAAACCTAAGACGGGGAGCCATTGTGTAGGTTTCGGGCGAAATGAGTTGATTCACCGTTCGGGACCGATTAGGCTACCCCACCCCATGCTTCGATATGGCCTGAGATCCATTTCTCCGAGAATGTGGGAGGTCATAGAGCTCGGGAACCAGTTAGAACCAACCTACTTGCATACATAACATCATGAGGGGGTTGACAATTGATGACAATGTAATGGTTTGTTATCTTGTTCATGGAGTTCGAATTTATTTCCCTGTAATGTTTTCATAGTTCGGTTTGTAATTAGGAAATTTCTTATTGTAAATAGATGGCTAGCACTGCAGTCGATCGTCTCCTCCGTAAAGAAATTCGGGTGTACAAACCTTTGGACCCAAAGTTGGTACTGGACCATTGGTTTACCTTGTACAACCCAGAGGAGCAGGTCTTCATCCAGCAGAAGATCGGCCCCATCCTCTCACTGACAAAGATAGAGGAGAATTTGCCTTTAGTCCGGGCCATGCTCCAATTATGGGAAATCGATCCCGCTGCTTTCTTTATCGGGCCGCATGAGATCACCCCTACCCTGGAGGAGTACACCCAGTTGCTACAGGCTCCAGCACTAACCGATCGAATCTATATGCCAGACCTCGAGGCCGGGCCAGCCGGTACCTTAAGCAGATTATTAGGCATCCGTAGAACAACAGTCAACAAAGCCCTAGCTGACTGTAATGGATATTGCATACGAATGGAAGATTTAGAAGCCTGGTTCATCACTCGAGAGGACAATGGGGATAGGAAGGACATACTATGTGGGGACCCCAAAACTTACAGACAGAGAAGGGTGAACGCTTTCATCTTGACAGCCTTCGCCACCATACTGTTCCCCACCGAGACCTTCTATATTCACTACCGGGTTGCAGGGCTGGTGACCCAATTTCTGGAGGGAAGATCTTACATCCCGGCTCTATTGGCTGAATAGATCCGAAACTTGAATTTCCTCAAGAAGAAAGGCCATGGGATCCTTCGCTCAAGCCTTAACCTTCTGCTGATATGGTTTGTAAGCCACCTTAAATGCTTCGGGCTAAACATGGTCCAAAAAACCTTAACCCAAGAGGTGGATCTTGTGGATTCATGTATAGAGAAGGTGAAGCTACCCGATGACCTTACCAGCCACAGTTGGGTAGAGCTGCTTAGGAGCTTCAGTGTCGAAGATATTCTATAGACAGCCAGGTGGAGTTGCTGGGACAAAATCATCTTGACCTGCAGTAACTTCCAAGCCGTGCCTTTAATCGGAATCAGTGGATGTATCGGATATCACCCCAACTCAGTGGTCCGCCAGTTCGGTACTATCCAAGACATAGTTTATCGGCCCTCGCTGGGAGCAGTCACCTTTGAGTATCAAGATCCGAACCTGTTGGTAGCCGAGAAGTTTGCTAAGCTGGCAGAGGTCAAAGCACTTTAGGAAGCCAGAATTGAAAGCCCGAATGTGGACCTCGGGGAGTTAGATGGCGAAGTGGGAAAACACCGAGCCACCAGAGAGTTTGTAATCCGCCAGCTATACCAGACAGGGGAAAGAGCATATCGGGTTCCAGACGTCACCCAACCAAGACCAGACAAGATCAACCCAGAGACAAAAATCTATCTGGAGCAGGTCAAGGCCCGTACGGAAGTATACTTCGAAACTGCAGATTATAAGAAGGACATCTGGAAGGGACGCTTCAAGGAATCCGACCAAAGGAACAAGGCCTAAGAAGCACAATTGGAGAAGTGACAAGCCAAAGTCAAAGAATTAGAAGTTGTCATCAATGGGAAGTCTGAGCCTCCATAACAGAAGACTAAAAGAGCAAGGAAATAGGTCATTATTTGTAATATTTTATTTTGAATATCGAACTCCAAAATTTCCAATATTAATAAAAGTAAAGTTTCAATATTACATTGTCCATCAATTGTCAACCCTTTTTATTTTCAGCATCCGCGTGACACATGTATATCATTTTGCATACATCACACTAAAATAAAATGCGCGCCCAGGAATCAAAATAGCTCCCAAGCAACCGAACCCTCCCAGAAGTCCAATTCTCACACGTTCAAGAACAAAAATGGCCAACAGTAGTGACAACCGCAACAACACAAATGCTGAAGCTGCCTCAGACTCCAGGATCATATCCCTAGAACAAACAGTCCAACAATTGGCTGCCCAGGTTCACCTCTTAACTGAAAGCATCGGCTTCCTGCGCAACACTCAGCCAACCCAAGAAGAGTATTCAGGGGCCAAAAAGGGAAAAGCAGTGGAGGGACAGCCTCCAGAATATGAAGAGATCAATTCCCACCTTAACCCGACCTTTGAATATGAGACAGAGGTCAACCAGGGGTCAACCTCTGACGACCTGAAAAGGGAGATGGAAGAGAGGTAGAAGGAGATGGAGAAGCGACTCTTCCAGCTGCTCCATGACAAGATGAAAACCATCGAAGGCCTTGATGGTTTTGAACAGGCCGGAATCACCAATCTGCCGGCATACAGGGAAGAGATATACCCTGAAAAGTTCAAGACCCCAGAGTTTGAAAAGTATGACGGGACCGGCTGCCCCAAAATGCATACCAGGCTATATGCCTGGAAAATGAGGAAGTATGCTCAATACGACCAACTCATGCCCCAGACATTCCAAGGCAGCCTCACAGGCCCTACACTAGTCTGTTATGCCCACCTAGACTTCAACATTGTTAACACTTGGGAGAAGTTAGCCCGGGCATTTTATGACCAATATAAGTTCAATATTGAAGTCGCCCCATCCGTAATCGACCTAGGGAGTCTCTGGAAGACACATGCTGAGCCGTTCAAAGAGTATGCTTAGCGCTGGAGAGCCCAGGTCGCCAGGGTAGCAACCACGATATCTGAAAAGGAATTGACGTCTATATTTGTCAATACCCTAGACAAGACCTACTTTTCACAACTAGTAGGCCAGACCTCATCCAGTTTTGCAGAGGTAGTGGCTGCGGGATGCAGGATTGAGAATGCCATCACCACCGGTAGACTCCAAACAATGGAGCCTCCTAGGGTCACACCGACACAAAGGCCTTTAGGAGGAAACAGAGCTAAAGAGTCCACTGTCAACACAGTCCACTCCGGTAAGGCAGAAAAATCTAGGACTCATATGACATTCCAGACCACGAATATCCATGCCCAACAACCCACGACAGGTCACGCCCAGGCCGCCAGGGCCCCAAGGCAGTTCACTCCAATCCTCGTGCCGCTCAGTCAGGTCTTCGCTCGGTTGAGGGCAGACAACTTGATCAGTTTTGAGCTCCCTAATAACCGGTACAGGCCCATGAACTTCGACTCAAACCTCAAATGTGACTACCACATGGGTCAGGAGGGGCATTCTACAGATAGGTGCTGGAGGCTCCGGCACAAGATCCAAGACTTAATTGATGCAGGCATCATCCAGCTGGATTTCGTGAACGCCCCAGCACCCAATACCAACACCAACCCACTGCCCAATCACAAGCCCACCATTAATATGATCACATCTGAGGAGTCGACTCCCAAAGAAGCCTCTAAGCAGAATCCGACGGAGCAATAGAAGAAGCAATCCTACCAAGCTCCAGAAGAAACACCAAAATCACACATTAAAAGAAGGTGGTTAGCCGAAGACCCAACGGTCGTCACTTTGGGAGAATCACATGGGAGATTTTAGTATTTGGTAAACTATTCTTATATCCCGACCAAGCAAGGGCCACCTAGTGGATGGGGGCCGGAATTTGAGAAGGAAGACAACCCGTCAAAGGAAGAAGGGAAGGCTATAAAGATGATCAATTCTCATCCGAAGCCCAGGGTTATACAGTGCTATGAGGGACAATCAACTGAGGTACAAATCCTAAGAAAAAGATATGTATTCAATGTCCCGATACCGGTAGAGAATTACAAGGCTGCACCGTTCGACTATCGGGCCCTCGAACAGGAGCAACCTCCTATAGTGGGAGGCATCACCCGCTCTGGAAGATTATACGATCCAAAGTATAAAAGCCCGACTGAAGAACCCAACGTGGAAAAAGGAGAAGAAGAGGAAGGGGGACTTGCTGCATTTACAAAGATGGTCAAGGCCAGTGAATACAAGATCATTGAACAATTAAATAAAGTTCTAGCACAAATAACACTCATGAGCCTTCTCACAACATCCGAGCCCCACAGGGAAGCACTCTTCAAAGTGCTGAAAAAGATTCAGGTCCCGGAAGGTATCGCTACAGACAAGATAGGTCACGTAGCGGACTCCATCTTTACAATGGACCAGATAGCCTTCTCTCCGGAAGAACTAGGAGAAGAGGGAGACCAACATACCAAACTACTGTTCATAGTGGTAAGGTGCAACGACACCATTGTCTCCCGGGTACTCATTGACAACGGATCATCCCTCAACGTTTGCCCATTGGCAACGCTCGATTTATTGGGGTTCGATCCAAGCAACATAAAACCTAGCTCCATGGTGGTCAGAGCCTTCGATAGGTCAAAGAGAGACATAGTGGGAGAGGTGAACCTACCTGTGGAAATCGGTCCACAAGTATTCCACATCTCCTTCCAGGTCCTCGACATCCCAAGGTCTTTTAACTTGCTTTTGGGATGACCTTGGATACATGCTGCTGAAGCCATCCCCTCTAGTCTCCACCAAAGGGTCAAGTTCATTGCAAGTGGGCAGATAGTCACGGTACTAGGCGAATAGGATTACGCCATATACAAAGAGACTGCCATACCTTATATTGGGGAAGAGGGTTTAGAAGACCTGAGGCTGCAGATTTTCAATGAAGTGAACATGGTAACCAGCAAGGAGGGCCATCAGTTTAAAGAGGGGCAGCATGGGACGTTTGGACTGGGGTACATTCCTACGGCCGTAGAAGAAGCGCAAACAGAAGGTGTCAAAGGCAGAATAAGGGGGAAGCTGATCGACACCCAGATGTGCATCCCACCTCTCCAACAATCTTTCCGAAAGGCAAACATCGTTCAAGAGCCTCGGATAAATAAAGAGGATGACAGCCAAGGGAAATTAACCCCCCGCACTTCCAACCAGCATCCGGCTTTGAACAGTTGGTTTTGTTATCCTATCAGTAGCACTAGGTTAGCTCAAAAGTAGAGAAAAATTATTAAACAAATTTTATTGAGACTCTTTGTCAAATTCAATTGCAGTTTGTTTTCTTCTTATATATATGCTTTCATTTTTATGTTACTCAGATCTCCTACCATCGAACGTCAGGGATATTTCGCGCAGGTAGAAAGTAAAAACGCTGATATCGTTTCCAACGCTGCTGGGTCAGTTGTTGAAGGCAATATCTTAACCACGAAATAATACAAGAAAAATGGCTAAAACATGAACAAAGCGAAATCTCGATCGACGAGCCTGTGGAGACAGTAAATCTAGGAAGCATGGAAAACCCTAAGAACCTCAAAATCGGGACTAGTTTGAGTGCCGAGCAAAAACGTGAGATAACCAAGCTATTAACGGAATATGCAGATATTTTTGCCTAGTCATATGGTGACATGCCAGGGCTAGACCAGTCAATAGTAGTTCACAAGCTTCCCACAAGGGAAGCTGTTAAACCTAAAAAACAAAAACTGAGAAGATTTAGGCCGGACATCTTACTAAAAATGAAAGAAGAAGTCAAGAAACTGCTAGAAGTAGGGTTCATTGAAGTATCCGACTACCCGGAATGGGGAGCAAATATAGTCCCTGTCATGAAAAAGAGCGGAAAAGTACGCGTATGCGTAGACTTTCGGGACTTAAACCAAGCCACGCCAAAGGATAACGTCCCCCTACATAACATTGATGTTCTAGTAGACAACACTGCGAGAAACCATCTCTTCTCATTCATGGATGGTTTCTCAGGATATAATCAAATAAAAATGGCTGAGGAAGATAAAACCAAAACGACTTTCATCACAACATGGAGAACTTTCTGTTACAAAGTCATGCCCTTCGGTTTGAAAAACGCCGGGGCAATGTATTAGAGAGCCATGGTCGCAATACTTCACGACATGATGCATCGAGAGGTTAAAGTATATGTCGACGACATGATAGCTAAATCCAAAAAAGGAGAAAGCCATATAGATATCCTGAGGAAATTGTTTAAACGACAAAGAAAATTCCAGCTCAAGTTAAACCTAGAAAAATGTACTTTCAGGGTCACGACGGGGAAATTGTTAGGGTTTGTCATAAGCCAGGAGGGCATTAAAATCGACCCTGACAAGGTAAAGTCCATATTAGAACTACCTTCCCCACGCTCCGTTGAAGAAGTAAGAAGCTTATTGAGAAGATTAATTTATATAGCTCGTTTTATCTCACAACTTACCGACAAATGCCGGCCACTTTTCCGTCTGTTGAAGAAGAACGCCACAATAGAATGGGACGACGAATGCGAAGAGGCATTCAAGACAATCAAAGACTATCTTATAAAACCTTCGGTCTTGATAGTCCCGAAGCAAGGAAAGCCCTTATTCTTATACCTCACTATACTCCCTGAATCCATGGGATGTGTGCTGGGGCAGAAAGATGATGAGGGAAGAGAGCGTTCCATATATTATTTGAGCCAGAAGTTCACAGATAGGGAACAGAGGTACTCAGAGGTGGAGAAGACGTGTTGTGCTCTAATTTGGGTCATGCATCGACTAAGGCAATACACCCTTTACTACCATATCGAGCTGCCAACAAGACATGATCCCTTGAAATACTTGGTAGAGAAACCAGCCTTGTAGGGAGAATCTCTAAGTGGCAAATGCTCCAATCTGAGTTCGACATCACATACGTAAATCAGAACTCGATGAAAGGGCAAGCCTTAGCCAATCAATTGGCGGAACACCCTGTCGAGACAGATTTCCAAGAACTACAGGCCCAATTTCCAGATGAGAATATATTGATAGTGGAAGATAGGCCGGTAGAAGACTTTGGGATAGAGCAGAACCCGAAATGGAAACTGTTTTTTGATGGAGCTGCCAATGTATTTGGTTGTGGGTTTGGGGCAGTATTGATATCCCCGGACGGCACTCAATTCCCTGCAGCGACGAGACTTACATTTCCCTATACCAATAACATCACAGAATATGAAGCATGTATTCTCGGCCTCAAAATGGCCTGCTAAATGGGAATCTGCGAGTTAGAAGTATATGGAGATTCGTCGCTCATCATACTACAGACAAGAGGGGAACACAAGACTAAAGATCCTAAACTAGTACCGTATCATCAACACTTGACAGAGCTAATTGAAGAATTCAAGGCAATCACTTTCACATACATCCCGAGAACTCAGAATCAGTTCGCAGATGCACTAGCCACACTAGCATCTATGATCCAGATAACAGGGGGAGCCGAAGTTCAACCGATGAAAATAGACATTGAAAGTCGACCTGCCTACTGTTTAACTGTTGAGAAAGTACAAGATGACAAGCCCTGGTATCACGACATCAAGACCTTTCTCCAAGAAGGTAAATACCCTGAAATGGCTAGCAAGAATGACCAAAGAACACTTAGAAGGTTAGCAAGCCATTTCCTATTAAGTGGGTCCATACTTTACAAGAGATCATTTGATACCACCTTGTTGAGATGTGTGGACAAAAATGAAGCATGCGAACTGATGAAGGAAGTACATGAGGGAGTATGTGGACCTCATATGAATGGCTACATGTTGGCTCGAAAAATCATGAGGTTAGGATATTATTGGTTGACCATGGAATCAGATTGCATAAAATATGTCAAGCACTGTCATCTGTGTCAACTCTACGCAAACCGAATAAATGCACTACCCAACGAGCTACACTTGTTATCAGCACCATGGCCATTCTCCATGTGGGGAATCGACGTAATAGGCCTTATCACTCCAACAGCATCCAACGGCCATAAATTTATACTGGTAGCGATTGATTACTTCACCAAATGGGTCGAAGCTTCATCATATACCAATGTCACAAAAGGGGTAATAGTCCGCTTCTTGAAAAGGGACATAATAGCCCGATATGGAGTTCCTGAGTCCATCATCACCTACAATGGTACCAATCTTAATAACAAATCGATGACAGGTTTATGTCAACAATTCCATATAAACTACAGAAATTCAACTCCCTACCGACCTCAAATGAATGGGGCAGTAGAAGCAGCTAACAAAAATATCAAAAATATCATCGAGAAAATGACAACAACTTACAAAGATTGGCACGAAATGTTGCCGTTTGCTCTTATGGCTTATAGGACTTCAATAAGAACATCTACAGGAGCTACCCCTTACTCATTAGTTTATGGTACAGAAGCAGTGCTACCAGTTGAAGTTGAGATATCATCATTCAGAATCTTGTCGGAAAATCAGTTAACCGAATCAGACTGGGTAAAGAAGAGGCTTGATCAGCTGAATCTGATTGATGAAAGAAGGCTTACCACACTATGTCATGGCCAGTGTTACCAACAAAGAATGGCCCGAGCGTTTAACAAGAAGATGAGACCTCGATACTTCAAGGAGGGGGATCTGGTACTAAAGAAGGTTCTCCTGAATGCCCAAGACTCCAGAGGGAAATTTACCCCAAACTATGACGGCCCCAATGTAGTGAAAAAGGTTCTGTTAGGAGGTGCTTTGATATTAACTCAGATGGATGGTCCAGAATTGAGAGACCCCATTAACACAAATGCTTTAAAGATGTACTATCCTTAAGTAAGGGAATTGAAATTTTGCCAATGTTTATGAAAGCCAATATTCGATACAGATTTCATTGAGTCGATTTTTCACTTTTTGCAAGTAAAGTTAATATCCCTGAATGGTCAATAATCCCAATCAATTCTCATCACAACAAATATTCCTAAAGACATTACCCATCACTTCGCCTATAAAAGATAAACACTAAAATGATAATGAATTTTAATATAGTTTGTGATATAATTCTATTTACTTTTGAGCATTAGAACTGAATGCATTAGTAGGATAACATTACCATCAAAAGAGCCATGTGCATAAAGAAAGGGAGCACAACAAAATTTTCAACCCCGTGCTAAGATAAGAATAAATGAAGCAGAAGCAAACCAACCCGAGGGTTCGGTTGTTTGGTTACTATCTATGATAAAACTGGCAAGCACATTGAAAAAATAAATAACTATCATCATATCATGAAAGACATCACATCATTCAGCTCAGTCAGTAGAAAGCATATTCAGAAGCATAAAATAAGTCAGCCCATAGTTGGGCACTTGTCTAAACATTCCTTTTAATAGGGTAGTCAGCCCAAAAAAAGGGCACTTCCCTAGGTATTTTCTAAGGTCAGCCTATAAAGGCACCTTTTTGAGATATCATTTTTATCTTAGGTTAGTCAGCCCATGATGGGCACTTTCCTAAACATCCTCTCTAAGGTTAGCTCATAGGGGGCACCTTTTTGAGATATCATTTTTATCTTAGGTCAGTCAGCCCAAGATGGGCACTTTCCTAAAAAGTTGTTCTCAAGGTCAGCTCATAAGGGCACTTTTTTAGACAACTCTATCCTAGGTTAGTCAGCCCAAGATGGGCACTTTCCTAAAAATCTGTTCTCAAGGTCAGCTCATAAGGGCACTTTTTGAGACAGTTCAATCAATTTTATCATAGGTTAGTCAGCCCAATATGGGCACTTTCCTAAAAAGTTGTTCTCAAAGTCAGCTCATAAGGGCACTTTTTGAGACGGCTCTATCATAGGTTAGTCAGCCCAAGATGGGCACTTTCCTAAAAATCTGTTCTCAAGGTCAGCTCACAAGGGCACTTTTTGAGACAGTTTAATCAATTTTATCATAGGTTAGTCAGCCTAAGATGGGCACTTTCCTAAAAATCCATTCTCAAGGTCAGCTCATAAGGGCACTTTTTGAGACATCCTACCATAGGTTAGTCAACCCAAGATGGGCACTTTCCTAAAAATCTATCTTAAGGTTAGTCAGCCCATGAGGGGCACTTTCCTAGATTCTCCCGATTAGTCAGCTCTTGGGGCACTTTTCGGAAATATTCTTCCAAACAGTTGCTAGTCTAACAAGACACTTCTGTTGATAGGTAGCCAGCTCATAAGGGCGCTTCCTAAGTAAATTTTCTGTCCAAGGTTGCTAGTCTGATAAGACGCTTCCTATCATCATTTCTTCCAGACAATGCATGAGGTGTTTCCTATCGACAATTAGTCAACCCATAAAGCACTTTTTGGGGAGGGAACATGACTCTAAATTGTTAGGACCGTGTTATCTATTCAAGAGGCCAAAAATGGCGTCTTCCTTTTAGTCTTTGTAGTTAAGTTTTTCAAACTTTACTACAAAGAAGGGCAGCTGTAAGCACCCCATTTTTGCCCTAAGAATGAATAATAATCAATAATAATCAATTTTCAATTTTTTCCAATTTTTCTTTAATTTAGCAAAAATAATAAAAATATTCAAAAAAATAAAAATAAATAGGAAAACACATCAATTTTGAAAAATGATTTTAGAAATGGCAATATTAAATAATAAACAATTTTTACAAATTTTTGAAATTTCAAAAATACAAAAAAATAAAAAAATCGCATTGCATATATGCAATTTGCGAAATTAGAAAAATCAGGAAACTAGGCTAGCCCAGCTGGTCTGGACCACGGGTTAAGGCGCGCGCGAGGGGGGCTCAGTCGCAGGTTCGAATCGCAGGAGGAGTAGTTTCCGCGTTTTGCATTTTTCTTACGTATCCAAGACACGTGGCAGCATCCGATTGGCTGGAGGGAGCGCACGCGTCGGGCACGTGATCGTCTTCTACCTCGGGTCCGAGATCGCCAGCGGAAGAGAAAATTCGAATTTCGGCCGTTTCGATTCGATTTTTTTGCACAAATCCAACAGATCTTCAACAGAAATAAGATAAACTTTATCTAATTGGAATCAAATCGCAACAAATCAAAAGATTTACACAAATCGGAGTTGGTTTTTTTAACCGAAAATCCGATTACCTTCAATCAGAGGAAATCCGAGCTTATCCAGCTTGGTTTCAAGTGCCTATAAATAGGAATCGAAGGGAGGAAGCCAAGACACGAATCAGAATTAAGAGAAAGTGAGAAAAGAGTGCAAATCAGAGGAGACCCAAAATCGCGATTGCCGACCGGAGTTGAACCACCACCAGGAGACGATCTGGGAGCAAACCACCGCCACCATTGGATTCAGTACCCTCAAGAAGCTAGGATTCGACACCTCACCCGCGACGAAAGACCGCCGGAACGCCGTGAACGAGCATCCTCCGCCGCTGCATCCGACCGATCCGACCCACACACCGACACGGATCCGGGTAAGTCGGATTTTCCATATTTTTTTTATTAATTAATTTATTTTATTTTATTTATTTATTCCGAATTGATTTATTATTTGTTATTTATTTATTTATTTATTGGTTTTGGTTTTATTTTCAATAAGTAGGAAAATATAGAAATTAGGGTTTTTTTAAATTTTAATAATGTAGAAAAAAAACATAATAAAATATAGAAAAATAATAAAATATTAGGAAAATAATTAATAAAATTTTAGATCTCAAAATATGATAGATAATAACTTAGGATAAAATTTTTCACAAAAATCACAAAATTTATAAAAATCATAAAAAATCATATAAAAATCACAAAAAAATCACAAAAATTATAAAAAAGTTATAAAAAATCACAGCAAATCATAGAAAATCGTAAAAATCATAAAAATTAATAAAACTTCAAAAAAAAAAAAAGAGTTTTAACACTTAGAAAAAATCATTTTTCTCAAATAAATCCAAAATTGGTGTTTTCCCTAAAAATCATTTTTAAAATTCAGATTAAAGCTTAGACTTAGATTTTTTTAGAAAAAATCCCAAAAAATGATAAAAACATAAATCAAAAGAGATTTCAAAATTAAAATTCACAAACAAACTTAAAGTTTTCAGAAAAGCGAACTACGACTTGTTTGATCCTGGATAGCAGGTACGTAGGCACCCATTCGGGTCAACCCATAAAATGAAATAAAAAAATCATTTTCTTGAAATAATAAAAAGTAACAGAAACACAATAAAACACATTTCGAAATAGGAACAATTTTAAGAGATTAGGTGGTAACCGTAAGGTTTTAATAAGTTAGCTTTCGGACTTATAAACTCTGGTTTTCCTTTTTCCTCTTTTCAAAAACAAGAAGAAGAAATAACGACGACAAGTGGTCCAAATTAAGACTAATCCGCTCCTTTAGTCTTAATTCAATATTTCCTAACAATAGTTGGGTGGTGACTCCAAAAATCAAACGAAATTCCTAACTCAAGTCGAGGATCTATATTAGATGAGCATAGGGTCTAGTCTGGATCGGATTAGGAATGGGAATGTAAAAAATTAGACTCGACAGGATGGCGACACCACTAGGGATTCATGTTAGTAGGCTAGCCACCTGAATCTTTTCGAATTGTTCTCTTTAAGAAATGTGTTTCAATTATTACTCTGTTACTAACTTTGTAGGGATTAGTTAGATTTTTAGTTTTCTATGGGGGTTTGCATGCATATGTTTGTGTGAATAGATGCGGTCGAACCCGGACCGTCCAAGAAACCTAAGACGGGGAGCCATTGTGTAGGTTTCGGGTGAAGTGAGTTGATTCACCGTTCGGGACCGATTAGGCTACCCCACCCCATGCTTCGATATGGCATGAGATCTATTTCTCCGAGAATGTGGGAGGTCATAGAGCTCGGGAACCAGTTAGAACCAACCTACTTGCATACATAACATCATGAGGGGGTTAACAATTGATGACAATGTAATGGTTTGTTATCTTGTTCATGGAGTTCGAATGTATTTCCCTGTAATGTTTTCATAGTTTTGTTTGTAATTAGGTAATTTCTTATTGTAAATAGATGGCTAGCACTGCAGTCGACCGTCTCCTCCGCAAAGAAATTCGGGTGTACAAACCTTTGGACCCAAAGTTGGTACTAGACCATTGGTTTACCTTGTACAACCCAAAGGAGCAGGTCTTCATCCAGCAAAAGATCGGCCCCGTCCTCTCACTAACAAAGATAGAGGTGAATTTGCCTTTAGTCCGGGCCATGCTCCAATTATGGGAAATCGAGCCCGTTGCTTTCTTTATCGGGCCGCATGAGATCACCCCTAACCTAAAGGAGTACACCCAGTTGCTACAGGCTCCAGCACTAACCGATCGAATCTATATGCCAGACCCCGAGGCCGAGCCAGCCGGTACCTTCAGTAGATTATTAGGCATCCGTAGAACAACAGTCAACAAAGCCCTAGCAGACTGTAATGGATATTGCATACGAATGGAAGATTTGGAAGCCTGGTTCATCGCCTGAGAGGACAATGGGGGTAGGAAGGACATACTATGTGGGGACCACAAAACTTACAGACAGAGAAGGGTGAACGCTTTCATCTTGACAGCCTTCGCCACCATACTATTCCCCACCGGGACCTTCTATATTCACTACCGGGTTGCAGAGCTGGTGACCCAATTTTTGGAGGGAAGATCTTACACCTCGGCTCTATTGGCTGAATAGATCCGGAACTTGAATTTCCTCAAGAAGAAAGGCCATGGGATCCTTCGCTCAAGCCTCAACCTTCTGGTGATATGGTTTGTAAGCCACCTTAAATGCTTTGGGCTAAACATGGTCCGAAAAACCTTAGCCCAGCAGGTGGATCTTGTGGATTCATGTATAGAAAAGGTGAAGCTACCCGACGACCTTACCAGCCACAGTTGGGTAGAGCTGCTTAGGAGCTTCAGTGCCGAAGATATTCTATGGACAGCCAGGTGGAGTTGCGGTGACAAAATCTTCTTGACCTACAGTAACTTCCAAGCCGTGCCTTTAATTGGAATCAGCGGATGTATCGGAAATCACCCCAACTCAGTGGTCCGCCAGTTCAGTACTATCCAAGACATAGTTTATCGGCCCTCGCTGGGAGCAGTCACCTTTGAGTATCAAGATCCGAACCTGTTGGTAGCCGAGAAGTTTGCTAAGCTAGCAGAGGTCAAAGCACTTTGGGAAGCCAGAATTGAAAGCCCGAATGTGGACCTCGGGGAGTTAGATGGCGAAGTGGGAAAACACCGAGCCACCAGAGAGTTTGTAATCCGCCAGCTATACCAGACAGGGGAAAGAGCATATCGGGTTCCAGACGTCACCCAACCAAGACCAGACAAGATCAACCCAGAGACAGAAATCTACCTGGAGCAGGTCAAGGCCCGCATGGAAGTATACTTCGAAGCTGCAGATTATAAGAAGGACATCTGGAAGGGACGCTTCAAGGAATCCGACCAAAGGAACAAGGCCTTAGAAGCACAATTGGAGAAGTGTCAAGCCAAAGTCAAAGAAATAGAAGCTGTCATCAATGGGAAGTCTGAGCCTCCACAACAGAAGACTAAAAGTGCAAGGAAATAGATCATTATTTGTAATCTTTTATTTTGAATATCGAACTCCAAAATTTCCAATATTAATAAAAGTAAAGTTTCAATATTACATTGTCCATCAATTGTCAACCTTTTTTATTTTCAGCATCCGCGTGACACATGCATATCATTTTGCATTCATCACACTAAAATAAAATGCGTGCCCAGGAATCAAAATAGCTCCCAAGCAACCGAACCCTCCCAGAAGTCCAATTCTCACACGTTCAAGAACAAAAATGGCCAACAGTAGCGACAACCGCAACAACACAAATGCTGAAGCTGCCTCAGACTCCAGGATCGTATCCTTAGAACAAACGGTCTAACAATTGGCTGCCCAGGTTCACCTCTTAACTGAAAGCATCGGCTTCCTGCGCAACACTCAGCCAACCCAGGAAGAGTATTCAGGGGCTAGAAAGGGAAAAGCAGTGGAGGGACAGCCTCCGGAATATGAAGAGATCAATTCCCACCTTAACCCGGCCTTTGAATATGAGATAGAGGTCAACCGGGGGCCAACCTCTGACGACTTGAAAAGGGAGATGGAAGAGAGGTAGAAGGAGATGGAGAAGCGACTCTTCCAGCAGCTCCATGACAAGACGAAAACCATCGAAGGCCCTGATGGTTTTGAACAGGCCGGAATCACCAATCTGCCAGCATACAGGGAAGAGATATACCCTGAAAAGTTCAAGACCCCAGAGTTTGAAAAGTATGACGGGACCGGCCGCCCCAAAGTGCATACCAGGCTATGTGCTTGGAAAATGAGCAAGTATGCTCAATACGACCAACTCATGCTCTAGACATTCCAAGGCAGCCTCACAGGCCCTGTACTAGTCTGGTATGCCCACCTGGACTTCAACATTGTTAACACTTGGGAGAAGTTAGCCCGGGCATTTTATGACCAATATAAGTTCAATATTGAAGTCGCCCCATCCGTAATCAACCTGGGGAGTCTCTGGAAGACACATGCTGAGTCGTTCAAAGAGTATGCTCAGCGTTGGAGAGCCCAGGCCGCTAGGGTAGCAACCACGATATCTGAAAAGGAATTGACGTCTATATTTGTCAATACCCCGGACAGGACCTACTTTTCACACCTGGTAGGCCAGACCTCATCCAGTTTTGCTGAGGTAGTGGTTGTGGGATGCAGAATTGAGAATGCCATCACCACCGGTAGACTCCAAACAGTTGAGCCTCCTAGGGTCACTCCGACACAAAGGCCTTTAGGGGGAAACAGAGCTAAAGAGTCCACTATCAGCATGGTCCACTTCGGTAAGGTAGAAAAATCTGGGACTCGTATGACATTCCAGACCACGAATATCCCAGCCCAACAACCCACGACAGGTCACGCCCAGGCCGCCAAGGCCCCAAGGCAGTTCACTCCAATCCCCGTACCGCTCAGTCAGGTCTTCGCTCGGTTGAGGGCAGACAACTTGATCAGTTTTGAGCTCCCTAATGACCGGTATAGACCCAAGAACTTCGACTCAAACCTCAAATGTGACTACCACATGGGTCAGGAGGGGCATTCTATAAATAGGTGCTGGAGGCTCCGGCACAAGATCCAAGACTTAATTGATGCAGGCATCATCCAACTGGATTTCGTGAACGCCCTAGCACCCAATACCAACACCAACCCACTGCCCAATCACAAGCCCACCATTAATATGATCACATCTGAGGAGTCGACTCCCAAAGAAGCCCCTAAGCAGAATCCGACAGAGCAACAGAAGAAGCAATCCCACCAAGCTCTAGAAGAAACACCAAAAGCACACATTAAAAGAAGGTGGTTAGCCGAAGACCCAACAGTCGGCACTTTGGGAGAATCACATGGGAGATTTCAGTATTTGGTAAACTATTCTTATATCCCGACCGAGCAGGGGCCGCCTAGTGGATGGGGGTCGGAATTTGAGAAGGAAGACAACCCGTCAAAGGACGAAGGGAAGGCTATAAACATGATCAATTCTCATCCGAAGCCCAGGGTTATATAGTGCTATGAGGGACAATCAACTGAGGTACAAATCCCAAGAAAAAGATATGTATTCAATGTCCTGATACCAGTAGGGAATTACAAGGCTGCACCATTCGACTATCGGGCCCTCGAACAAGAGCAACCTCCTATAGTGGGAGGCATCACCCGCTCTGGAAGATTATACGATCCAAAGTATAAAAGCCCGACTGAAGAACCCAACGTGGAAAAAGGAGAAGAAGAGGAAGGGGGACTTGCTGCATTTACAAAGATGGTCAAGGCCAGTGAATACAAGATCATGGAACAATTAAATAAAGTTCCAGCACAAATATCACTCATGGGCCTTCTCATAACATCCGAGCCCTACAGGGAAGCACTCCTTAAAGTGCTGAAAAAGATTCAGGTCCCGGAAGGTATCGCTACAGACAAGATAGGTCACGTGGCGGACTCCATCTTCATAATGGACCAGATAACCTTCTCTCCGGAAGAACTAGGAGAAGAGGGCGGCCAACATACCAAACCACTGTTCATAGTGGTAAGGTGCAACGACACCATTGTCTCCCGGGTACTCATTGACAACGGATCATCCCTTAACGTTTGCCCATTGGCAACGCTCGATTTATTGGGGTTCGATCCAAGCAACATAAAACCTAACTCCATGGTGGTCAGAGCCTTCGACGGATTAAAGAGAGACATAATGGGAGAGGTGAACCTACCGGTGGAAATCGGTCCACAAGTATTCCACATCTCCTTCCAGGTCCTCGACATCCCAAGGTCTTTTAACTTGCTTTTGCTACGACACTGGATACATGCTGCTGGAGCTATCCCCTCTAGTCTCCACCAAAGGGTCAAGTTCATTGCAAGCGGGCAGATAGTCACGGTATTAGGCGAATAGGATTACGCCATATACAAAGAGATTGCCATACCTTATATTAGGGAAGAGGGTTTAGAAGACCTGGGGCTGCAGATTTTCAATGAAGTGAACATGGTAACCAGCAAGGAGGGCCATTAGTTTAAAGAGGGGCAGCATGGGACGTTTGGACTGGGGTACATTCCTACGGCCGCAAAAGAAGCGCAAACAAAAGGTGTCAAAGGCAGAATAAGGGGGAAGCTGATCGACACCCAGATGTGCATCCCACCTCTCCAACAATCTTTCTGAAAGGCAAACATCGTTCAAGAGCCTTGGATAAATAAAGAGGACGACAGCCAAGGGAAATCAACCCCTCGCACTTCCAACCAGCATCCGGCTCTAAACAATTGGTTTTGTTATCCTATCAGTATCGCTAGGTTAGCTCAAAAGTAGAGAAAAATTATTACACAAATTTTATTGAGACTCTTTGTCAAATTCAATTGCAGTTTGTTTTCATCTTATATATATGCTTTCATTTTTATGTTACTCAGATCTTCTACCATTGAACGTCAGGGATATTTCACGCAGGTAGAAAGTAAAAACGCTGATATCGTTTCCAACGCTGCTGGGTCAGTTGTTGAAGGCAATATCTTAACCACGAAATAATACAAGAAAATTGGCTAAAACATGAACAAAGCGGAATCTCGATCGACGAGCCTGTGGAGATAGTAAATCTAGGAGGCATGGAAAACCCTAAGAACCTCAAAATCGGGACTAGTTTGAGTGCCGAGCAAAAACGTGAGATAACCGAGCTATTAACGGAATATGCAGATATTTTTGCCTGGTCATATGGTGACATGCCAGGGCTAGACCAGTCAATAGTAGTTCACAGGCTTCTCACAAGGGAGGATGTCAAACCTAAAAAACAAAAATGGAGAAGATTTAGGCCGGACATCATACTAAAAATCAAAGAAGAAGTCAAGAAACTACTAGAAGTAGGGTTCATTGAAGTATCCGACTACCCAGAATGGGTAGCAAATATAGTCCTCGTCATGAAAAAGAACGAAAAAGTACGCGTATGCGTAGACTTTCGGGACTTAAACCAAGCCACGCCAAAGGATAACTTCCCCCTACCTCACATTGATGTTCTAGTAGACAACATTGCGAGAAACCATCTCTTCTCATTCATGGACGGTTTCTCAGGATATAATCAAATAAAAATGGCTGAGGAAGATAAAACCAAAACGACTTTCATCACAACATGGGGAACTTTCTGTTACAAAGTCATGCCATTCGGTTTGAGAAACGTCGGGGCAATGTATTAGAGAGCCATGGTCGCAATACTTCATGACATGATGCATCGGGAGGTTGAAGTATATGTCGACGACATGATAGCCAAATCCAAAAAAGGAGAAAGCCATATAGATATCCTGAGGAAATTGTTTAAATGACTGAGAAAATTCTAGCTCAAGTTAAACCCAGAAAAATGTACTTTCGGTGTCACGACGAGGAAATTGTTAGGGTTTGTCATAAGCCAGGAGGGCATTAAAATCTACCCTGACAAGGTAAAGTCCATATTAGAACTACCTTCCCCACACTCCGTTAAAGAAGTAAGAAGCTTATTGAGAAGATTAAATTATATAGCTCGTTTTATTTCACAACTTACCGACAAATGCCAGCCGCTATTCCGTCTGTTGAAGAAGAACGCCACAATAGAATGTGACGACGAATGCGAAGAGGCATTCAAGACAATCAAAGACTATCTTGTAAAACCTCCGGTCTTGATAGTCCCGAAGCAAGGAAAGCCCTTATTCTTATACCTCACTATACTCCCTGAATCCATGGGATGCGTGCTGAGGCAGAAAGATGACGAGGGAAGAGAGCGTTCCATATATTATCTGAGCAAGAAGTTCATAGATGGGGAACAAAGGTACTCTGAGGTGGAGAAGACGTGTTGTGCTCTAATTTGGGTCATGCATCGACTAAGGCAATACACCCTTTACTACCATATCGAGCTGCTAACAAGACATGATCCCTTGAAATACTTGGTAGGGAAACCAGCCTTGATAGGGAGAATCTCTAAGTGGCAAATGCTCCTATCTGAGTTCGACATCACATACGTAAATCGGAACTCAATGAAGGGGCAAGCCTTAGCCAATCAATTGGCGGAACACCCTGTCGAGACAGATTTCCAAGAACTACAGGCCCAATTTCCAGATGAGAATATATTGACAGTGGAAGATAGCCCGGTAGAAGACTTTGGGATAGAGCAGAACCTGAAATGGAAACTGTTTTTCGATGGAGCTGCCAATGTATTCGGTTGTGGGGTTAGGGCAGTATTGATATCCCCGGATGACACTCAATTCCCTGCAGCGACGAAACTTACATTTGCCTATACCAATAACATCGCAGAATATGAAGCATGTATTCGTCGCTCATCATACTACAGATAAGAGGGGAATACAAGACTGAAGACCCCAAACTAGTACCATATAATCAACACTTGACAGAGCTAATTGAAGAATTCAAGGCAATCACTTTCACATACATCCCGAGAACTCAGAATCAGTTCGCAGATGCATTAGCCACACTAGCATCTACGATCCAGATAACAGGGGGAGCCGAAGTTCAACCGATGAAAATAGACATCGAAAGTCGGCCCGCCTACGGTTTAACTGTTGAGAAAGTACATGATGACAAGCCTTGGTATCACGACATCAAGACCTTTCTCCAAGAAGGTAAATACCCTGAAATGGCTAGCAAGAATGACCAAAGAACATTTAGAAGGTTAGCAAGCCATTTCTTATTAAGTGGGTCCATACTTTACAAGAGATCATTTGATACCACCTTGTTGAGATGTGTGGACAAAAATGAAGCATGCGAACTGATGAAGGAAGTACATGAGGGAGTATGTGGACCTCATATGAATGGCTACATGTTGGCTCGAAAAATCATGAGGTTAGGATATTATTGGTTGACCATGGAATCAGATTGCATAAAATATGTCAAGCACTGTCATCTGTGTCAAGTCTACGTAAACCGAATAAATGCTCTACCCAACGAGCTACACTTGTTATCAGCACCATGGCCATTCTCCATGTGGGGAATCGACGTAATAGGCCCTATCACTCCAACAGCATCCAACAGCCATAGATTTATACTGGTAGCGATTGATTACTTCACCAAATGGGTCGAAGCTTCATCATATACCAATATCACAAAAGGGGTAATAGTCCACTTCTTGAAAAGGGACATAATAGCCCGATATGGAGTTCCTGAGTCCATCATCACCGACAATGGTACCAATCTCAATAACAAATCGATGACAGGTTTATGTCTACAATTCCATATAAACCACATAAATTCAACTCCCTACCGACCTCAAATGAATGGGGCAGTAGAAGCAGCTAACAAAAATATAAAAAAGATCATCGAGAAAATGACAACAACTTACAAAGATTGGCACGAAATGTTACCGTTTGCTCTTATGGCTTATAGGACTTCAATAAGAACATCTATAGGAGCTACCCCTTACTCATTAGTATATGGTACATAAGCAGTGCTACCAGTTGAAGTTGAGATACCATCATTTAGAATCTTGTCGGAAAATCAGTTAACCGAATCAGATTGGGTAAAGAAGAGGCTTGATCAGCTGAATCTGATTGATGAAAGAAGGCTTACCGCACTATGTCATGGCGAGTGTTACCAACAAAGAATGGCCCAAGCGTTTAACAAGGAGATAAGACCTCGATACTTCAAGGAGGGGGATCTGGTACTAAAGAAGGTTCTCCCGAATGCCCAAGACTCCAGAGGGAAATTTACCCCAAACTATGAAGGCCCCTATGTAGTGAAAAAGGTTCTGTCAGGAGGTGCTTTGATATTAACTCCGATGGATGGTCCAGAATTGAGAGATCCCATTAACACAGATGCTGTAAAGATGTACTATCTTTAGGTAAGGGAATTGAAAATTTGCTAATGTTTATGAAAGCCAATATTCGATACAGATTTCGTTGAGTCGAGTTTTCACTTTTTGCAAGTAAAGTTAATATCCCTGAATGGTCAATAATCCCAATCAATTCTCATCACAACAAATATTCCTAAAGACATTACCCATCACTTCGCCTATAAAAGATAAACACTAAAATGATAATGAATTTTAATATAGTTTGTGATATAATTCTATTTACTTTTGAGCATTAGAACTGAATGCATTAGTAGGATAACATTACCATCAAAAGAGCCATGTGCATAAAGAAAGGGAGCACAACAAAATTTTCAACCCCGTGCCAAGATAAGAAGAAATGAAGCAGAAGCAAACCAGCCCGAGGGTTCGGTTGTTTGGTTACTATCTACGATAAAACTGGCAAGCACATTGAAAAAGTAAATAACTATCATCATATCATGAAAGGCATCACATCATTCAGCTCAGTTAGTAGAAAGCATATTTAGAAGCATAAGATGAGTCAGCCCATAGTTGGGCACTTGTCTAAACATTCCTTTTAATAGGGTAGTCAGCCCAAAAAAAAAAGGGCACTTCCCTAGGTCTTTTCTAAGGTTAGCCTATAAAGGCACCTTTTTGAGATATCATTTTTATCTTAGGTTAGTCAGCCCAAGATAGGCACTTTCCTAAACAACCTCTCTAAGGTTAGCTCATTGGGGGTACCTTTTTGAGATATCATTTTTATCTTAGGTCAGTCAACCTAAGATGGGCACTTTCCTAAAAAGTTGTTTTCAAAGTCAGCTCATAAGGGCACTTTTTGAGACAACTCTATCCTAGGTTAGTCAGCCCAAGATGGGCACTTTCCTAAAAATCTGTTCTCAAGGTCAGCTCATAAGGGCACTTTTTGAGACAACTCTATCATAGGTTAGTTAGCCCAAGATGGGCACTTTTCCTAAAAATCTGTTCTCAAGGTCAGCTCACAAGGGCACTTTTTGAGACAGTTCAATCAATTTTATCATAGGTTAGTCAGCCCAAGATGGGCACTTTCCTAAAAATCCGTTCTCAAGGTCAGCTCATAAGGGCACTTTTTGAGACATCCTACCATAGGTTAGTCAGCCCAAGATGGGCACTTTCCTAAAAATCTATCTTAAGGTTAGTCAGCTCATGAGGGGCACTTTCCTAGATTCTCCCGATTAGTCAGCTCTTGGGGCACTTTTCGGAAATATTCTTCCAAACAGTTGTTAGTATAACAAGACGCTTCTGTTGACAGGTAGCCAGCTCATAAGGGCGCTTCCTAAGTAAATTTTCTATTCAAGGTTGCTAGTCTAATAAGACGCTTCCTATCATCATTTCTTCCACACAATGCTTGAGGTGTTTCCTATCGCCAATTAGTCAGCCCATAAAGCACTTTTTGGGGAGGGAACATGACTCTAAATTGTTAGGACCGTGTTATCTATTCAAGAGGCCAAAAATGGCGTCTTCCTTTTAGTCTTTGTAGTTAAGTTTTTCAAACTTTACTACAAAGAGGGACAGCTGTAAACACCTCATTTTTGCCCTAAGAATGAATAATAATCAATTTTCAATTTTTTCCAATTTTTCTTTAATTTAGCAAAAATAATAAAAATATTCAAAAAAATAAAAATAAATAGGAAAACACATCAATTTTCAAAAATGATTTCAAAAATGGAAATATTAAATAAAAAACAATTTTTACAAATTTTTGAAATTTCAAAAAATACAAAAAAATAAAAAAAATCGCATTGCATATATGCAATTTGCGAAATTAGAAAAATCAGGAAAGTGGGCTAGCCCAGCTGGTCTGGACCACGGGTTAAGGCGCGCGCGAGGGGGGCTCGGTCGCAGGTTCGAATTGTGGGAGGAGCAGTTTCCGCGTTTTGCATTTTTCTTACTTATCCAGGACACGTGGCAGCATCCAATTGGCTGGAGGGAGCGCACGCGCCAGGCGCGTGATCGTCTTTTACCTTGGGTCTAAGATCGCCGGCGGAAGAGAAAATTCGAATTTCGGCCGTTTCGATTCGATTTTTTTGCACAAATCTAACAGATCTTCAACATAAATAAGATAAACATTATCTAATTGGATTCAAATCGCAACAAATCAAAGGATTTACACAAATCGGAGTTGGTTTTTTTAACCGAAAATCCGATTAGCTTCAATCGGAGGAAATCCGAGCTTATCCAGCTCGGTTTCAAGTGCCTATAAATAGGAATTGAAGGGAGGAAGCCAAGATACGAATCAGAATTGAGAGAAAGTGAGAAAAGAGTGCAAATCGGAGGAGACCCAAAATCGCGATTGCCGACCGGAGTTGAACCACCACCAGGAGACGATCTAGGAGCAAACCACCACCACCATTGGATTCAGCACCCTCAAGAAGCTAGGATTCGACACCTCACTCGCGACAAAAGACCGCCGGAACGCCGTGAACGAGTATCCTCCGCCGTCGCATCCGACCGATCCGACTTGACCCGCTTCAACCCAATTCAACCCGACCGATCCGACCCGCGCACCGACCCGGATCCTGGTAAGTCAGATTTTCCATATTTTTTTTAATTAATTAATTTATTTTATTTTATTTATTTATTCCGAATTGATTTATTATTTTTTATTTATTTATTGGTTTAGGTTTTATTTTCAATAAGTAGGAAAATGTAGAAATTAGTTTTTGTTTAGATTTTAATAATGTAGAAAAAAATAAAAAAAACATAATAAAATATAGAAAAATAATAAAATATTAGGAAAATAATTAATAAAATTTTAGATCTCAAAATAGGATAGATAATAACTTAGGGTAAAATTTTTCATAAAAATCACAAAAATCACAAAATTTATAAAAATCATAAAAAATCATAAAAAAATCATAAAAAATCATAGAAAATCATAAAAATCATAAAAATTAATAAAAATTCAAAAAACAAAATGAGTTTTAACACTTAGAAAAAACCATTTTTCTCAAATAAATCCAAAATTGATGTTTTCCCTAAAAATCATTTTCAAAAATCAGATTAAAGCTTAGACTTAGATTTTTTTAGAAAAAATCCCAAAAATGATAAAAACATAAATCAAAAGAGATTTCAAAATTAAAATTCACAAACATACTTAAAGTTTTCAGAAAAGCGAACTACGACTTGTTTGATCCTGGATAGCAGGTACGTAGGCACCCATTCGGGTCAACCCATAAAATGAAATAAAAAAATCATTTTCTTGAAATAATAAAAAGTAACAGAAACACAATAAAACACATTTCTAAATAGGAACAATTTTAAGAGATTAGGTGGTAACCGTAAGGTTTTAATAGGTTAGCCTCCGGACTTAGAAACTATGGTTTTCCCTTTTCCCTTTTCCTCTTTTCAAAAACGAGAAGAAGAAATAACGATGACTAGTGGTCCAAATTAAGAGTAATCCGCTCCTTTAGTCTTAATTCAATATTTCCCAACAATAGTTGGGTGGCGACTCCAAAAATCAAACGAAATTCCTAACTCAAGTCGATGATCTACATTAGATGAGCATATGGTCTAGTTTAGATCGGATTAGGAATGGGAATGCATAAAATTAGACTCGACAAGGGGTATCACCTGGTTTATAGTTTTGCATGCCAAATCTTTTGAGCACTTGCTTAATATAACTCTTTTGCAAAAATCTAATAATACCTCAAGCATGATCCCAATGTACCTAGATTCCTAATACAAAAGAGGCTTCTCCAAGATCTTTTATTTCTAAGTTATTTGATAAAAGTCTCTTGGTTTCATGTAACAAGCCTATATGGTTTATGGCAAGCAATATGTCATCTACATATAAAACTTGGAAAATTAACTTACTCCTACTAAATTTATGGTATACACAATCATCAACAACATTTATCACAAAACCAAATGAGATCATAATTTAATCAAATTTGTGATATCATTGGAGAGATGCTTGTTCGAATTTCTCTTGATTTTAAATATCCATTTGTAGCCAATAGATTTCGTATTTTCAGGTAATGGAACAGAGTCCCATACATCATTATCCTTTATGGATTTTATCTCTTCATCCATGACATCTATCCAATTTTAAGAATTAGAACTTTTCATGGCTTGACAGAATTTGATTAGATCATCTTCTATCCATCCAATGCCATCCTCATGTTTTTGAGGAAATACAATATAATTATCTAGAACTGAATTTCTTCTTTCCCTAATGGAGCTTGTTAGTGGCATTGGTTCCTGAGAATAAATTTAGAAAATTTTTAAAAAAGTAACTTCAACAATTCAGTATTCCTCTATGTAAGCTATCAATCCTATCCTTATGTATGACATAAACTAATCTATACCAAACTACTAATGGAAAGGTTGATGCGTTTATTTATAGTCGGATCCAATAAAGGTATGCTCCTTAAAAGCAATCATATAATTTCAATTTCATGAAAATTATGTCATGTGATCTACCCATCCAAGAAATAAGGAAGAATGTAAACTTATAAATCAAAAGAGCAAAAGTGATATGGGATTATGACACTTGTAAGTTATCCCTAAATCTCAAAATGATTTGCCAATTCAATCACTATACTTTCCTTGCAGAATATCTTGCCTTTACTGTCACTTGATCTCATAATCTTTTAGCCACTATACTAAGAAGACTAAATGTGTGAAAACTAAGAGCTAACCTACCTAAAAGACATGGCTGCTTGTTATTTCATCTTAACCTAACACCAATTTCTGTGGAGAATTTCATTACAACGCTTTGCTTATTTCTAAAAAGACAACATTCACTAAATACTAAGAGTGCTGACATAGAGATTTCTTACGTCTCAGCAAAGTCCTATGAATTTTCTTCATCAAATATTCATGGTCTTACAACCAGTACTTACTATAGAAACCACATGCCATGCAAAAAAAAAAAAAAAAAAAAATTCACAACGGGCCTATAACTTTTCCATTTCTAACAAAATCAGTTTCAGCATAGCTTTAGTTATTTATTAACCCTTTTACGCATACATGGTTCAGTTTAGCTTTTTCATGCTAGTTCTCTTCACATTGGCTATCCTTATCTGCCACAATAATCAATCTTTAGAAGCTAGGAATGTATCAAGCATGGAGAAGGAAGAAGTTATAATATCATATCCAAAGGAAAATCTTGTTGCGAATGGTATTCTAGAGATTGCAACACCAGAATCATATAATAATTATGATGTTGATGTGTTTGAGAATAGCAATGGTAAGGAAATAATCCAACATTTTGCTTACATTGGTCGTATTTTATCGCATTCTGTTCCCAAATCCTGGAGTTGGCCACTGAAGTTGTGAAGACATTATCCCATGATGATGTTTAATCCTATGCAGCTTGAATTAGGGTTATTACTAGTATTATTTATTTTTAAATAAAAGGTCCAGTCAAAATTTCTTGTGTCCATTACTTGATACCATATATGTTAAGATTAATTTTCCATTACCAAGTACTTGTCTCATCGATTATATTAATTCATATCCATAGACCAAATAAAATATTGTGACACGATTTCACTTGCAATTAAATGGTACATTTGGTGCAAGTGCAACGGACTATAGCTTGTATGATGTTCTCCCTATAACATCATCAATCATCGCATGGAACTGGGACTAGTTAAAAGTTAATGCAATGGTTACGATGGCCACAACCATCTGATTCCAAGACCCCAAACAAATATTTCTTAACGGATAAACATGAAAAGAGAATGAAAAATAATTTACATTGATGACCCAATCCAACCGAAAAAAACAATATATATAGAAATAATCGAAATTGCCATATCACAATATGACTAATTCATATGTGGCCTACAAGTAATACAAGTTGACTTATTGACATGTTAATAAAAAAAAATGGTTATTCATAATGTTATTTATACTTGACAAAATTCAATATGAAATATAAAACAAAAAGATACTTTTTTGATATTATGTTATTTATGGTTAATTGCACATATACTTCTCTATTTCTACTTTGTATGTTTAACACCTCCAAATTTGAAATTATTCATTTAAATCCTCTAATCTTAGAGGGAAAAAAGGTGTTTTATAGGCCCCTACATGATCATTTTGTCATTGATATAAAAAAAAGTTAAAATATATTGAAGTATAACTAGATATTTAAAGAAAATAAAAAGAGGAGTTTTCTTTCATTTTTTTATTTAATGCAATTTTTTTTCGTATTTTAGTATTGTATTTGATGATAAAGTAAAACGATATGGCTTGAAAGCACTTCTTTAAAAGATTTTAGAATCTAAATGCTCATTTCCAAGCATAATGATGCATTCTTAGTGCATATATATGAGATAAATCTAAGGAAATATATTTATAATTTATTTAAAATATGGAAGAAAAAAATCACACTAATTAAAAAATTAGGACTTGAAATTAGTTGTGTGAAAAAAGAAAAGAAAATTCAAGAAGGATATTACATGGCATGATATACGATAAACATAATATGAGTAAAAAAAAAAAAAGTGAAATAAAATGGTCACCAATGGTGCGTCTAATTATTATTTTTTTATACATTTTTATATAAACCAGCATTTGACATGAAATGAAAGCGGAACTAGGTCCAACCATGTACAGGGGACAAAAAATAAATAAGAAAATAAAATTATACTAAAGAAGACATCCTAATTAGTAAATCCATATGTTTGAGTCAAAATTTTAAATAAACATAATATTATATGACTAATTTCTTATATAACAAGGATGTGATATAGGTCCACATACTAATAACATTAGTTGGTTATATCTAATCCTGATCGTAATCATTGACATGATGGTTATATTGCATGATCTAAGAGCAATCAAAGGATATCTACCTTCCATTTGAGGAAAGAGAATACATTGCTTGTGCAGAACGAAAATTAGTCACGCCAATATGCTTTAGCTTCTATAATATACTTGGCAAACTCTTATCGTAAATTTAGATCAATGCTAAATTTTATTGTTGCATGAGTGTTGTGCAAAGATTAAAGCAGCCATGGATAGTCATCCAATAAAGGAAGAATGTAAACTTGTGAAGTAGAAAACTTAGAGCTTACCATACATTATCACTCAATCTCACGATCTTTTAGTCACTTTGCTAAAAAGACCAAATGCATGAAAACTTAGAGCTTACCTAAAAAAAAAAAGGGGGTGCTTGTTATTTCAAATTGACCTAACACAAAATTTCCATGGAGAATTTCCTAACAAACACTTGGCTTAATTCTGAAAAGACAACATTTACTCTAATATTAAGATAGGAAACATGGAGATCCTCACGTCTCAACTAAATCCAATTATTTTCTTCATCAAAATATTCATGATGCTACCACCTAATACTTACTATAAATATCACATGCCATGCAACAAAGGTTCTGTAGTAGTCTATAACTTCTTCATTACTAATAACAAAATCAGTTTCAACCTATCATTAGTTATTTATTAACCCTTTTACACATACATGGCTCGCTTTGGCTTTTTGATGCTAGTTCTCTTCACATTTGCTATCCTCATCCACCACAATCAATCTTTGGAAGTTAAGAAGATACCAAGAATGGAGAAGTTAGGAGAAGCCATAATCACATATTTAAAGGAAAATCTAGCTGTGAATGACATTACAAAGAGAGTAACACCAGGATCATTTACTCATGATGGTGATGAGGTTGAGGGTAGCAAAGAAAAGAAATTAATTTGCCATTTTGCTGAGATTGGTTGAATTCTTTCATGATCTGTTGTGAAGTCCTAAAAATTTCAAAAAATTATATAAACCATTAAAGAAGATAAATAGAATAATAAATTATTCAAAACATAATTTTCAAATGATATTGGGTTAAATAATGAAATTAATTTAAATTATAGATTTAGGAACATCGAATGTAAATTTGGAGTGAATTTTTATATTCAGAATAATTAAATTAATCTAGACGTAAGTTTTCGTAAAAAAATGCTAAAAATATAAAATTTAAAGATAATTTTTATACACGAGTAAAAAAATAGAATAGAGGTATTTAGAATAAAAAATATAATCAAAATATAATATAATATAATATAATATAATATAATATAATATAATATAATATAATATATATTCATAACTTAAAAAGAAAAACTTCACGTCTGTAGATCACATCAACCGGCACCCTATCACATCGGCTACTTCGATTACGCTAAGTGTCCCTATCGTCCCCCTATCCCATTCTTCTTTTGCCCTTCCTTCCCTCCTCTTTCTTCTTCTTCTTCTTCTTCTTCTTCTTTTCTTCCCTTCTCTTCTTTTACTACATCTCCCCTGTCCCATACTTGTCCTCCAATCTTCCTTCCTCTCGTCTTTGTATCTTCTTGACATTGCTGCCTTCTCTCCTTCATTCACTCTCTCGCTCTCTCACACACGTATGCTTTCTCCCCCACGCTACCATACACATGCGTAGCACATCAACAGGTCTCGAATCCAACACCAACAACTAGTGGACACCGAGTTGAGTTCCCTCTCTTCAGCCTCTACTCCCCGCATCATCCCCACCCTCGAACCCCCACACTTGTCCTCTTCTCTACCTATTTTCCTCCCCGGTGCTGCTGGTTACATCGATGACCAGAATCGCTACTTCAACCAGTAACCATTTAATGGCGAACTTCATAGAGATGATGGACTCTAACGTGTAGATGGATCGGATGGCGATGATGATGATGACGATGACAAAGATGACCATGATGGCAACGGTGGTGGCACCGATGATGCAGTAATGACAACAGCAACGACAATCCCATAGCAATAGCAACGGCGACTCCAACAGCAGCTGCAACAACATCCACAAGAACAATATCTATAACAATCGCAATAGCAGTAGCAAGGAAGACGACAACAGCAACAACATCCACAAGAGCAACAGTAGTGACATCCATGAAAATAGCAACAGCAACGACAATGACCACGGCTGCAACTTTGTAATGGAAGGTTAGAAAATGGAGTGGGAGATGGCAGCAATGAAGATGAAGATGATTTTGATTTAAGTGAGCTCCAGGAAGAATCGGTTCCAAAGAACGCATGTGCTACACTTGCTTATGATGATGGTCGTGAAGGATGCAATCGGACCTAATTAGTTGGGATTGATGTCCAAAATGATTTGATTCATACTCTTGTGTCCAGCTCACAACCACAAGCATGAAGACAGGAAGAGGCAACTGAAGGACCTTTATGGTACTAATGATACAGCAAGGCTCATGTGAAGTCGTGAGAGGAAGGGGAAAGGAAAGGAAAGGGAAGAAAAGAAGAGAGAAAAGAGGAAGAAGGAAGGCTAGCATAGAAGAGAAGAGAGAAGGAGGAGCGGAGTGTGTATGAGGTGAGTGTGTAGTGTGTGTATGTACATATGTGTATTGAAAGTGTGTGCGGTGAAGGGTAGCGAGATGTGCGTGAGGATGTGTGTGTGCATGTGAAGGAAGTGGGGGTGTATGAGAGTGTGTGTGTGGAGGAAAGTACGTATAGGTGTGTGAGAATGAAGATGTGTATGTGTATGTGCATGAATGAGGAAGTGTATAGGTGTATGTGAGATGTAAGGTTATGTATGTAAATGTGTAGTAGTGTGCAGAATGTAGAAAGATGTATGTGGGAAAGTGTGTATGTATGTGAATGATGGAGTATGGTATGTGTGTAGGAATGTGTGTATGTATGCGTGTAAATGAGGAGGTGATGTAGTGTATACGGAATGTGTGTGTGTATGAAGTGAGTATATGTGTATGTGTGGTTGAGGGTGTATGATGTGTGTAAAGAGGTATGTATGTGTATGTGTGTAGGGATGTGTGTGATGTATGTGGGGAAGTGAGTAGTGTATGTGAAGATGGTGTATGTGATGGTGGGTGTGATGTATATGGAGATACGTGTATGTGTAGGTGATGGTAAGTAGTGTATATAAAGATGTGTGTGTGTTGATGATAATGGAAGGTGTGTGTATGTGTAGAGGAGGAGTTGAGTGTGTAATGTTTGGGAGTATGCGCATAGGTGCAGGAAGTGATGTAGAGTGGTAAATGCATAAGGATGGTGTGTGGTAGGTGCGGTTTGTGTGTGTGTATGCGTGGATGCCATGTAATGTGTAAGGGTGTATGTGTATATGTATGGAAGGTGAGGGATGTGCAGAGTATGTGTGTAAGAGTATGGAAGGTATGGAATATGGACATGTGTGTATGTAAATATGGAAGTCGAGGATGATGTATATGGGATGTGTATGTCTGAGTATGAAATGAGGTGTGGAGTGTGAATATGTATGTATGGGTATAGAAGGCAAATGTGATGTGTGCAAAGTATGTGAGCATGTATTCATAGTGTAAGATGTAGATGGAGTATGTGAGTAAGTGTGTGAGATGATGTATTGTGTGGGTATGTGAGTATAGATATGGGAAGTGTGTAATGTGTATAGAGTATGTGAGCAAGTATGTATTGAGGGTGTGAAGTGTATATGTATATGGATAAGAAAATGTTGGTGCGTATGTGATGTGTGGGAAAGGTTGGTGTATGTATGATGGAAACGTAAGTGAGGATGGAAACTAGTAGAAAGTATGAGGAACTCGCAGGTGGAAATATCAACAAAGAAGAGAAGAAAGAAGATGATACAAACCTTTAAGGACTGTTAAATCTTGTGGGTTATCGTACAAGTAGTTTATTGGAAGATATTAGAGACAATTGGATAAATGAAAGGTTCAAAGATGCTTCATGGATGAGAGAAGCATCTACGATGGTGTAAATGGTGAAGGGAATGATTCAAGCAACATCCAAAATGATGGCTTGGGAGATATTTGGAACGAAATGGATTTCACAATGGAATGTTCAAAGGATGTTGAGGATGATCATTCCTTGCCAAATACTTTAATGCAAGATCTTCAATTGTACTTTCTAATGATATCTTGCATATGTGGAAGAAGGAATTCCAAATTTGGCAAGTCGAAGACATTCCATTGCTCGACTTCTACACAAGGAAAGCAGATAGTCGATCACAGCAACTTGGGGTTTTGAAATTCAAAGGAAGTTCAACATTCGAATCTTGTTCGCCCAAAGTTTCATAAGGAGGAAACTTCATGCCTTATCATCAACCACAAGATGAGCAGAGTACATATATTGGGTGCTAGAAGACTATCAAAGTCAAGTGTGGATGCGACTTTCTATGATTGGGTTAAGGAAGTATCGTAGAAGGATACTGACTTTAAGAGGAATGCAAAGGAGTTACCTGCTGGAATCGCTCGACTCCAGCTAGTACTACGACAACCCTAAACAAGTGAGTGGGAAACTTAATGATATGCTACTATGTTGTATTGTATGTTGAATGCTATGCATGTGAAATTAATGTTTCTTATGTTGCTATTTGATATGATTGTTGTTGAGTTAAGTTATGTGGTAGGGAATAATGGGTTAGGAAAGAAGTTGTGAAGAATATAGGGGAATGAATGGTTTGAGAGTTTAGATGTCATTACCTTAATGATAGCAACTAGTGTCATATCGCTAGTGCTATAACCATAAGGCTAACCCATGTTTTACAATTTTTTTTTTCTTCCAAAACAAACCAAAATATAGAGACTTAACTTTTCCTTCTATAGCTACCAAGTAGGTATGCTTAGTTGGAATAGGGTGTGTAGGTATCATTATATATACATGTCGGAGCTGGTTCCTGAATGTGTATACATATACTTAACCAAACTTATTTTCATATTATATTTACAAAATACACTCATGAACATAACCATACCAAATCATGAGTGTAACCTTAGTTTTTACAACATAACGATCCTATTTTCTTACTCTCTTAAGTTCGTAAGGGAAAGTGCTTAATAAATTTTCCTTAATTAGAGATGTGATAGAAATATGTATATACACATATATATATATACATCATATACAAATGTCTTGAGGATATCGAAAGAAAAAAACGAGATGACCTTGTTGGCTCTCGAAAGTCTGAAAATGATAGAGCACTTGAAAAGTGTGATGGCATAGAGGTATCAAAGATGATTAATGTAAATTAACCCCGAGTGGTTGGTTTAACATGTGAGATAAATGACATGAAGGTATTAGAAATGATTGTAAGCCAACCTGAGTGGTTCGACATTTGAGAGAAAGGGCATAGAGGTGCCAAACATGATGATTGTAAGTCAACCCGAGTGGTTTGACATTTAAAAGAAATGGCACAGAGAGGTGCCGAGATATCCCTTGTAAAACTGGATAGGTCTATGTCTATGGGGTTTGGGTTCAGAGTCAATGTTACGTAACAAGAAATGCATAATCCTTGCTTATGATGAGTGAAATGGAATGTTTGATGTTTATTTCTGTGGTATGATTGAGGATTCATTGTGATTGCAAATGTTGTTTGATCACCCTAAATCAATTAATTAAGGAAGAGGACCTGATTTAAAAACTTGAGATGCATTTTCATGAGACATTGCATGAGAATGAAGGCTATCACTGTTACAGGATGTGTCGGAAGTAATCAAGAGGATCGTTGTTCCGCTAAGTGCGAGCTAAGTGATTAGGGGATTGTCGCTCCTTGACCGTTCCGAGTCCGACTTGTCCTTAAGGGTTTTGCTCCGTCTGGTGTAGACAGGCATGGGAGCGCTCACTATTGAATTAATAAGATATCATAATTAACCAAGTGATAAGATAAATAAATCGAGTAATGACCTATGCACTGATGGTGGCTTCGGAATCCCTAACCCAAGGTCAAGGGGGGCGTAAACCCTAGATTTCATGTTGGTTATCGGAAGACCATGTGAGATGCTGTATTCATATGATTGTTCATGTATAGCATATGTTTAATATCTTAATTAAAATTTGCTTGTGTATGTATATAGCATATGTTTAAATTCTTAATTTGAATTTGCTTGTGTATGTATATAGCATATGTTTGAGAATTTGATTTGTAATTTGTTTGTGTATGTATGTAGCATTGAAAGTGTTACCATCCCATTCACTAAGCCATAGTGTGCTCACCCTCTCATAGACTTTTTGCAGGTAGCAATTACAAAAGCGTGGGATGGGATATGATGTGAAGTGTTAAGAGTTTTGGAAGACTAAAATAACAAAATAAGATTTGTGAAGGATAGACTTAGATGAAATGTTAGGACCTTCATGTGAATAGAATTTGAAGTTGAGAACCTAGGGATTATCCTATTTTGCTGATTGGTAGGGGATACCGATTCTCTACAATCATGGTTGATTGTAGGGTATGGGATCCATAGTTATATTTTATTATCTAATTATGTGTACTATAACTTATTGTAGATGTGATTATTTATTTAGAGTATTACGATTTCTAGCACGTAAGATGATTATCATGTAGCGGGTGCACACGTGCTATAATGGTTTTAGTGGAGACTTCTAGGCCCCCTTTTGGGGTGTGACATCTGTATCGAGTCTTGGAATTAGCAATTGAAACTATGGAGATATTGCTTTGGTACACCTATATGTGCATCCCATATATAGGATTATTATTTCAATTATTTACTCTTCAAATAATAGAACTAATCAAAAGTTCTTTTGTCTATTGGGATAACATATATGATTAAGATCAATGTTCAATTATTACTAGATACTTGGTTACATTACATATACCAAATTATAATTGTGAAATGATTTACATGTACAATTAAATGTTATAAATATAACAAATCAGGTGCAAGTATAATATGTTATTTATAATATCTCAAAATTTGCTAGTTATACTATTATGTTCTCTTTTATTTGATTAATGTAGTCAAAAATTGATTATAAGTGGGGTTTGATCACAGGCTTAATCTTACTATAGCATGAATCATACTTTGTGGGGTACTAATTAATGTTGTTAATGTCATAGATATATCACAATGACCTCATACAATAATGAATTAATTTTCTATAGGTGTTACATATATTCATTCTTCTATATTAGTTTAGTTAGAGTTGGGAGTCATGTCAACAATTAAAATGAAAAGTAAATTCAATTGCATAGGGTTTGCCAAGAAGTAAACATGAGTATTATCTCTCTTAATTCCTATGGGACTTTTACTCTCTTGAAAGGTATCACAAAATGATTAGGTTTGATCATGACATAAGTGGCTTTAGGATGCCCCTAAACATATTGTGCAAATTATTAAGAAAAGAGGAAAGACAACTCAATGTGATTTTTACTTGGAAAGTTCCAAACGAATTTGGGGTAGGAAAATCATAGCAGAGGAGCAATAAGTTCAATATGTTAAATATAGAATGTTTTGGTATAAGAATAGACTCTCACTTTTTCATAAATGCTACTTTAGGTTTATTTATAGCACTATATATACCTAGTTTGAATACACATTCAAAGAGGTAAAATTGGAAACAAACGGGGTCTTTCATGAAGACTATACTCGATTAATCCTTTGCTTTGGTCAATTAGTCCCTTGCTCTAAATTTTCAAAAAAAAAAAAAGAAAAACTCCTCATTTTAACTTGACTTCAAATTTTACGACCTAAAAAATGTGTTGTATTGTGAAATCATTGCCTTTGTATCATCATCCTACATACAAGCAATAACTCTCTAGTTGATTTTAGATTCAAGCTATAAGTCACCCTCCAACAGTTTGCTCAATTTTAATAAATGTACCTTCTAAACTCAAGTCAAGTTTGCATCCATTATACCTACTTGAATTTGAGAGAGGCTATTAGTAATATAATCTTAGTGTCATTTTCACATATGTATACAATGAATATTTGAAGAATTGATATCACCTACTTTACTTTATTTTCATTGATTACTTTTATTGCTTAGTGTCTGCTCTTCTCTTATAAATATGAGCTCATTCCACAAAATGATTCAAACAATTCAATTTAATTTCTCTCATTATATATATATATATATATATATATTATGTTTGTCCTCATATTGCATCAAAGTCAATTTTCATTATAGCCAGTTGGCACTATCTCACCTCCATAGAAGAAAATGTTAAATCACACATCATTATGCTCTATCCAGTAGTATTTATATTCTCCTTTGATCCCTCCATTCTTCAAAACTAGTTTTTGAGATGGATTTGAATTTCTTCCACAATTACCTTTTAGCTAGTTTTTCCTTCATGATACCATATTTCATTTTAACAAAGATTCACACGTTACATAAAAAGCGTTGGAAAATGCATGCACATGCCCCTAGTCAATTATGTTTGGTTTATCTTCAACATGCATGAGAAACCTAGAATGTTGGACAATTTGCCTGAATTGAAAAAGCAATCGATTTCCTTTATATGATTGATCAATAATCTTCAACATACTCATTATCCCAATCGATTGATTAGTAATCTACATGTATAAATAAATTTCTTAATATATGATTGGCTTTCAAAATATGAATAGAAGGTTATTGAAGAATACTATCAAATGCTATATGTTGAGGTTCCATCATTATTTATTAGGTACGAACTAGTCCAATGCATCAGACCAATATATAAATACATTAAATCCCATCAAAAGTCCAAAGTTAAAGGTGTGCTTTGGTGACAATGGCACTATAATGGGTAACCTTATATAAAACATTCTCGTGTTGCACCTCTTCATTAAAACAAATAAAAAATAAAAATAGAAGTTCAACTACTCTTTTCTTTGTCCTTTATTGTTGTGTTGGAGTTAGAAGTGTGTACATGGTGAATATATATTTATGATCATGCAAATGTACCATTAATCCTCCAGTGAATGATAAACTAATTAATGTTTGTGTTTTTAAGAGAATAATATCGAATGTGGCTTGGCTTTGGAGTGCAGTTTCTTAAAGCTGGTCTCATCATTAATTCCTTAAATTGTAGTCTTAGAAATGTTTATAAATAAGTAGTAAAACTTGTCTTATAGAGGTAATGGAGTACTATGGGTTAAAATGAAATATATATGTGTACTCGGTAAATTTCATGGCAAATGACCTAAAAACCTTCAAAATTACATCAATTCCCTACTTATTTTAATTTACATCAATACTAAGGAATTGTGCCATTAAACTCCTTAGGAAATTTCAAAAACTTAGAGGAAACTAATTGGACGAAAAAAAAAAAATGTAGAATCCCTCATATAAGTTTTCATAAGTGCATAGAATTCCCTATTAATTTCATTTAATGTAAATCCAATACATGTAAAAAAAAATGTAAATGTATAATTAACAAAATTAAAAGTATTGGTATAATTTAACTATACATAATAGTTATAGGTGTGAAGCAACATTACAAGTATACTCACATAGGATTGTTAATGGGCGAGTCATTACAGAGTATCCAACTTGCTCAATCCCATTAAACCCTATATGGTTTTTATTGGGTTTTGGGACATCATCTCAAATCCTAGAGGGTTTAGGATCAGTTTTTAAGACTTCTAAAAAAGAAAAAAAAACTGATGAGAAATTTGGTTCAATAAAAAAAATATATTAATAATTATTATTCTTAACCTACGAAATATGCATGCTCTATACTAATTCTATATTGTACAACATATTTAATTTTAAATTTTCATTAATATCTAAATTAGTAAGTATAACTTTAACCTTATCTAGCTATTTTTTATTCTACTTTCTTTTTATCTTATATAAACTCTATGAAAACTTGACTTAACCTAACCCTATAAGGTTAACTTTATAGACTTAGGTTTCGGGTAAAAGAAGATTTTTATAAAACTATAGAAAATGCTGAGTCCTATAAAGGTAGATTAGAATTTTATAAAATCTGTCCTAAATCCACCCTAATTACATCCATATATAGTGTATGGAAATCTTACATTCTTCTTAATTGCAGACTAATCTACACAATGGGATGTATGTCTTAATATCTTTCTAACTCATTAGGCAAGAACATTTAGGGAGAGTGAAAGACATTTCATCAACATTTTGCACAATATAACTCTTTTAACTATGTTAAGATTTACCGTGAAAGCAATAAAGTCTCTTATATATTCATGTCAAAAAGTCAATCAATTTTTTTATTTTATATTTTAATGGAATCATTTAAATCATTTAAATTTTTATCAAAATTCAATTAAAGCTATTATATTTAAGATAATTCATTTAAATCTTTCATATTCACATTATCATATTAAATAAAATATTTTATACACCTTAAGAAATATATTGAAAAAATGATTTGTTTGATATAAAAACACAAATATAAAATCTTTCAATGACCACAAATTATCTAAACAAAGCAAGATTTGGACACGTAAATCACATGCTCAAATATATACATTATTCAGGAACAACAAAATCATTAGGATTGATCGTTTTAGCAACAATATCAAATTGTGGGGTTGTGAAAAGGTCATGGTTCCATTTTGCTGATAATATGAAGATTGTATGGATGGAAAAACTATAAATATCCATATAAGCGATTTGTGATTCTACAAGTGCACGATACTGATTCAATCAAAACCATCCAAACATTATATTATCGAAAAAAAAAGGGGAAATTTCTGTAGGTTCGGCAGAAACCGAAACCATAACGTCGGATGTTGCAATACAAATCACATCAATAAAATCTGATCTTCAAGTTATCTGGGTCCATTAATTAGATTAGGCAACCGTGTCAAATGGTTCACTGGGGAAAAAGTTCACATTTGCGTGGTGAGCATAGCAGATTGCGTGCACTTTCCTCCGCCGACTGATGTTGATTCAACAGGCATGAGAGTCCCTAACACGTTGGACAACGGCCAAAAATGGCTGCACTGTGCGCCTAATATTCAGACGATGATGCTGTTGACCATCGCAGCCATCTCAATGGACTAAAGGTCTCCTTTACTGTCTACTATTTCTTATCCAATTTTTTATTAATATTTTATCTATATTTATTTGAAATATGATAATTAAAAAAAAATCTAAAATGTTTTTTTTTTAAACATTAAAAAAGTAAATTCATTTGTTTTTTTTTCTCTGTAAAATTAAATACAATAAGTAGCAAATAAGTTCACTTTTGTAGTGATTTGGTAGGTATTGCTAGAAGAAAAATAAAAGGAAGCAAGTGGAAGTAAAGAGCAATCGGTAAACATAGAAAAAGAATGTAATTTCTACATTAATTTTGGTAATTTAAGAAGGAAATGGAAGAAAATGAAGAATAAATGTTTTCATTTCTTTTATTTAATTGGTTTTACGGAAAGGTAATCCAAAGAAATGAAATTAATACTTGATAAAGTTAGCATCATTTAATTTCAATGGACATTGTTATAAGGAAGAAATTTGTAACTATCATCCATTTCCATTCATTTTCATCCACTTCTCTCTAATTTTTTTTTATTTTTCTTTTCTTTTTTTAAGACATGAACTACAAAGTAGTTTCCACTTATTTCTTCTTTTTCTACCCATTTTCATTTTAACTAATTTATTTAACATAACATTTTCTTCCATTTCTACCATCCTATAATTATCCAAACATAACTTCAATTTGGTAAGATGAGTATAGATATTCTTATATTTATTAGGCACACAATAGAATGTTATGTAATTATTTAACTGAGCGATCCCATCTTTATACTTATGTTATGCAAAGCTTCAATGAGTTTATTACTTGCATTTTAAGAACCTTGTGACTTTGAAGTTTTGTAACCTTGAGATAGTATTTATATGAAGAGACAAACCAAAATCACTATTTAAATTTCAACAATTTTTTTTTTCAATTTTGTACTCAAAGAATTTTTTTTCTTTAACCATAAACATTGAAAAATTAAAGTTATTAAATATCATGTCAATCGCATCTCATGCTTGTACTCTTGAGCAAAGGAGTACTGGCATGATATCTTTCTAACCATAATAGGGGATATTAAACCAAAAGTCTCCCAATTAATTTTGGTAAGACAAAACCAAACTTTAAATTAAATAATAAACATGTATTTTTTTTAAATGAACTAAATAGAATCAATGAATTTTGAAAATATAAATTTGTGAAGTGTTTTTAGAGTGTATTTAATAAAAAAAAATGCTGCCCCAATTAGACCATAACAAAGAACTCATTTAATTTAACATAAAACTGAAACGTTTGAGGGGTGGGACGTCATTCAAATGGCTAATCAAGACGTTCAAATGAAGTCACTCAAAAGCACTTGAGAAGTCATTGGAGAGACTTCATTCAAAATGGCTCTATAAGGCTTTTAAATGAAGTACAATAGAAAGGGCCTTTAGAGCCTTTTGTAAGACTATTCAAATTGTGTTTCAAGTTGTTTGAATAAGTCTAAAATTTAAAGAGTCCTTAAGCAAATTCAGGAATTTCATTCGAACAGCCTTCGTTATGTTCTAAAAGACAACTAAGTTTAGAAGGGCATTGGAATGATATTAGAAGCTGTTCAGGTGATTTATTCAAAATTTAGCCACTAGACTCTTTTAAATGTTATTTGCTGCATCCCGTAGTGATCCAACAAGAAGGTTTCTTGAAGCCTATAAATATACCTCTAAGAGTAGTTACTAAGCAATTAATTATGTTCTAACAACTACCGATAATTTATTCTCATTCTTAGTGTTAATTTGTTTTCTTGTTTATTCATATTACAAATCTATGGAGAGAGAAAAGTCTAATGCTAGAGTAAGCTTTTTTCTTTTTCTTTTTTTTTGTTTTCTCCCTATTTTAAAAGTATTGGACTTGTGTTCATTTATGAACAAAAATCTTATAGATCTAATCGTTCATAACTATTTATAGAAATTAGCCCTTTGGAAATGATAGCCTAAAATATTATAATGGATTTTTTTTTTTATAATTTAGAGCTTATAATTTTCAATAATTGACTTTGAGGACTCCATACATGAGGCAAAGTGGTTGAATTTGGTTGAGTTTATCCCTCCATTCAATTGAATTGCATTACATTATCCATTTATGTATTTGCATTCTAAATTTGTTGGAGCAATCACTTATTTCATTTGCAATTTAATAGTGGAAGCACGTATGAGCATTGTTTTAGAGGCTTTGCTTGAGAATTATTTATGCAACAAAAGATCATTAAATTTATCTTGGTATCACTTATACAATGAAAGAATTATTTAATTACATGTAAGACATATAATTTACATTTAAAAAATAGTTTGGTTTGACTTTGTTTAGTTTTATTTACTCTTCTAAACAGAATAGCAAATGTTTGATTTAGCTCAAATTGAAAATGTTTCTAAATGGTACTATGGATGGCTCAATTCGGTTTATTGTTTATGTTGAGCCTAAATTTTAGTTTATATTTTCTTATCTGATTTACATTAAATCCTATGCTCATTTAATGTAAATCTTCGACTAAGATTAGGAAAATTTTGATTTATTTTATTTAATTTGGAGAAAAAAGAGTTGCTACCCGATCTAGATCGAGAAGATGTTAAATTAGGAATATCCTATTAAAGCCTCATAGTTGCCACTTTAACATTTCAAGTTTAAATTTATTTTCTAAACAAAGAAGTAAAGAATTTTTTTTTATTAAATTAAGATAATCCTAATTATTATTTATAGTTGAGGTTATCCCGTAGGTGCCTATGTATCCATGATTTAGGATTAGATCTATCATAGTTCGCATAATCTAACTCTTAAGTTGTTATTTTACCTATTTTATATTTTACCAAAATATTATTACAATTTTTTATTTCATTTTATTTATTATTTTTATTATTTATTTATTTTAAAAATAGATATTTAGGGAGGAAGATTTGAAAAATATTTCTTAATAACCAAAATAAAAAAATGACCCCTTTTTTTTTATTTCCCTTTCTTTTCATTAAATTTAAGGAGCTTAGTAGCAACCTGGTCCTTAGCGTGCTACCTACTATGGTGGTCATCTAGAGTAGAAGAAGCAATGACAGGGTGTAAAGTCCTAAAAAATTTTTGAAAAACTATACGAAAAATTAAAGAAAATAAATAGAATAATACATACTTCTAGGTCAAGGTAGCGAGAGGAACAAATTTGCAATATTAAAAACTTTGGGAAATGTACGACAAAAATTCAAAGATCGCAACACATAAATGTTATTTTAATATTTTGCAATAATAATAGGTTTTAAAATTAAAACAATTAGAAAGAACAAACAAATTGAATTATATGAATTATGTTACAGAATAAATTTAGGAAACCAAGTAATTGAAAAATATCCAAATATAGGTATGTAATTGGATAAATAAAAATAATTGTAAGTCCTAACCTTAGTTCGGGTAAATTAAATTAAAAGGATAAATTCTCTAAAACATAATTTTCAAAGTATATTAGGTTAAATAATGAAATTAATTTAAATTATAGATTTAGGAATTTCAAATGAAAATTTAGAGTGAATATTTATATTCGGGATAATTTGATTAGCCTAGACGTAAGCTTTCGTAATAAAATGCTAAAAATATAAAATTTAAAGATATTTTTGTAAGTGAGAAAAATATTAAAATAGAGACATTTATAATATAAAATATAATCAAAATATATATATATATTCACAGCTTAAAAAAAAGGGTCACATCTACATCACGTCAGGTCTTCTCCATCACGTCCTCCTTCAACAGCAACAGCCGCAGTAGACCCTAGCCTTATCTCCTTATCGTCTCTCCCTTTCTTTTCTTTTCTTTTCTTCTTCCCTTTCCCTTCCACCTTCTTTTCCTTCTTCTTACTCTCTTCTTCTTGTCCATCCCAGTTGCGTCTTCTTTAGCAGCTTTCAAACCACGCATTTGCCCGATCTTCTTCACCTCAATGATAGTAGCAGTGGATCTGGAACCTTGCTATCCATTGCGTCCCGTCCTCAGCTCCGTTCGACTCATCACCATCAAGTCGAAAGAAGGACCCGCGTGTGGAAGTTGGGATGTTGGCGTATGCGATCGTATGCTTTCAACGGCGACAGCAACCACGACAATAGTGACAGTAGTGACATAGTGACAGTAGTGACAATAGTGACAGTAGTGACATAGTAGCGACAACAAAAACAACCACGACAATGACGACTGCAGCAACGACAACAACCGCAGCAATGGTGGCAACAACGATCCAACAGCTACAACAACAACAATGGCAGCCACAACAGCCACACAACAATGACAGCAACAAAAGCGGAAGAATAAGGGGAGTATGTGTGCGTGTGCATGAGGTGGAGGAGCTACCCTGTGGTAACCAAGTGGGTGCGTATGTGTGCAAGGGAGGAAGACAAGAACAGTGGCAATGGCGACCCCAACTATAGTAGTAGTAGAGACCATGATCCCAACAGCAACAACATTCGCAAAAGCAACAGCTAAAACTATAGTGACAACATCCACAAAAATAGCAGCAGCAGCAACGACTGCAACGATGACATCAACGTCCAAGCCTCCATGGTGATCTGGTCTCCAGCGTAAGTAGATGACGAACCAGTGGAGAAGGGAGGGTTATGTGGTGTAGTGATGTGTTTGTATGTGCATGAGGTAGAGGAGTCATCCTATTGCAACCGTGTGTATGTGTATGTGAAGGGGAAGAAGGAGCCAAGTGTATAGTGTATGTGAGGATGTACGTATGTGTATGTATTGGTGTGTCGTGTGTGTACAAATGTGAGTATGCGTGGATGATGGTGTGTGGTGTATGTGTAAGGATGTGTATGTGTGTGTGTGTGAATGAGGGTATGTAGTGTATGTGAAGACGGTTATATGTGACGGCGGGTGTGATGTATACAGAGATGTGTATATGTGTGAGTGATGGTGTGTGGTGCATAGGAACGTGCGTATGAGTATGTGTATGTGGTGTATGCGAAGTGTATGTATATGGGATGATCTGCAGTTGTGTGAGAGGGGTGTATGCATATGGATGGTGTGTAGTAGGTGCGGTTATGTGTGTATGTGTGGACTCCATGTAGCGTGTGAGAGTATGTATGTGTATGGAAGGTGTGGAGTATGTGTATAGGAGTATGGAAGGTTTAGGGTATGCGGTACTAGTGTGTATATAGATGGTGTGTGGAGTATGTAGCATATGTGTATATGTATAAGGAAGGAGTGGTATATGTGGGTATGTATGTATGGGTGTGAAATAGTGTATGGTGTATGGACATTTGTGTATGTAAATATGGAAGTTGAGTATGGTGTAGGTGGAATAAGTATGTATGAGTATGAGATGATGTGTGGTGTATAAACATGTGTGTGTGGGTATGGTAGGTGAATGTAGTGTGTGTGAAGTATGTGGGTGCGTGTGTGTTAGTGGTGTAAGGTGTATGTGGAATATGTGAGTAAGTTTATGATATGATGTATGGTGTGGGTATGTGAGTATGTATATGGGAGGTATGTAGGGTGTGCGGAGTATGTGGGTAAGTATGTATTGGGGGTGTGAAGTGTATGTGGGGTTTGGGTGTATGTGTGTGTTAGTGGTGTGAGAAGTGAAAGGAGTGTGTGTGTATGCACTAGTGGTATGTATATATGTGTAGGTATGTGCGTGGTGTGTGAAGTGTGTATGTATATAGATAGGAGTATGTTAGTGTGCACATGGCGTGTGGTAAAGGTTGTTGTATGTATGGTGATGGAAGCGTGAGTGAGGATGAAGACCAGTAGAGAGGAGGGGAAACCCTATAGGTGGAGATATCAACAAAGGAGAGAAGAAAAAATGGAAAGGTCAAATTGAGGAGGAAGAGGGAATGGTATGAGGAAAGTGAATGTACATGTGTGTGAAATTGAGTAGGAAAAGAGTTGTCATTGATGTAATAGTGGTGGCCCGAGCAGCTTGATTAAGTAATTAAGTTGAGAAGGGATGACTTGGAAGTATGTGCGTGCCATTGGTGAACTGATTGTTTATGTGAATGTGGGGAAAGGCATAGGGAAGTTGGAGAAGAAATAGGAGTTAATGAAAGATCGAGAAATCTAATGGAAATTGCGTGGAGTCGCTGTAGCTGACCCTTCGATACCATACTTGGAGAAGTGACTACATGTCGGAATCACCTAATGATGGCTAGGACTATGACGACCCTAAACAGGTGAGTGAGAAACTTAATGATATGCTATCATGTTGTGTTGTATGTTGATTGTTATGTATGTGAAATTGCTGTTTATTGTATTTGCAATTGATTGTGATTATTGTTAAGTTGAGTTATGTAGTGGGGATTAATGAGTTAGGAAAGAAGTCGTAAAGAGTGTAAAGGAATGAATGGTCTGAGGGTATAGATGTCATTACCTTAGCAATAGCACTTAGATTGCTATTACCATAAGCCTAACCCATGATTCAAAAATCGTTTTCTTTAAATCAAACCAAAATATAGAAACCTAGCTTTTCCTTCTATAGCTACCGAGTAGGTGTGCTTAGTTGGAATAGGGTGTATAGATATCATTATGTATACATATCAGAGTTGGTTCCCGAATGTGTATATATATACATAGGCAAGCTTATTTTCCTATTATATCTATATAGTACACTTATGAAAACAACCATACAAATCGTGAGTGCAACCTTGGTTTTTACAACTTGACAATCCTGTTTTCTTGCCCTCTTAAGTATGTAAGGGAAGGTGTCTAGTGAATTGTCCTTAATTAAAGATGTGTCATGAACATATATATATATATGTGTGTAGATATATATATATATTATATACAGATGTTTTGAGGATGTCAAAAAGGAAAATACGAGATGTTCTTATTGGCTTGCTCTCGAGAATGTGAATAATAGAGCACTTGAGAAGTGTGATGACATAGAGGTGTCAGATAAGATGATTGCAAATCAACCTCGAGTGGTTGGTTTGACATTTAAGACAAACGATATAGAGGTGTTAGATATGATGAAAGCCAATCAACCCCGAGTGGTTGGTTTGACATTTAAGAGAAATGGTAGAGAGAGGTGCCGAGTTAGTTTAACCTATTGTAAAATTGGATAAGTCTATGTCTACGAGGTCTGGGTTCAGTGTTTGTCTTAAGTGATAAGAAAGGCATGATCTGTGCTTGTTGTGATGAGTGTGAAATGAAATGTTTAGTAGTTGCTTCATCTTTTGAATGAGAATTGATTGTGATTATATATGTTGTTTGATCACCTTAAATCAATTAATTAAGGAAGTGGACCTGATTAAAACTAGACATGCATTTCCATGAGACATTACATGAGATTGAAGGCCATCACTGTTACAGGGCTCTTCAGGGTAATCAAGGGATTACTGTTCCGCCAAGTGCAAACTAAGTGATTAGGGGATTGTTATGCCTTGACGGTTCTGAGCCGGTCAATCATTGAGGGTTTTGCTCCGTCTGGTGCAAAGAGGCACAAGAGCATTCATTGTTGAGTTAAAAAGATATCATAATTAACAAAGTGATAAGATAAATTAACCGGGTAATGACCTGGGCACTGTTGGTGGCTTTGGAATCCCCAACCCAAGGTCAACGGGGGCATAAACCCTAGACTTCACGTTGGTTACCGGAAGACCATATGAGATGCTACATTCATATGGTTGCTTATGCATAGCATATGTTTTGATAACTTAAATTGAAATTGCTTATGTGTACATAGCATTGAAAGTGTCACCATCCCATTTACTGAGCCATAGTGTGCTCACCCCATCACCGACCCTTTTTGCAGGTGGCGATTAGGACAAGATGTAAAGTGTTGAGAGTTTTAGAAGACTAGAATAATAAAGTAAGAATTGTGAAGGATAGATTTACTTAGATGAAATGTTAGGACCCCTATGTAAATAGAATTGAAATTGAGAAACCTAGGGTTTATCTTATTTTATTGATTGGTAAGGGATATTGATTCTTTTTTATCATGGTTGATCATGGGATTCGGGATCCATAGTTGTATTTTATTATCCAATTATATGTGCTATGATTAATTGCAAATGCAATTATTTATTTAGAGTCTTATGATCTTTAACTCATAAGACGATCATTATGTAACGGGTGTACAGGTGCCATGATGATTTTAGTGGAGACTTTTAGGTCCCTTTTCAAGGTGTGACAAGAATTTTGGTATCAGAGCTCTAGGTTGTCAGAGATAGGAGCAACTTACCAAATAGTGAGATGGGGTAGAACTTGAGTAGATTTTAAGAGTAAAATTATAAAAGACTTAGATGATAGCCTATACATATATATATATTTATTACTCTAGAGTTCCTTCTAGTTCTAAGTTACTCAAAACACGTTAGCTCATAAATCCTTTATCCTTGCTTAAAACCGCGTAGAGGATATTATGAAATGCGACAAAGTACGAGTCGTAACCATCGAGCTTTGAGGACGACACTACCATCGGGTGTAACGACACTCCAAGAAGTAGACAAGGCCAGTGTGGGCCTACAACCTATAGGATCTTAGAACGAACCCGTGTAGCATAGAAAGGAATACGAGAACAATCCCTTAGTGATAGGCTTCACAATAAAAGGACCAACATGAGGAAAGCTTCATTAGATGATATGAAGTTCCATATTGCACAGACAAGTACCTTAGGAAAAAAATGATACCACTTTCGTGTTATCGGAATCTAAAGTTGGAATATCCTAACCGTAGTGTCAAAACAACATTATAACCCCAAACGAAACAATAAGGAAAAAGGGCATAAAATGGGTAGGTATACAAACATATATCACCGATTACCATAGCCTGAACATTGACCAATAAAACTAAACTACACAAACATACGAACTCCAAAATTTAGCAATCTCATTACATATATGGGGTTGTATATGAAATGATGAGCTTGCGAGTGGTAGGAAAGGAAATTATTATGTCATGTGTGTTGTTGCGGGCAGTAGTAATTGATGTGAAGAATGTAGTCAAACTATAATGTGCATCACAAATTGTGGAGTAAGAAATCTAGGCTTCAATAATCTAAGTCCCTACATTAGTATGTACATATGGGATGCGCAAGTGAGATGGAAAGATAAGATAATGCATGTGACTTATGTTATGAGTTTATAGATATAAGGTAAGAAGAGTGGTATTACAAGACCACAAATACAACATGCATAGATCCACATGGGATATATATGGCTAAAGGAAGCCTGGGAATCAAATTCAACATTTGTACGCTATTAGTATCTAGGTAGGCACATTCAAGGGTAAGACATGGAGTTATAGCCAAGAACGTAAGGTATAGAAGGTGAGTATGGAAAAGTTTCGGGGATGAAACTTCTTGAAGGAGGGGAGAGTATAAAGTCCTAAATTTTTTTTTGAAAAACTATATGGAAAATTAAAGAAAATAAATAGAATAATACATACTTTTAGGTCGGGGTAACGAGAGGAACAAACTTGCAATATTAAAAACTTTGGAAAATGTACGACAAAAATTCAAATATTGCAACACATAAATGTAATTTTAATATTTCACGATAATAATAGGTTTTAAAATTAAAACAATTAGAAAGAATGAACAAATTGAATTATATGAAATATGTTACCGAATAAATTTAGGAAGCTAAGTAATTGAAAAATATCTAAATATAGGTATATAAATGGATAAATAAAAAAATTTGTAAGTCCTAAGCTTAGTTTGGGTAAATTAAATTAAAAGGATAATTCTCCGAAACATAATTTTCAAAGTATATTAAGTTGAATAATGAAATTAATTTAAATTATAGACCTTGGAATTTTAAATGAAAATTTAAAGTGGATATTTATATTTAGGATAATTAGATGAGCTTAGACGTAAGCTTTCATAATAAAATGCTAAAAATATAAAATTTAATGGTAATTATGTACGCGAGCAAAATATTAAAGTAGAGACATTTATAATATAAAATATAATCAAAATATAATATAAATATATATATACATATACACACAACTTAAAAAAAAGGGTCACATCTACATGCATCAGGTCTTCTCCATCATGTCCTCCTTCAGCAGCAGTAGTCGTAGCAAACCCCAACCCTGTCTCCTCACCGTCTCTCCTTTTCTTTTCTTTTCTTCTTCCCTTTCCCTTCTGCCTTCTTCTTCCTCTCTTCTTCTTATCCATCCCAGCTGCGTCTTCTTCAGCAGCTTTCAAACCACGCGTTTGCCCAATCTTCTTCACCCCAACAACAGTAGCAGTGGATCTGGAACCCCGCCATCCGTCGCATCCTATCTTCAACTCCGTTTAGATCGTCATCGTTGAGTCGGAAGAAGGAGCCGTACGTGGAAGTTAGGATGTCGGCATGCTCGATTGCATGCTTCCAGTAGCGACAAGAACCACGGTGACAGTAGTGACATGGAGTCGACAATAAAAACAACCACGACAATGACGACCGCAACAACAGCAGCAATGGTGGCAAAAACGATTTGATAGCTGCAACAACAACAACAACAGCCACGACAGCCACACAATAATGAAAGTAGCAAAACCAGAAGAAGAAGGGGAGTATGTATACGTGTGCGTGAGGTAGAGGAGCTGTCCTGTGGTAACCATGTGGGTGCGTGTGTGTGTGAGGAAGGAAGATAACAACAGTGACCACGATCCTAACAGCAGCAACATCTACAAGAGTAATAGCTATAGCAATATAGCAACATCTATGAAAATAGCAACATCAACAATGACCGCAATGACAACATCAATGCCCAAGCATCCATGGTGATCTGGTCTCCAACGTAAGTGGATGACGAACCAGTAGAGAAGGGAGGGTTACGAGGTATAGTGATGTGTTTGTATGTGCATGAGGTGGAGGAGCCGCCCTGTTGCAACTGTGTGTACGTGTATGTGAAGGGGAAGAAGGAGCTAAGTGTATAGTGTGTGTGAGGATGTGTGTATGTGTATGTGATGGTGTGCGGTATGTATACGAATGTGTGTATGTATAGATGATGGTGTGTGGTGTGTATGTAAGGATGTATATGTATGTATGTGTAAATGAAGGTGTGTAGTGTATGTAAAGATGGGTGTATGTGATGGTGGGTATGATGTATACAAAGATGTGTGTATGTGTAGGTGATGGCGTATGGCGCACAAGAATGTGCATATGAGTTTATAAGAATGTGGTGTGAGGGTGTGTGTATGTGTAAGGAAAGAGGAACTATGTGTGTGTAATGCTTGCGAGTATGTATATATGTACATGAGGTGATGTAGGGTGTGTGGTATGTGTATGTGGTGTATTTGAAGTGTATGTGTATGGGATGATATGCGGTGTGTAAGAGGGGTGTATGCATATGGATGGTGTGTGGTAGGTGCGGTTTATGTGTGTACGTGTGAATGCCATGTAGTGTGTGAGGGTATGTATGTGTATGGAAGGTGTGAAATGTGTGGAGTATGTGTATAGGAGTATGGAAGGTTTGGGGTGTGTGGTACTAGTGTGTATATGGATGGTGTGTAGCATATGTGTATATGTATAAGGAAGGAGTGGTATGTATGGGTATGTATGTATGGGTGTGAAATAGGGTATGGTGTATGGACATGTGTGTGCGTAAATATGGAAGTTGAGTATGGTGTAGGTGGAATAAGTATGTATGAGTATGAGATGATGTGTGGTGTGTGAACATATGTGTGTGGGTATGGTAGGTGAATGTAATGTGTGCGAAGTATGTGGGCGCGCATGTGTTAGTGGTGTAAGGTGTATGTGGAATATGTGAGTAAGTGTATGAGATGATGTATGGTGTGTGTAGTGTGTGTGGAGTATGTGGGTAAGTATGTATTAGGGGCATGAAGTGTATGTGGGGTTTCTGTGTATGTGTATGTTAGTGGTGTGAGAAGTGAAAGGAGTGTGTGTGTATGCACTAGTGGTATGTATATATGTGTAAGTGTGTGCATGGTGTACGGAGTGTGTATGTATAAGGATAAGAGAATGTTGGTGTACACGTGGTGTGTAGGAAAGGTTGGTGTATGTATGGTGATAGAAGCATGAGTGAGGATGAAGATCGGTAGAGAGGAGGGGAAACCCTATAGGTGGAGAGATTAACAAAGGAGAGAAGAAAGAATGGAAAGGTGAAACCAAGAAGGAAGAGGGAATGGTATGAGGAAAGTGAATGTATATGTGTGTGAAATTGAGTAGGAAAAGAGGTGTCATTGATGTAATAGCGGTAGCTCGAGCAGCTTGATTAAGTAATCAAGTTAAGAAGGGAAGACCTGGAAGTGCGTGCATGCCATCGGTGAACTGATTGTGTATGTGAGTGTGGGAAAAGGCATTGAGAAGTTTCAAAAGAAATAGGAGTTAACTTGAGATCGAGAAATCCAACAAAAATTGCGTGGAGTCATTGTAGTTGACCCTTTAATACTATACTCGGAGAAGGGACTACATATCGGAATCACTTGATGACGGCTAGGACTATGACGACCCTAAACAGGTGAGTGGGAAACTTAATGATATGCTACCATGTTGTGTTGTATGTTGATTGTTATGTATGTGAAGTTGTTGTTTGTTGTATTTGCAATTGATTGTGATTATTGTTAAGTTGAGTTATGTAGTGGAGATTAATGAGTTAAGAAAGAAGTCATAAAGAGTGTAGAGGAATGAATGGTCTGAGGGTATAGATATCATTACCTTAGCAATAGCACTTAGCACCATATTGCTAGTGCTATTACCAAAAGCCTAAGCCAAGATTCAAAAATCATTTTCTTCAAATCAAACTAAAATATAGAAACCTAGCTTTTCCTTCTATAGCTATCGAGTAGGTGTGCTTAGTTGGAATTGGGTGTATAAATATCATTATGTATACATATCAAAGTTGGTTCTTGAATGTGTATATATATACTTAGGCAAGCTTATTTTTTGATTATATCTATATAATACACTCATGAAAACAACCATACAAATCATGAGTGTAACCTTAGTTTTTACAACTTGACAATCCTGTTTTCTTACCCTCTTAAGTATGTAAAGGAAGGTGTCTAGTGAATTGTCCTTAATTAAAGATGTGTCATGAACATATATATATGTGTAGATATATATATATATATATGTTATATACAAATGTTTTGAGGACATCAAAAAGGAAAATATGAGACGACTTTGTTGGCTCTCGAAAATGTGAATAATAGAGCACTTGAGAAGTGTGATGACACAGAGGTGTTAGATAAGATGTTTGTAAATCAACCCTAAGTGGTTGGTTTGACATTTAAGACAAATGATACAGAGGTGTCAAATATGATGATTGTAAATCAACCTCGAGTGGTTAGTTTGACATTTAAGAGAAATGGCACAGAGAGGTGCCGAGTTAATTTAACTTGTTGTAAAATTAGATAAGTTTATGTCTATGGGGTTTGGGTTTAGTGTTTGTCTTGAGTGATAAGAAAGGCATGATCTATGCTTGTTGTGATGAGTGTGAAATGAAATGCTTGGTAGTTGCTTCATGGTTTAAATGAGAATTAATTGTGCTTGTATATGTTGTTTGATCATCTTAAATCAATTAATTAAGGAAGTAGACTAGATTAAACATAGACATGCATTTCCACGAGACATTGCATGAGATTGAAGGCTATAACTGTTACAGGGCTTGCTGAGGTAGTCAAGAGGATTATTGTTCCGCTAAGTGCGAACTAAGTGATTAGGGGATTGTTGTGCCTTGACGGTTCCGAGCTAGTCGATCCTTAAGGGTTTTGCTCTATTTGGTGTAGAGAGGCACGTGAGTGTTCACTATTGAGTTAAAAAGATATCGTAATTAACAAAGTGATAAGATAAATAAACTAGGTAATGACCTAGGTACTAATGGTGGCTACGAAATTCCTAACCTAAGGTCAAGGGGGCGTAAACCTTAGACTACACGTCTGTTACTAGAAGACCACATAAGATGCTGCATTCTTATGGTTGCTCATGCATAGCATATATTTTGATAACTTAAATTGAAATTGCTTGTGTATACATAGCATTGAAAGTGTTACCATCCCATTCACTAAGCTATAGTGTGCTCACCTCACCACAGACCCTTTTTGCAGGTAGCAATTACGAAAGCTTAGGATGGGATAAGATGTGAAGTGTCGAGGGTTTTGGAAGACCATAACAACAAAGTAAGAATTGTGAAGGATAGATTTACTTAGATGAAATGTTAGGACCCCCATGTAAATAGAATTGAAATTGAAAAACCTAGGGTTTATCCTATTTTACTGATTGGTAGGGGATACCGATTCTCTGCGATCATATTTGACCTTAAGATACGAGATCCATAGTTGTATTTTTTTATCCAATTATATGTACTATGATTAGTTGTAAATGCAATTATTTATTTAGAGTTTTACGATCTCTAACTCATAAGAGGATCATTATGTAACAGAGGCACACATGCCATGATGATTTTAGTAGAGACTTCTAGGCCCCCTTTCGGGGCGTGACACGGGGTCTTTCAATGGTTGTCAATCAGTTTGGTGTTGGTGTTGTATGGGTAGGTCATTGGTAGAGATCTTGTTAGAAGGGTGGTCAACAATGAAAGTCTAGGATAAAGTTGGTTTAGGTGGTTTTTTGAGTGGTTTTAAGTGGCTTGAAGTTGTGGATGGGGTTTTGAGGGTAGCGGAAAATCTATATACGCTCAATTTTGTGCTTAATGTAGTAGAAGAGCTCAGTTGAGCTAAAGAGAGAAATTGAAAGCCTAAGCCTTGTTTAAGGCTTGTAGGAGGAAGAATGAGTGATGATTGATGTTAGAGTGCAAAGCAATGAGGCCTATTTATACTTTTATAGCTCAATTTGAAGATGGGAAATATCAATGAGCCATAAATTTGAGAATATTTCAAGCTAGAAAACCACGGGGAATATTCTTAAATTCATTTGGATTATGGGAAAAATTGATTATACAAGGTTCTTGAGTATTCAATCTTGCATAACAATGAACTAAGAAGCCTCGATTTGATCCAAATTGAGTTAGATGTGTAAGAGATACATCTACACAAGTTGATTTTTTCCAATTTTCCACTCCAAATTTAGCTAAGTAATTAGGCATATTTAGATTGATTTTTGGCTTAGATATATAGTGAATGCGAAGGAAGAACACAGAGGAGGAAGATGATGAATAATGCCTGACCAATAGGTGATTGACATGTGGCAAGGGGAAGAGAGTTAAAGTAAAATCGTGCTAGTGTGACTATTGGAATTTGAACCAATGATATAAGGTCCTCATGCACATGCTCTTACTAGCTTAGCTAGTCATTTGCTCATCATATTTGTGGCCATTTAGTTAAATTTGTCCTTTATGTTAACTTGGTTCGATTTTATGCACCAAGTTTGGTACAAGCCAAAGTTGGACCCCATTCAATCGGTTTCTATAAATTAAAAATCCTATAGTTTACCTTATTTCATGACTAGTCCATGATTCGACCCTAATAAGCCCTATCCTATGGTAAATATTTGATCAAGAACCTAAGAATATGATCAGTGTGAGGTGATAGGAATGAAAAGTGGGCATATTATATTGTCATTATAATAGGTCTAAATGAACAAGTTAACCTTAGGAGTATAAGTTATACCATGGAGAACAGGTTTACTTGACATACAAGTTTATCCAGGATAAATAGGAATAGAATGAATGTAGGAAAGGACTTATGGTCCTAAATCTAGTTAAAACATATGTATACAGAATGTTATGTATTTCTTGACATATGGCTTAAAGCCTAGAAATGTAATATTCATTATCAATCTCTAGAGTTAATCCCATAGAAACATGATCAGAGCATAAACCTTAAATATACTTGGAGATAAATGATCTTGATAAGTGTACAATTACACTTATGATTAGTTTGCTCATATTTTGATTTCAAGTTCTTTAAAGTAATTTTGGATCACAAGAAAAAATTACACAAGTTTCACATGATTTAGTGCTGATTTAGACAAGTTATGCAATTTTGAAGAGTACATGGTCATGTACATAACCATGTTGGTATTGTTTATTACTAAAGCTTCAACATGTTCACCATGACCATGTTGGTGCCCATGAATCTATAGAAAAGGAATTAATTAAACGACTTGAAGAACATGATCATGTTAATACCCATGTATCTATTAAAGAGGAATTATAAAAGGCCTAGACACATGACCATGCAAGACTACACGAGTATGTAAACACCCATGTGGAAGACCGTATGGAAGAGCAATTTTAATATTTATTGAAGATATATTTATGAGAGATACATGGGAAAGGTACATGACTGTGTCACATAAGATTTGACTTTTCAAATCAATTATAGCTGTTAAAGATGTACTTTCCCGATTTATCAATAATTTTAAAGATGCAATTTCTTAAATTTTGATGATTCAATTTCCTATTCCATGAAGTTGTAACTCTCCTTTTCTAGATACCATTGTACATTATAAAAAAAAGGTGTAAAGTCAAGTTGTAGTCATAGAATTAGATAGAATATAAATAAGTTTATAATGATTTTTAGTAGGATTATAGTATAGGAGATTTTCTATTTAGTTCTTATTGTGTTTCCATTAATTTTCCAGAATTAGTCTTCTTATAGCTTTGATTTTATTTTCATAATAATTGTAGCTTAAGTTTCTTTTTGTACTTGGGTATGGCGAACCCTAAGATGAAGTTGTAATTGATGATTTTTATTCTACAATGTTGTTAGTATTCCTTTGATCTAATTATATGTTTTAATTGTTATTCTAATTAATACTGCTGGTGTGTTAATTTGATATTTGATTTCAATTGTGGAGATCAAGAGGTCTTATGTTTGAATAGATCAAGCATAATTAGATGGAGTTACATGCAATCCCAAAGATAAGACGATATAAATCTTCTGGATTGGGAATAAACCTAGTAGAAGAAGTCACAAATCAAAAGTAATGTGAATATAAGAGTTTTAATTAGGAAGAGGTTCTAATTAAATAACTTAGGATTAAAAATTAATAGACTCGAGAAAGCAATTACTTTAATTTAAGAATTCTCACAGTCTAAAAATGCAATAATGGAATCAAATGATAATTAATTGTTTATATTAGTAGTTTTAGGGGGATTCAATATTAAAGTACATATTTTTATTGCTGATGTTTTATTATTAGCTTATTTGCTTTATTTGATTTTAATTGTTTGATTTTGCTTATTAGATAATAGGAAAAACGTTATTACTAGTACTCATTGTCCTTATAAAATCAATATTTGATATTGATATATGTTATGCTATAAATTGATAGGTGCACTTGCCTATAAGTCTAAGATAGTAGATTAGACCAATATCAAGTTTTTTGGTGCTATTGCTGAGGACTGAGATATTAGGAACACCCATATCTTATTAATCTAATCATTATTTATTTTTCATTGAAATTATTTTTCAATAATTTTTTACTTAAGATTTTTCATGATTAGTTTATGCCTAGAAGACGTTGCAAAGCAAGTTAAAGATTTCAAGTTCTTGCCCAAGAATTTGAAGATGATCATTCAATAATTAGAGCCAATGAGGAAAGGACAATGTCAAAATATGCAAGACCATCAACCACTAAAGTAGATTCAAGTGTAGTTAAGCTAGTGGTTGTAGCCAACAACTTTAAAATCTAGCTAAATATTATATGGATCATTCAATAATTTGTTCAATTTGATGATTTACAATATGAGGACCAAAACACACATATAGCAAGTTTTCTAGAAATTTGTGATACTTTCAAAATCAATAGAGCCACAAACGATGTTATCAAGTTGAGGCTATTTCCCTTCTCTTAGAGAAACCAAGCAATACAACAATTGAACTCCCTTCTTAGAGGGTTAATTACTACATAGAAGCAGATGGCTAGAAAATTTCTAGCTTGGTACTTTCTATAGGCCAAGACTGCAAAGTTAAGAAATCACATCTCTTCATATGCTTAGATGGAGTCAAAAGGATTATATGATATATGGGAGGGATTCAAGGCATTGCTGAGAAGATGTCCACATCATGGATTTCCACTATATAAGGGCATGAATGGTAAATTGTGGAACTCTACAAGGGCAAGACAAACCATGCTAGCAAGAGTTTACAACATTGATGTTGTTACTATACTCGTAGCATAAGTAGAGGCTATGGGCAAGAAAATTGATGGGTTATTGGTTATATAAACAATAAGTTCTTTAAACTCCCTAACAAATTTTAATGAGTAGCTTGATTATGTAAAGAATGCAAATAGGTAGTAGAATAAACCTCACAGCAACACATGTAATCATAGTTGGAGAAATCACCCCAACTTCTCTAAAGGGAATCACCAGGATTTCAATAGCAACATCGACCATGGGAAAAGTAGCCTAGTTTGTAGAAATTACTGACAAGGTTTGTTAATATTATGGAAACACACTTCTAAGCTATAGAAGTGTCTTTAAGAAATCAAGAAGCTTTATGATGTGCCAAAAACTATGATATAATGAAATAATTCCAGTTCCAAGGTGACAATCCACAGTAATCGATTCCAACAATCAAATAACGAATAATAACATAAAATAAACCCTAAACCCTTACCGAATATGACGCATCAGCAAGAGAGTAGTCTTAGTATAAATTTGTTAATACGATGCACAATAATCCAATACCATCACTCACTACAATCTAATGAATTGATAAGAGTATATGAAGAACAAACTTTACTATATAATTCTCAAATGTTCAAAAAGTCCCAAATTCTTGCATCGCAAACCTATTTATAGGAAAAGGAAAACAAAACTCGAAAAGCCATAAACCGGCTTAAGTACATAAGCCGCTAGCTTTGGAAAAGAAGGTTGTCGGCTTTGGAAGTAGGAAGGTTGTCGACTTAGGGAGGTAAGGCTACCGACCTTGACGGCCGGCCTTGAAGGTAAAGCCGCTGGCTTTAATGGCTGACTTATCTTCTATGTCGCTAGCTTTGAGTCTAGTTTAAATGGTAAGTTGATGCCTTTTATAGCCAACCTAAATGGGTTCTTTACCAGTTTGTGTGATTAAAATCTTCAATCAAATGACTTTATAAGCTGTGTAATTTGATTCCCATCATCTTCTTAGACTTGTGGAAGATTTGCCCTCAAATTTGATGGTTCTTCAATTTTGAATGAAAATGCTAGAAAGTTGCCTAGATTGAAAACCTTGGTCTACCTATGTTTCTTATCCTAACGTCATGGTTACCTTGAAGACTTTTGAATTTTCTGTGACTGTTCCACTCTATTTAGTTCATCTCTTAATTCCTTTTGCCTCACTAATAAAGAGTTCCTTTCAGTGGCTTTATTGATCTGCTCCTAGGCTTCGTGCACCTTAGTTGGTGACATAGGACTCAAAAAAACTCGTTCACCATCCTTTTGAAACATATAGGTGTTTTCAAACTCATCATGCAATACTCTCCTGTCAAATAACTAAGGCTTACCCAGTAAAATATATGATGCGCTGTGATGCTTGAAAAATTTCGAAAAAAATTATATAAATAATTAAAGAAAATAAATAGAATAATAAATTTTTCGAAATGTAATTTTCAAATGATATTGGGTTAAATAACGAAATTAAATTAAATTAAATTAAAGATTTAGGAATATCAAATTAAAATTTAAGTAAATATTTATGTCAAGAATAATCAAATTAATCTAGATGTAAGTTTTTGTAATAAAACATTAAAAATATAAAATTTAAAGATGTTCTCACACGCAAGCGGAATAATAAAATAGAGACATTGTAATTTAAAATATAATATAATATATATATATATATAATAATATGAATATTTATATCCAACTGTAAAAAAAAAGGGCCTTGTCTGATCGAACGCGACAGCAACCGGTCCCGTTAGCCCCCTCTCCCCTGACTACAGCAGCACCAGACCGTCCCTTTCTTTCCCTTTCTTTTCCTTTCTTTTCCTTCTTCTTTTTTTTTTCTTCTTTTCTTTTCCTTCTTATCTTCTTCTTTTCCTGGTTCTCTCCTTTCTTCTTTCTTTTTTCTCTTCTTCTGCCGGACTACCTTCTTCCTTCCTTTTCTTTTTCTTTTCTTCTTCCTCTTCTCTTTCCCATTCTCATTCTAAGTGTCGGTTTCCTCAGCAGTGGGTTTGGAACCTTGCCGTCTGTCGCGTTCCATCCTTAGCTCTACCCGAATCATCACTGTCGAGTTGGGAGAAGGAGCTGCTTATGGAGGTAGGGACGTCGGCGTATGTGATAGCATGCTTTCGATGGCAACACAATAACGATGACAACTACAGCAGCACCAACGGTGACCCCCACAACAACTATAACAACAACTACCTAACGATGGCCGCAACAACCGTGATGGCCATAACAACAACGACGCAGCAATAGGGAACAATGCCGATAACCGTGATCTCAACAGCAACAGCAGTAGCAGCTACACGGATAGCCCTCGATAGTAACAACGACAGTAACGGCAAACGACAGCGACAATGACCACAACCTTTAACAGCAACAACATCTCCATTTGCCCTTATCCTTCCTTAAGCCACATATGATTCATTCTTACTCATCCCAACCTATTCCCGGCTAGCCATGTTCGCGAGACGAGAGGAGTCTGCCAGTAATGGTGATAGCAAAGGCTGTGATATATGGTGTTTGTGCGTGCGTGAAGAAGTGTGTGTGTGGTTGTGTGCATGTGTGCACAAGGGAAGAGGACCACAGCAACAACAACAGCAGTAACCACATCGGCGGCCATGATGACAAGCCCAACGATAGCAGCAACGACAACCCAATAGCAACAGCAAGCTGGTGCGGTGAGAAAGTGGATGTTACGATTCCAAGAGCTAAGATACGAGCACCAAAGAAAACAAAGTCAATCCAAGCTCTAGATGGCAGTACGAGGTCCAAAAAAGGAGGACATAGGCGTCGGGAGAACCTAAGGCAAAGTTCGGCTAGCCTTAAGCCGACCTTGAATAAAGGTTGGACGAGTTAACTTCAAGGTCGCTGGCCTTAGAGCCGGCCTAAATGTAGGCCGCTGGCTTTAGTGCCGGCCTAAATGAAGGCTGTCAGCCTTTGGTGTCGGCTTATCTATTTAGGCCGCAGGCCTTGAATGGCCTCGCGTAACGTTTTTTGACATGATATAAATAGTGGTCTTTAGGGTTTTTCGAGGGAGGATGTTATTTTTGTTGAACAGATAAACACTTTGAGTGTGTGTGAATCCTCTTTGGAGATTCTTGAATATTGAAAATTGATTTTCACTTTATTCTTGTTGTTCTTATCAAATTCTTGGTTCTTATAGAATTTGTGGTGAGCATTGTTATTGAATTCTTAGAATTCTTTAACCTTAGTGATTGATTTATAGAACGTGGTTTCTATCATTCTATGATTTGATTGTGAATTAGTTTAATTTTATCAATCTTAGCATCTATAGATTGGTAATTTTATCCATATCCTTTGATTTTATTCGTTACTACCAAAATACAGAAAACCCTAAAATTTGTAACATTTGATTGTTATTGACGATTTGATTTGTGTGGAAGGATTCGATTTTTCCAATTTCGTATCATTTGGTATCAAAGCATAAGGTGAATCGACACGGGTTAAATCAGACCGATGGATTCGATCAGAACGCAAGTTAAATTGGTAAGGTTGTTGAATCTTAACTCAATTGTAGTTTTAATTCAATACTGCCGTTGGTTGGAAAATTTGGGAATTTATTTTGATAAATATTGCTGTGAATTCGATTGTTAGGTGTTGAATTGGTGTTTGGGGCTGTTGTTGAAAATTGGGTTTTTGGTGAATTTCTATTGCTGAATTTTGATTGGTAAAGATGTCGTCGCATGGAAGTGTTCAAAACAACAACAATGGGAATGATGCTGATAATGGGGGTGAGGTTGTGACTAGGGTTGAGTTCAATCAAATCTAAGAAAATATTAGATTGATTATGGAGAGATTGGAGGTTAGGGATAAAAGAAGCCATAGTGGTGCAGGAATTAGGAGGAGGCATTCTAGTGATGATTCTGATGCTCGTAGTGAAAGGAATAGGAGAGGAAACAATGATGACAGGCGTAAGGAGATTGAAAACATAAAGTTGAAAATTCCACCTTTCACTGGTAGTAGTAAACCAGAGGAATTCCTAGACTAGGTGCCACGAGTTGAGAAGGTGTTTGATTGCTATGAGTGGGATGAGCACATGAAGGTGAAGATGGCGTCTTTAACATTCTCTGAATATGCTAGTTTGTGGTGGGATAAACTACAAACTGAGAGACGTAGGGTGGATGAAGAGAAAGTGCATTCATGGGCTTTGATGAAAAGGTTGATGAGACGCAGATTTGTGCCAGATTACAATAAACAAGAGATGCTGATGGAGTTGCAATCCTTGATGCAGGGTAAGAAAAGCATAGAAGATTATGTGAAGGAGTTTGAGACACTAATGGCAAGGTGTGATATTAGGGAATCATTAGATGAATCCATAGCTCGTTTCATCAATGGGTTGAAATGGACATTGCTAATGTAGTGCAACTCCAGCATTATCAGACTCTTGAGGATGTGATTAAATTAGCCAGTCGGGTTGAGTGACATCAGTGCTGGCAGGATCAAAAATGGCGGGATCAGAAATCATATCACCACCATAAGTCAGATGATGGTGAGAGGGAGAAGGAAAGGAAGGAAAAAGGAAAGGCAGTCGCTAGTGAGGCTGTTGACCAAACACAACAGAAGAAGAGCAAGGATATAAAATGTTTTAAGTGTTTAGGACTTGGCCATATTACTTCTCAATGTCTTAATAAAAGGGTTATGGTCATAAAGGGGGACAAAGTTGAGAGTGAGGAAGAAGGACAGAAGAGTATTGAGGTAGAAGAGGAAAATGAAGACATTATAGCGAATCCAGTACAGGGAGACTTGCTAATGGTTAAGTAGGATGAAGCTGTTCCTAATCAGAGAGCCAATTTATTTCATATCCAAGGCATGGTGTAGGGGAAGACTTGTTTGATTGTGGTTGACACATATAATTGCACTAATGTCGCTTCAACAAGCTGGGTTACTAAGTTGGGTTTACAGGTGGAACAGCATCCAAGACCTTATGCACTTCATTGATTGAGTCTACAGGGAGCTGTTCATGTACATAAACAGGTTCGTGTTCCATTACTTATTGGTGATTATACTGACGAAATTGCTTGTGATGTAGTTCCCATGGAAGCTACACATTTGATCCTTAGAAGACCTTGGCAGTATGACCTCAGAGCCAAGTATGATGGATACACCAATGAGTATACCATTCAGCAACAGGACAAGGCATATAAGCTTCTTCCTATGAGTCTAATTGAAGTACAACAAACAAGGCTGATTTGCCTTAAGAAGCCCAAGGGAAAGAGGAGTCTGTTTATGAGGTCTAGCAGGATGGACGATACAGATTTGAGGTCGAATCTTTTTCAACATGGAGGGAATGATACGATTCCAAGAGCTAAGATACGAGCACCAAAGAAAACAAAGTCAATCCGAGCTTTAGGTGGCAGTACGGGGTCCAAAAAAGGAGGACATAAGCGTCGGGAGGACCCAAGGTGAAGTTTAGCCAGCCTTAAGTCAGCCTTGAATAAAGGCCAGCTGAGTTAACTTCAAGGCCGCCGACCTTGGAGCCGGCCTAAATGTAAGCCACCGACCTTAGTGCTGGCCTAAATGAAGGCCGCTGGCCTTTGGTGCCGGCTTATCTATTTAGGCCGCCGGCCTTAAATGGCCTCGCACAACGTTTTTTAGACATGATATAAATAGTGGTCTTTAGGGTTTTTTGAGGGGGAATGTTATTTTTGTTGAACAAATAAACACTTTGAGTGTGTGTGAATCCTCTTTGGAGATTCTTGAATATTGAGAATTGATTTTCACTTTATTCTTGTTGTTCTTATCAAATTCTTGGTTCCTATAGAATTTGTGGCGAGCATTGTTATTGAATTCTTGGAATTCTTTAACCTTAGTGATTGATTTATAGAATGTGGTCTCTATTGTTCTATGATTTGATTGCGAATTAGTTTAATTTTATCAATCTTGGCATCTATAGATTGGTAATTTTATCCATATCCTTTGATTTTATTTGTTAGTACCAAAATATAGAAAACCCTAAAATTTGTAACATTTGATTGTTATTGACGATTTGATTTGTGTGGAAGGATTTGATTTTTCCAATTTCGTATCAGTGGAGAAGGACATCCTTAGTGCGGGTGAAGGGTGTATGTGGTGAAGGATGGTGTGATGTGCATGAGGATGCGTGTGTGTATGTGAAGGAAGTAGGTGTGTGTGAGAGTGTGTGAGTGTGCGTGAATGGAGGCCATGTGTGTGTGTGTGGCTGTGTGTGTGGATGAGGAAGATGTGTATGTATGTGTGGGAAAGGGAGAAGCAAATATGTAGTGTGTGTATGTATGTATGCGTATTGAAATGTTGTGTTGTACGGATGTGCGTGTGTGGATACGAAAGGTGGGTGTGATGTATGTGGGAATGTGTGTATGTGTGTGAATGATGGAGTGATGGTGTGTGTTGTGCAAGAATGTTGCATATGAGTATAGGAGAGTATGGCATAGGTGGAATATGTATGTATGAGTATGAAATGGTATGTATGTGAGTGTGAGTGTGAGTGTGAAGGAAGATATGTATGTGTGTGTGCTTGAATGAGGATGTGTATGTGAGTGTGTATGTATGAGGATGTGTATGGCGTATGTGTAGGAATGTATTTGTATGTGTGGGAAAGGAGGAGGCAAGTGCATAGTGTATGTGACGAGGTGCATATGTGTATGTGATGTGTAAGGTGTGTGTACGAATGTATGTATGTGTAGATGGCGTGTATAAGGGTGTGTAAGTAAGTGTGTGGTGGTGTGCGAAATGTAGGAGGATATATGTGTGCATAGGTGCGGTGATGCGGAATGTGTGTGTGTGAATGAAGGTATATGATGTATATGGGGACATGTGTAAATGTAGGTGATGGTGAGTAGTGTGTGTAAGGGTGTATATGTAAGTATAAGTGGTGGTGTGCGGAATGTAGGAGGAGGCTTGTGTGCGTATGTGTATAAGATAGTGTGTGATGTATATAAGGGTGTGTGTATGTGTAAGGAGGAACCATGTGTGTGTAATGCATGTGAGTATGTGCACAAGTGTATGAGGAGATGTAGTGTATGTGGAATGTGTGTGTGTGAATGAAGTGTGTGTATGTGTGGATGCCATGTGGCGTGAGGGTATGTATGCGTATGGAAGGTGTGGGATGTGTGGAGTATGTAGCATGTGTGTATAGATGTGGGAGACGTGTAGTGGGTAGATAAGTGTATATGTATAAGGAAGGAGTGGTGTGTGGGTATGTATGTATGTATGTGTGAGAAATAGTATGTAATGTATGGACGTGTGTGTATGTAAATATAGAAGTTGAGGATGATGTATGCGAGATATGTATGTACGAGTATGAGATGATGTATGATGTGGGTATGGATATGGGAAGTGTGTAATGTGTGCAGAGTATGTGGACAAGTATGTATTGGTAGTGTGTATGCATGTGGACTTGAGGAGAAAAGAGGATAATAATGTGCAGTTATCGATGTGTGCAATTTGGTGTACGATATGGTTGTGTGTATGTATGTATAGGTGCGTGTGTGGTGTGCGAAGTGTGTATATATATAGATAAGAATATGTTAGTGCACATGTGATGTGTGGGAAAGGTTAGTGTATGTATGATGGAAGCGTTAGTGAGGATGAAAACCAGTAAAAAGTATGAGGAACCCGTAGGTGGAAATATCAACAAAGAAGAGAAGAAAGAAAATGATACAAAACCTTTAAGGACTGCTAAATCCTGTGGGTTATCCTACAAGTAGTTCGTTGGAAGATATTAGAGACAATTGGATAAATGCAAGGTTCAAAGATGCTTTATAGACAAGAGAAGTGTTTATGATGGTGTAGATGGTGAAGGGAATGATTCAAGCAACATCTAAGATGATGGCTTGGGAGATAATTGGAACGAAATGGATTTCACAATGGAATATTCAAAGGATGTTGAGAAAGATCATTATTGGCTAACTACCCTAATGTAAGATCTTCTGTTGTCCTTTCTAAGGGTATCTTGCATATGTGGAAGAAGGAATTCCAAATTTAGCAAGTTGAAGACATTCCATTGCTCGACTTCTACACAAAGAAAGCAGACAGTCAATCATAGCAACTTGGGGTGTTGGAAGCACAGATTCGAAGGAAGTTCAACATTCGAATCTTATTCGTCCAAAGTTCCATAAGGAGGAAACTTCACGCCTTGCCATCAACCACAAGACGAGTAGAGTACACATATCGAGTGCTAGAAAGCTACCAAGTCAAGTGGAGACGCGACTTTCTATGATTGGGTTGAGGAAGCATCGCAAAAGGATATTAACTTCAAGAGGAACGCAAAGGAGTTACCTACTGAAATCGCTTGACTTCGACTAGGACTATGACATCCCTAAACAAATGAGTGGGAAACTTAATGATATGCTATTGTGTTATGTTGTATGTTAAATGTTATGCATGTGAATTTGCTGTTTGTTGTGTTGCTATTTGATATGATTTTTGTTGAGTTGAGTTATGCAGTAGGGAATAATGAGTTAGGAAAGAAATCGTGAAGAGTGTAGAGGAATGAATGGTCCGAAGGTATAGGTATCATTACCTTAATGATAGCACCTAGCACCATATTGCTAGTGCTATAACCATAAGCCTAACCCTTGTTTTACAAATTGTTTTCTTCCAAATCAAACCAAAATATAGAAACTTAGCTTTTCCTTCTATAGCTATTGAGTAGGTATGCTTAGTTGGAATAGGGAGTATAGGCATCAACATGTATACATGTCAGAGTTGGTTCTTGAATGTGTATACATATACTTAACCAAATTTATTTTCATATTATATTTACAAAATACACTCATGAGCTCAATCATATAAATCATGAGTGCAACCTTAGTTTTTATAACATAACGATCCTATTTTCTTACTCTCTTAAGTTTGTAAGGGAAAGTGTTTAGTAAAAGTCCTTAATTAGAGATGTGTCACAAATATATATATCATATACAAATGTCTTGAGGACATCAAAAGAGAAAACGAGATGACCTTGTTGGCTCTCGAAAGTGAAAGTGATAAAGCACTTGAGAAGTGCGATGACACAGAGGTGCCAGAGATGATGGATGTAAATCAACCGCGAGTGGTTGGTTTGACATAGAAGATAAATGACATAGAGATGTCAGATATAATGATTATAAGTCAACCTGAGCGGTTTGGCATTTAAAAGGAAATGGCACAAAGAGGTGCTGAGATAATTTAATCCATTATAAGACTAGATAAGTCTACATCAGTGGGGTTTGGGTTCGGTGTCGGTTAAAGTGATGAGAAGGGCATCATCCTTGCTTGTTGTGCTGAGTGTGAAATGAAATGCTTAGTAGTTGCTTCATTGTTTGATTGAGAATTGATTTTGATTGTATATGTTGTTTAATCACTTTAAACAAATCAATTAAAGTACGAAGTGGACGAGATTAAAAACCTGACATGCATTTCCATGAAACATTGCATGAGATTGAAGGCCATCACTACTACATAGCTCGTCAGGGTAATCAAGAGGATTACTATTCCGCCAAGTGTGAACTAAGTGATTAGGGGATTGTTGCACCTTGATGGTTCCGAGCCAGTCGATCCTTGAGGGTTTACTCCATCTGGTGTAGAGAGGCACAAGAGCATTCACTGTTGAGTTAAGAAAATATTATAATTAATAAAGTGATAAGATAAATAAACCGAGTAATGACCTAGGCACTAGTGGTGGCTTCGGAACCCCCAACCCAAGTCAAGGGGGCTGTAAACCTTAGACTTCACATCAGTTACCGGAAGACTATGTGAGATGCTGCATTCATATGGTTGTTCATGTATGGCATACGTTTAATATTTTGAATTGAATTTGCTTGCTTGTGTACATAGCATAGGTTTAATAACTTGATGTGAATTCGCTTGTGTGTGTACGTAGTATTAAAAGTGTTACCATCCCATTCACTAAGCCATAGTATGCTTACCCCTTCATAGACTTTTTGCAGGTAACGATAGCGAAAGTGCGAGATGGGATAAGATGTGAAGTGTTGAGGGTTTCTAAAACACTAGAATGATAAAGTAAGATTTGTAAAGGATATATTTACTTAGATAAAATGTTAGGACCCCCATGTGAATAGAATTTGAAAATGAGAAACCTTGGGTTTACCCTATTTTACTGATTGGTAGGGAGTACCAATTCTCTGCGATCATGGTTGACCGTAGGGTACGGGATCCAATTTATATTTTATTATCCAATTATATGTACTATGATTAGTTATAAATGCAATTATTTATTTAGAATCTTACGATCTCTGACATATAAGGCGATCATCATGTAACGGGTGCATACGTGCCATGATGGTTTTAGTGGAGACTTCTAGGCCCCCTTTCGGAGCGTGACATGCACACATGGGGAGAACATCTCAATCAACTTCATCCTGGTACTTTTTCCCTAGGCTGATTGGAACCTCAGCCCTCTGAGTGACATACAAACTGTTTTGTTCACTTGACTAATGTAATTTTTAGAGCTTAGGATGTGGTGTAGTGATTAGTTGCAATTTATTCACTAATGCAGTAATTATAACATTAGTGTAACTACCACCATCAATAAGAAGAGTACAAAGATTACCTTAGACCATATAGGGAATATGGAATATCTAGAGATGTAGTCATTACCCTGCGTAACACGTTAATAGCCAAATATTGATCATTTCCTTTGTCTTCATGTATTTTAGCATCAGGATCCTCCTAATACTCCTTTAGCATAGCTAATAAATCTATTGGCTCAAGTATATCTTCTTTGTCATCCTTACTTTCTACCTCCATAGAAATAATCACCCTTTTGTTGGGACACTAAGCAACCATGTGTCCAAAGCCTATACATTTGAAGCATTAGATTTGACGAGTCTTCCTACCTGATGACCCTGGCACTATTTGTCTTACGTCAGCCTCAGCAACTGCTTTCCCTTTTCAAGAAGTTTCCTTCTCCCTATCAATAACAATTGCATTCAATTCCATAGCCTTATCAATTTCCCCTTTTTCAACTTGTTGACTATCTAACCCATATAAGTGAGTAGTGGATCCATACCTGTTACTCGATACTCTGTACAGATTAAAATACCTCTATCTCTCAACTTTTAAAGCCAATTGGATGGCCTCATCAAGTGTGTCATACCTCTATAGTTCCACTATATAGGCAATCCCATATTTCAAACCAGACACAAATTGTGTCATAGTCTGCTCAGGATGTTCAATGATTCCACAATGAACCATGAGCACCTTCAATTCTTGCACATATTTATCCACAGTTTTACAACCCTATCTCAAGGTCTAAAGGTGCATGAATAGTTCATGCTTATAATGCTTTGGAACAAACCTTTTCCTTAGAACTCTTTTCATCTCCTGCTAAGTACGAATCTCAGCATCACCATCTCTCCTCCTATTGGCTACAAGGTTCTTCTACCATAAGGCGGCATAACCTGTAAACTCAACTGCTGCCAGATGAACTTGTGTAAGGTCATTGATCTTATAGAACTCAAAGAGTCCTTCTACCTTATCCCCTTAGTCAAGGTAATCATTTGTAGACCCTCTTCCAGCAAATAAAGGCATCTGCAATTTTACATATTCCAGACCCCGGGTAGCCTAAATTCATGATTAAGATAAACCTCATCTTCAAAGTCAACATCCTTTTCCTCTTGTAAGCTTGATACTCTCTTCCAACTTGTCTACTACTATTTCCTCCTACGGTTCCTTCTCTATGCATAGCATTAAGGGTTACCCGAGGTGAGGGTGCTTGTGGATTTGCCACTGGCTGTTGGGGTAAGGTCATCTAATTGACCTTAGTAGCTAGGTTAGCAACCATAGTGGTTAGGTCCTACAGTTGTTCTTCTAAAATTCTCCCACCACCTGCAACACGATGACCCTGAACTCCTCTTCCAACTTGACTGTTGGCTTCATTCCTAATTTTCCCATTAACATTACCGTTCGACATGCTTAACAAATATCACAATCTCAACACAGAATTCACAAGTCACAATCACACATTGCAATAATCCCCAATTGACACACTCCTAATTGTAACCTCCACTCGATCCTTAACTCAAAACCCAACATAAACAACCTCCACTCAATCTCCAATTCAAAGCCTTAGCACAACGACAATACAACCTAGATACACAAATAACTATAACAACCAACCCTAATTCAATTACTTAATCCAACAATAGAATCCACAACCTATAACAACAACCATGGTAATAAACCTTAATTTCAATATGCTGTCAATACTAAGAACAAGCCTAAATTCAATCACATAACAACAACACAAGCCAATTGACAACCTGCGTATAACCCCAATTCAATAACAATCTACCACAACACAAATTCACAATATCAAGAACCTTAATTTGTCAAAGGCATTTCAACAGTCACAATCCCTTTTCTCAATCTAAGCTTTGATACCAAAAGATAATGTGCCAAAAACTATAATATAATCAAATAATTCTAGTTCCGAGGTGACAATCCATAGTAATCAATTCCAACAATCAAATAATGAACAATAGCATAAAATAAACTCTAAACCCTTATCGGATATGACGCACTAGTAAGGGAGTAGTCTTAGTACAGATTTGTTGATATGACACACAACAATCCAATACTGTCACTAGCCACAATCCAATGGATTGATAAGAGTATATAAAGAAAAAACTTCACTATATAATTCTCAAATGTTCAAAAAGTCCTAAATTCTTACACTACAAACCTATTTATAGGAAAACGAATACAAAACTCAAAAAGCCACAAACTAAACCAGCTTAAGTACATAAGCCACTGGCTTTGGAAAAGAAGGCCGTCGACCTTGGTGGCCGGCTTATCTTCTACGCCACTAGCTTTGAGGCCGATCTAAATAGTAAGCCGCCGACTTTTATGGTCGGCCTAAATGGGTTCTTTGCTAGTTTGTGTGATTTGAATCTTCCATTGAATGATTTTGTGAGTAGCATGATTTGATTCCCATCACTTTGATTCAAAATTAAGAGAATCAAATTAGTCATATTACAAGAGTGATTTCAAAGAGGCTATAGGGAGCTTTGCTTGGAAATATAGAAACAAATCCTAGAGAATACGTCAAGGTAATTACCTTAAGAAGTGGAAAAGGATTGCAATATGAACAAAAATCAAGCGATGAGGAGGTTGTGCAAGAAAGAGAAAAGTAGGCGAAAGATATTAAGAAAGCTCTTAAAAGTGAAGAAGTTTGTTCTAAAACTTCCTTACCTTACACTGGCTTAAGATAGAATGCTTTAATGAGCAATACAATAAGTTTTAGAACTTTTAAAACAACTTCACATTAATTTATCTTTTGTTGAGCCCTTATCGTAAATGTTGAAGTATGCAAAATTTTATAAAGATTTAGTCTCAAGAAAATGAAATTAGAAGAGATCTCAATAGTCACTCTAATTAGAAGATCTAAAGAAATTTACATTGCCTTATTTGATTGGTAACTTATTTATTAAAAAGGCTTTAGTTGATCTAGGAACTAGTATAAATTTAATGCCTTTAAATTATTTAAAAGACTACGACTAGGAGAGCTTAAACCAACTAAAATGAGTTTGCAACTTGCTGATAAGTCCGTTAAATTTCCTAGAGGAATTATTAGAAATGTGTTGGTTAAGGTTGCAACTTTTATTTTTCTTGTTGATTTAGTAATATTCGACATAGATGAGGATGTTGAAGTGTCATTAATCCTAGTTCGACCCTTTTTAACTACAGCAAGAGTAATTATTGACATAGAAGATAATAAATTAGTTCTTAGAGTTGAGGATGAAAAATTAGTTTTTAGAAGTTTTGGTGCAAGTGCAATAGATTATAGCATCAATCATCGCATGGAATTGGTACTAATTGAAAGTTAATGCATTGGCTTTAATGGCCACAACCATCTAATTCTAGGACCCGAAACAGATATTGCTTAATGGATAAACATGAAAAGAGAATAAAAAATAATTTACATTGATGACCCAATCTAACCTAAATATATATATATAAATAATCAAAATTGCCATATCACAATATGACTAATCCGTATGTGGTCTACAAATAGTATAAGTTGACTTATTGATATGTTAATAAAAAATAAATTATTATTCATAACATATGAATGATGTTATTTATACTTACCAAAATTCAATACGAAATATAAAACAAAAAGATACTTCTTTGATATTATAATATTTATGGTTAATTGCACATATACTTCTCTATTTCTATTTGGTATGTTTAACTCCTCCAAATTTGAAAATATTCATTTAAATCCTCTAATCTTTGAGGGAAAAAAGGGCGTTTTATTCGACCCTACACGATCATTATATTATTGATATAAACTAAAGTTAAGATATAGTGAAGCATAACTAGATATTTAAAGAAAACAAATAGTGGAGTTCTATTTTCTTTTTTTGATTTAATAGAATTTTTCCTTTTTTTTGTATTTTAGTATTGAACTTAATGATAAGATAAAAAGATATGGCTTTAAAGTACTTCTTTAATAGATTTAAGAATCTAAATGCTCTAAAATATAATGATACATTCTAAGTGTATATATAGGAGATAAATCTACGAAAATGTATTAGCAATTTATTTAAAATATGGAAAAAAAATCACACTAATTAACAAATTAGGACCGAAAAATATTTGCATGAAAAAAAATAAATCAAAGAGGATATTACACGGCATGATATACTATAAACACGATATGAGTAAAAAAAAAAACGGTGAAATAAAATGGTCATGAATGGTTTATCTAATTTTTATATAAACCAGCATTTGACATCAAATGAAAGCAGAACTAGGTCCAACCATGCATTGGGGACAAAAAATATGTTAGAAAGAAAAAAATGCCAAAGAAGATATCCTACTTGGTAAATCCATATGTTTGACTCAAAATTTTAAATAAACATAATATTATATAACTAATTTCTTATATGACACGAATGTGATATAGGTCAACATATTAATAAAATTAGTTGGGTTATATTAAGAATAACGAAATAATTTTATAGATTTTTAAACATAGTAGGTTTATTCTTATCATAATCATTGACATGATGGTTATATTGCACGATCTAAGAGCAATCAAAGAATATTTGCCTTCCATTTGGGAAAAGAGAATCCTTTGCTTGTGCCAAATGAAAATTAGTCACGTCAATGTTCTTTACCTTCTATAATATACTTAGCAACTCTTATCATAAATTTAGATCAATACTAAATTTTATTGTTGCATCAGTGTTGTACAAAGATTAAAGTATCCATAGATAGTCATCCAATAAGGGAAGAATGTAAACTTGTGAAGTAGAAAGAGCAAAAGTGATATATGAGATTATGACACTTATGATGTGCTCTGTAAAATTCAAAAGATTTTCCAATGAATATATTTGCCTATAGAATATCTTACCTTACATCATCACTCGATCTCATGATCTTTTAGTCACTTTACTAATAAGACTAAATGCATGAAAACCTAGAGCTTACCAAAAAAACAAGGGTGCTTGTTATTTCAATTAGACCGAACACACAATTTCCATGGAGAATTTCCTAACAAACACTTGGCTTAATTTTGAAAAGACAACATTTACTCTAATATTAAGATAGGTAACATGGAGATCCTCATGTCTAAACCAAATCCAATTATTTTCTTCATCAAAATATTCATGATGTAACCACCTAATACTTAATATAAATATCACATGCCCTACAACAAAGGTTCTGCAGCAGTCTATAACTTCTTCATTACTAGTAACAAAATCAATTTCAACCTATCACTAGTTATTTATTAACCTTTTTACACATACATGGCTCGCTTTGGCTTTTTCACACTAGTTCTCTTCACATTGGCTATCATCATCCACCAAAATCTATATTTGGAAGCTAGGAAGATACCAGAATGGAGAAGTCAAGAGAAGCCTTAATCACATATTCAAAGGAAAGCCCAGTTGTGAATGACATTACAGAGAGAGCAACACTAGAATCATTTACTTGTTATGATGGTGATGAGGTTCAGGGTAGAAAAGAAAAGAAATTAATTCGCCATTTTGTTGAGATTGGTCATATTCTTTCATGATCTGTACCGAGTCCTAGAATTGGAAACTCAAACTACGGAGATATTACTTTGGTACGCCTATATGTGCATCCCATATATAAGATTATTATTTCAATTATTTACTCTTCAAATAATAGAACTAATCAAAAGTTCTTTTGTCTATTGGGATACCAAATATGATTAAGATGAATGTTCAATTATTACTAGATACTTGGTTACATTAGATATACCAAATTACCATTGTGAAATGATTTACATGTACAATTAAATGTTATGAACATAACAAATCAGGTGCAAGTACAATATGTTATTTATAATATCTCATAATTTGCTAGTTATACTTTTATGTTCACTTTTATTTGATCAAGGTAGTCAAAATTTGATTATATGTGGGGTTTGATCGCAGACTCAATCGTACTATGGCATGAATGACACTTTGTGGGTACTAATTAATATTGTTAATGTCATAGATACATCACAATGACCTCATACAACAATGAATTAAATTTCGATGGGTGTTACATATATTTATTCTTCTCTATTAGTTTAGTTAGAGTTGGGAGTCATGTTAACAATTAAAAATGCAAAGAAAATTCAATTGCATGGGGTTTGCCAAGTGGTAAACATGACTATTATCTCTCATAATTTCTGTGGTACTTTTAGTCTCTTGAAAGGTATCACAAAATGATTAGGTTTGATCATAACATAAGTGGCTCTAGATGTCCTTGAACATATTGTGCAAATTATTAGGAAAAGAGGAAAGACAACTCAAAGTGATTTTTGCATGGAAAGTTCCAAACAAATTTGGGGTAGGGAAATCACAGTAGAGGAGCAATAAGTTCAATATGTTGAAAATAGAATGTTTTGGTATAAGAAAGAACTCCACTTTTGTATATATGCTACTGTAAGTCTATTTGTAGACTCTATATATACCTAGTATGGATACACATTTGAGGAGGTATAATAGGAAAGAAATGGGGTCCTTCATGAAGACTACACTCGATCGATCCTTCACCTTTGTTAATTGGCCCCTTGCTCCAAATTCCCAAAAAATAAAAAGAAAAACCCTCCTAGTTTTAACTTAACTTCAAATTGTACGACTTAAAAAATGTGTTGTATTGTGAAATCGTTACCCTTATATCCTCATCCTACTTATCATCCAACATACAAGCAACAACCCTCTTGCTGGTTCTGGATTCAAGCTATAAGTCACCCTCCAGTAGTTTCCTCAATTTTAATAAATATACCATCTAGACTCAAGTCAAGTTTGCAACCATTATACCTACTTGAGTTTGAGAGAGGCTATTAGTAATATAATCCTAGTACTTTTTTTCACACATTTATACAACGAGTATTTGAAGAATTGAGATCACCTACTCTAGTTTATTTTTGTGGATTACTTTTATTGAGTAGTGTCTGCTCTTCTCTTATAAATATGAGCTCATCGCACAAAATGATTCAAACAATTCAATTTAATTTCTCTCATTATATATATATATATATTATCTTTGTCCTCATATCATGTCAAAGTCAATTTTCAATATAGCCAGTTAGCACTGCCTTGCCTCCATAGAAGAGAGTGTTAAATCTCACATCATCACACTCTATCCAGTAGTATTTATATTCTCATTTGAGACCTCCATTCTTCAAAACTAGTTTTTGAGATGGATTTGAATTTCTTCCACAATTACCTTTGAGCTAGTTTTTCCTTCAAAATACGGTATTTTTTTTAACAAAGAATCACACGTTACATAGAGAGCTTGGGAAAATGCATGCACATGCCCTTGGAGTTACAAGCATGTACATGGTGAATATATATTTATGATCTTGCAAATGTACCACTAATCCTCCAGTAAAAGACAAACTAATTAATGTTTGTGTTTTCTAGAGAATAATATCGAATGTGGCTTGGCTTTGGAGTGCAGTTTCTTAGAGCTAGTCTCATTATTAATTCCCTAAATTGTATAGTCTTAGAAATTTTCATAAAATAAGTAGTAGAACCTTTCCTACATAGGTAATGGGTCCTATGGGTTAAAATGAAAAATATACGTGCACTAGGTAAATTTAAGGGCAAATGACCTCTAAAAACCTTCAAAATTACTTCAAGACCCTACTTGTTTTAATTTACATCAATACTAAGGAATTGTGTCATTAAACTCCGTAAGAAAAATTCAAAAACATGGAGAAAACTAATTGGAGCAATATATATATATATATATAGAATCTCTCATATAAGTTTTCAAAAGTGCATAGAATTCCCTATTAATTTCATTTAATGTAAGTTCAACACATGTAAAAAAAATGTAAATGTATAATTAACAAAATTAAAAGTATTGGCTTGTTTAAAAAAACTTAGAAAATATTCAATATAACTTAACTATACATAATAGTTATCGGGGTGAAGCAGCATTATAAGTATACTCATATAGGGATGTAAATGGTTGAGTCATAATAAAGTATCCGACTCGCACAATCCCATAAAGCCCTATAGGGATTTTATTTGGTTTTGGGACATGATCTCAAATCCTATAGGGTTTAGCATTGCTTTTTAAGACTTTCAAAAAAGAAGGAAAAAATGATAAGAAATCTTACTAAAAAAAATAATAATATATTAATAATTATTATCATTCCTAACCTACAAAATACTCATGCTCTATACTAATTCTATATTCTACAACGTATTTAATTTTAAAATTTCATTTATATATAAATTAGTAAGTATAATTTTTACCTTATCTAACTATTTTTTATTCTAAATTCTCTTTATCTTATATGAACTTTATAAAAACCTGACTTAACCTGCCCCTATAATGTTAACTTTATAAAGTTGGGTTTCTAGTTAATGAGGACTTTTATGAGACTCTGGAAAATGTTGAAACCTATAAAGGTTGATTAGAATTTTATAAAACCTATCATAAACCCACCTTAATTACATCCATATATAGCATATGGAAATCTTACTTTCTTATTAATCGCAAACTGATCTGTATGGTGTGATGTACATTGTACTATGTTTCTAACTCATTAGGCAATAACATTTGGGGAGAGTGAAAGACATTTCATCAGCATTTCGTACAATATAATTCTTTTGACCGTGATAAGTTCTACTGTGGAAGCGATAAAATCTTTCATATGTTCACGTCAAAAGAGTCAATCAATTTTTTAAAATTTTAACAGAATCATTTAAACCATCTAAATTTTTATCAAAATTCAATTAAGGCTATTATATTTAAGATAATTTATTCAAATCTTTTATATTTATGTTATCATATTAAATAAATTATTTTATAAACCCTATGAAATATATTAAAAAAATGATCTGTTTGACATAAAAACACAAATATAAAATATTTCAATGACCACGAATTATGTAAACAAAGCAAGATTTGAACACGTAGATCTCACGCTCAAATATATACATTATTCAGGAACAACAAAATCATTAGGATTATCTGATCGGACAATATCAAATTGTGGGATTGTGATTCTACAAGTGCGTGATACGGATTCAATCAAGACCATCCAAACATTATATTATCGAAACCATAACGTGGGATATTGCAATACAAATCACATCAATAAAATCTGATCTTCAACGTGTCTGGGTCCATTAATTAGATTAGGCAACCGTGTCAAATGGTTCTCTGGGGAAAAAGTTCACATTTGCGTGGTGAGCACAGCAGAGTGCATGCACTTTCCTCCGCCGACTGATGTTGATTCGACATGCATGAGAGTCCCTAACACGTTGGACAACGGCCAAAAATGGCTGCACTGTGATCCTAACGTTCAGACGATGGTGCTGTTGACCATCGCAGCCATCTCAAAGGACTAAAGGTCTTTACTGTCAACAATTTCTTATCTAATTTTTTAATTAATATTAATCGAAATTTTTGTTTTTCAATCATTGAAAACGTAAATTCGTTTTTTTTTTTTCTGTAAAATTTAATACAATAAGTGGCAAACAAGTTCACTTTTGTAGGGATTTGCTTGCCATGGGATTTGTAGGTATTGCTAGTGGAAAAAAGAAAAAGGAAGCAAGTGGAATAAAGAGCAATTAGTAAACATAAAAAAAGAATGTAATTAGTCAATTCAATGTTCTTTAGCTTCTATAATATAATGTACTTGGCAAACTCTTATCATAAATTTAGATCAATACTAAATTTTATCGTTGCATAAGTGTTGCACAAAGATTAAAGTATCTACAGATAGTCATCCAGAAAGGGTAGAATGTAAATTGTGAAGTAGAAAGAGCAAAAGTGTTATATGAGATTATGACACTTGTGATGTGCTCCGTAAATTCAAAAGATTTTCCAATGAATATATTTGCTTGTAGAATCTCTTACCTTACATCATCACTCAATCTCATGATGTTTTAGTCACTTTACTGATAAGACTAATGCATGAAAACTTAGAGCTTACCTAAAAAACAAGAGGTGCTTGTTATTTCAATTTGACCTAACACACAATTTCTATGCAGAATTTCCTAACAAACACTTGGCTTAATTAAGAAAAGACGACATTTACTCTAATATTACGATAGGTATCGTGGAGATCCTCACGTCTCAACTAAATCCATTTATTTTCTTCATCAAAATATTCATGATGTTACCACCTAATACTTACTATAAATGTCATATGCCATGCAACAAAGTTTCTAGCAGTCTATAACTTCTTCATTACTAATAACAAAATCAGTTTCAACCGATCACTAGTTATTTATTAACCTTTTTACACATACATGGCTCGCTTTGGCTTTTTCACACGAGTTCTCTTCACATTGGCTATCATCATCCACCACAACCAATATTTGGAAGCTAGGAAGATACCAAGAATGGAGAAGTCAGGAGAAGCCACAATCACATATTCAAAGGAAAATCCAGTTATGAATGACATTACAGAGAGAGCAACACCAGAATCATTTACTCATTATGATGGTGATGAGGTTGAGGGTAGTAAAGAAAAGAAATTAATTCGCCATTTTGCTGAGATTGGTCGTATACTTTCGCGATCTGTAGCAAGTCCTGGAATTGGCAACTGAAACTATGGGATATTACTTTGGTACACCTATATGTGCATCCATATATAGGATTATTATTACAATTATTTACTCTTCAAATAATAGAACTAATCAAAAGTTCTTTTGTCTATTAGGATACCAAATATAATTAAGATGAATGTTCAATTATTACTAGATGCTTGGTTACATTACATATACCAAATTATAATTGTGAAATGACTTACATGTACAATTAAATGTTATAAATATAACAAATCAAGTGCAAGTACACTATGTTAATTGTAATATCTCATAATTTGCTAGTTATACTATTATGTTCTCTTTTATTTGATCAATGCGGTCAGAAATTGATTATAAGTGGGGTTTGATCGCAGAATCAATCTTACTATAGCATCAATCATACTTTGTGGGTACTAATTAATATTGTTAATGTCATAGATTTATCACAATGACATCACGCAATAATGAATTAATTTTCTACAGGTGTTATATATTTTAATTATTTAGTTAGACAGAGTTGGGAGTCATATCAACAATTAAAAATGAAAAAAAAAAATTCAATTGAATGGCTTTTGCCAAGTGTGATTCATGTTATAGTATCTGCTCTTCTCTTATAAATATGTGCTCATCCCACAAAATGATTCAAACAATTCAATTTAATTTCATTAATATCACCCACTCTAATTTATTTTCATGATTACTTTTACTGAATAATATTTGCTCTTCTCTTATAAATATGAGCTCATCCCACAAAATTCAAACAATTCAATTTAATTTCTCTCATTTTTTATATACGTATATATATATTATGTTTGTCCCCATATCGCGTTAATGTCAATTTTCACTATAGCCAGTCAGCACTGCCTCGCCTCCATAGAAGAGAGTGTTAAATCACACATCATCACACTCTGTCCAGTTGTATTTATATTCTCGTTTGAGCCCTCCATTCTTCAAACTAGTTTTTGAGATGGATTTGAATTTCTTCCACAATTACCTTTCAGCTAGTTTTTCCTTCATGATACCATATTTCATTTTAACAAAGATTCACGCAGTGACATAGAGAGCGTGGGAAAACACATGCACATGACCTTTGTCAATAATGTTTGGTTTATCTTCAACATGCACGCGAAACCTAGAACGTTGGACTAGCGCCTCAATCGAATAAGCACGCCATTTTTTTTCTTTTATTTAGTATAACGTTTCCTTCTTTGGATATATTGCAGACTGAAAATAGTACGAGATCGAAAAAGGATTCATTGGTAATCGTTATTTAAAAGCAGTGCTTTGGTGACAATGGTACTAAAATGGGTAACATTATATAAAACGTTCTCACGTTGCAACTCTTCTTAAAACAAATAAAAGATAAAAATAGAAGTTCAACTACTCTTTTCTTTTTCCTTTATCATTGTGTTGGAGTTAGAAGTGTGTACATGGTGAATATTGTTTATGATCATACTTGGTTTAATTTACGTGCACTTGGTAAATTTCATGGCAAATGACCTCTAAAAACCTTCAAAATTACTTCAAGACCCCACTCGTTTGAATTTACATCAATACTAAGGAATTGTGTCATTAAACTCCTTAAGAAAAATTCAAAATCATAGAGAAAGCTAATTGGAGCAAAAAAAAAAAAAATGTAGAATCTCTCATATAAGTTTTCATATTTGTTTAAACCATCTAAATTTTTATCAAAATTCAATTAAGGCTTTTATATTTAAGATAATTCATTCAAATCTTTTATATTTATTTTATCATATTAAATAAAATATTTTATACACCTTATGAAATATATTAAAAAATGATCTGTTTGACATAAAAACACAAATATAAAATATTTCAATGACCACGAATTATGTAAACAAAGCAAGATTTGAAGACGTACATCTCATGCTCAAATATATACATTATTCAGGAACAACAAAATCATTAGGATTATCTGATCGTTTTAGAGACAATATCAAATTGTGGGATTGTGATTCTACAAGTGCGTGATACGGATTCTATCAAGACCATCTAAACATTATATTATCGAAAAGAAAAAAGGGAAATTTCTTTAGGTTCGGCAGAAACCGAAACCATAACGTGGGATATTCCAATGCAAATCACATCAATAAAATCTGATCTTCAAGGTGTCTGGGTCCATTAATTAGATTAGGCAACCGTGTCAAATGGTTCTCTGGGAAAAAGTTCACATTTGCGTGGTGAGCACAGCAGAGTGCATGCACTTTCCTCCGCCGACTGATGTTGATTCGACATGCATGAGAGTCCCTAACACGTTGGACAACGGCCAAAAATGGCTGCACTGTGCTCCTAACGTTCAGACGATGGTGCTGTTGACCATCGCAGCCATCTCAAAGGACTAAAGGTCTTCACTGTCTACAACTTCTTATCCAATTTTTTAATTAATATTGATCGAAAATGTTTTGTTTTTCAAACATTGAAAACGTAAATTCGTTTGTTTTTTTTTCTTTTCTGTAAAATTTAATACAATAAGTGGCAAACAAGTTCACTTTTGTAGGGATTTGCTTGCCATGGGATTTGGTAGGTATTACTAGAGGAAAAAAGAAAAAGGAAGCAAGTGGAAGTAAAGAGCAATTAGTAAACATAAAAAAAAGAATGTAATTAATCAACGCAATGTTCTTTAGCTTCTACAATATACTTGGCAATCTCTTATGGTAAATTTAGATCAATACTAAATTTTATTGTAACATGAGTGTTGCACAAAGTTTAAAGTATCCATAGATAGTCATCCAATAAGGGAAGAATGTAAACATGTGAAGTAGAAAGAGCAAAAGTGACATATGAGATTATGACGCTTGTGATGTGCTCCATAAAATTCAAAAGATTTTCCAAAGAATATATTTGCCTGCAGAATGTCTTACCTTACATCATCACTCGATCTCATGATCTTTTAGTCACTTTACTAAAAAGACTAATGCCTAAAAACTAAGTGCTTACCTAAAAAAACAAGGGGTGCTTGTTATTTCAATTTGAGCTAACACACAATTTCTATGGAGAATTTCCTAACAGACACTTGGCTTAATTTAGAAATGACGACATTTACTCTAATATTAAGATAGGTATCACGGAGATCCTCACATCTAAACTAAATCCAATTATTTTCTTCATCAAATTATTCATGATGTTACCACCTAATACTTACTATAAGTATCACATGCCATGCAACAAAGGTTCTGCAGCAGTCTATAACTTCTTCATTACTAATAATAAAATCAGTTTCAACCTATTACTAGTTATTTATTAACCTTTTCACACACACATGGCTCGTTTAGGCTTTTTCACACTAGTTCTCTTCACATTGACTATCATCATCCACCATAATCAATCGTTGGAAGCTAGGAAGATACCAAGAATGGAGAAGTCAGGAGAAGCCATAATCACATATTCAAAGGAAAATCCAGTTATGAATGACATTACAGAGAGAGCAACACCAGAATCATGTGATGAGGTTGAGGGTAGCAAAGAAAAGAAATTAATTCACCATTTTACTGAGATTGGTCATATTCTTTTGCCATCTGTACCAAGTCCTGGAATTGGCAACCGTGTCAAATGGTTCTCTGGGGAAAAAGTTCGCATTTGCGTGGTGAGCATAGTAGAGTGCATGCACTTTCCTCCGCCGACTGATGTTGATTCGACATGCATGAGAGTCCCTAACACGTTGCACAGCAGCCAAAAATGGCAGCACTGAGCTCCTAACGTTGAAACGATGGTGCTATTGACCATCGCATCCATCTCTAAGGACAAAAGGTCTTTATTGTCAACAATTTCTTATCCATTTTTTTAGTAAATATTTTATCTATAGTTATTTGAAATATGATATTTAGAAAATAATCTAAAATGTTTTGTTTTTCAAACATTGAAAAAGTAAATTCATTTGGTTTTTTTTTTTTATTCTGAAAAATTAAATACAATAAGTGGCAAACAAGTTGACTTTTGTAGGGATTTGGTAGCCAAGGGATTTGATAGGTATTGCTAGAGGAAAAAAAAAAGGAAGCATGTATTCTCTCTCTCTTATGCTCTAGATCTATTTGCCTCTTGGATGCTTGATGCAACTAGCAAAAAAAGAGAGGTGTTCGGTTGTCATGCGCTCCAGATCTGAAGCAGGGTCCCCAACGATGACGTCCTTTGCCCTCGCTCTTCTTCTCAAGATGTCTTCACTTTCTCATCCCTAAATCGCAAGGCTTATTTGGGAAACAACCCAAGATGTAGAGGAGCGTGGAGAGAGAGAGAGATTGTGGGTTTGATTAATTCGAAGAAGAGTAATTTATATTTTGGAGGGCTTGTTTGGAAGCATATAAAGCTCATCACTACTCGTAAAGCGAATGCAAAGAAACTTCGCCTTTACGTCTGGGAAAATTGATTCGTATTTGAGTGTGATGCAGGTGTGTGTGTGAGGGACAATGGCAGCAATGACGACAACGATCGCATCAATGACCACAACTGCAGCAATGGCGACAATAATCGCAGTAGCAATGACAACCACGATGATTGTAGCAGCAACATAAGAAGGGGGAAAGGGGAGAAGGAGCAAGGTATGTGGTGTGTGTGTGGCTGAAGAATGGTGTGTGTGGATGTGTGTGTACAGGTGAAGATGTTGTGTGTGTGAGAGTGTGTGGCAGTGCGCGGATGTAGGGGAATGTGTGTGTGTGTATGTGCAAATGGGGGGATGCTATGTATGTAGAGATGGGTGTATGTAGCGGTGGGTGGGTAGTGTATGTGTAAGGGTGTGTGCATCTGTGGGTGAAGATGTGTGGAGTATAAGGATGTGCATGTATGTGTAAGAGAAGGTGTATAGTTGTGAGCGATATGTAGAAGGATGGGTGTGGGAGTTAAGGTGCATGGTATGTGTAAAGACGTGAGTACATGTGAGTAAAGGTGTGCAGTGTGCAAAGGTGTATGTATGTAAGTATGTGTAGCAGTGTGTGGGATGTAGGATAATACATGTGTGCATATGTACGATGATGTATGGTATGTGTAAGGATGTGTATGTATGTGTGGGAAAAGGAGAGGCAAGCGTATAGTGTAGGTGAGTATGTATGTATGTGTGTTGAAACGGTGTGTGGAGCGGATATGTGTGTGTGGATACAGAAGGTAGGTGTGATGTATGTGGAGAGGTGTGTATGTGTGCGAGTAATGGTGCGTGGTGTGTATAGGGATGTGAGTATGTATGTATTTACATGAGGTGATGTAGTGGACGGGATGTATGTGTATAAGGGTGTGTGGTGTATGCAGGATGTGTGTGTGTAAGATGATATGTGGTGTGTGTGAACGGAGAGTATGAATATGGATGGTGTGTGGTGTATGCGGTTTGTGTGGATGTGTATGGATTTCCGTGAGGAGTGTGAGGGTGTGTGTATATATGGAAGGTGTGGGGTGTATGTATATGAAGTTGGGTATGGTGTATATGGTATGTATGGATGTGATGATGAGTGGTGTGTGAAATGTGTGTTTATGTGTAGTGCGTGGGAGTATGGTATGATGTTTTGGGTGTGGTGTATGGGCAAGGGATATGTATATAGAAGTTGAGTATGTGTGTATATATGTGTTGGTGGTGTGAGAAGTAAATGAAGTGTGTGTGTATGTAGGCACTAATGGTGCGCGTGTGTGTAGACTTAAGGAGAAAGGAGGATAATAAAGTGCAGTTGTGTGTGTGTGTAATTAGGTGTGTGGTATGATTGTATGTATGTATGTGTAGGTGCATGCATGGTGTGTAGAGTGTGTATGTATATGGATAGGAGTATGTTGGTGTGTGGGAATGGTTGGTGTACATTTTGTAATGAAAGAGTGAGTGAGGATGAAAACCAGTAGAAAGGAAGACAAACCCCGTAGGTGGAAATATCAACAAAGGAAAGAAGAAAGAATGGAAAGGTGAAACTGAGGAGGAAAAGGGAATTGCATGAAGAAACGAATGTATCTATGTGTGAAATTGAGTAGGAAAAGAGGTGTCATTGATGTAATAGCAGTGGCTCGAGTAGCTTGATTAAGTAATCAAGTTAAGAAGGGAAGACTTGGAAGTTCATGCATGGTATCGGTGAATTGATTGTGTATGTGAGTGTGGGGAAAGGCATTGGGAAGTTTGAGAATAAATAGGAGTTAACAAGAGATCGAGAAATCCAATGGAAATTGCATGGAGTCGCTGTAGCTGACCCTTTGATACTATATTCAGAGAAGGGACTACACGTTGGAATCACCTAATGACGGTTAGGACTATGACGACCCGAAATAGGTGAGTGGGAAACTTAATGATATGCTACTATGTTGTGTTGTATGTTGGTTGCTATGCATGTGATTATTGCTGAGTTGGGTCATAATGGGGATTAATGAGTTAGGAAAGAAGTCATAAAGAGTATAGAAGATGGCATGGTTTAGGGGTTTAGATGTCGTTACCTTAATGATAGCACCTAGTACCATATTGCTAGTGCTATAACCACAAACCTAACGCATTATTTAAAATTGTTTTCTTCTAAATAAAACTAAAACATAGAAACCTAGCTTTCCTTTGAAGCTACTGAGTAGGTGTCTTTGTTTGAATAGGGTCTATAGATGTCATTATGTATACATATTAGAGTCGGTTCTTGAATGTGTACATGTACTTAGGTAAGCTTATTTTTCTATTATATCTACATATTACACTCATGAAAACAACCATACAAATCATGAGTGCAACCATGGTTTTTACAATTGAACAATCATGTTTTCTTGCCCTCTTAAGTATGTAAGGAAAGGTGTCTAGTAAATTGTCCTTAATTAAAGATGTGTCACGAACATATATATATATGTGTGTGTGTGTGTGTGTGTGTGTGTAGATAAATATATATTATATATATATTATACATAGATGTTTTGAGGACACAAAAAGGAAATACAAGACGACCTTGTTAGCTCTCGGAAATGAGAATGACAGAGCACTTGAGAAGTGCGATGACACAGAAGTGGTGGGTATGACGATCGTAAATCAATCCCGAGTGGTTGGTTTGACATCTAAGACAAATGACACAGACGTGTTAGATATGATGTTTATAAAGCAAGCTCGAGTGGTTGGTTTGACATTTAAGTGAAATGGCACAGAGAGGTGCTAAGTTAATTTAACCTATTGTAAAATTAGATAGTCTACATCCATGGGGTCTAGGTTCAGGGTCTGTTTTAGTGTGATAAGAAAGGCATAATCTTTGCTTATTGTGATGAGTGTCAAATGAAATGCTTGGTAGTTACTTCATTGGCTTGATTGAGAATTGGTTGTGATTGTATATGTTGTTTGATCACCTTAAATCCATTAATTAAGGAAGTAGACCTGATTAAAACTGGACATGCATTTTCACGAGATATTGCATGAGATTAAAGGCCATCATTGCTATTGGATGCGTCGGAAGTGACAAGGAGGATCACTGTTCCGCCAAGTGTGAACAAAGTGATTAGGGGATTGTTGCACCTTGACGGTTCTGAGTTCGACCTGTCCTTGAGGGTTTTGCTTTGTTTGATGTAGGGAGGCACGAGAGCGTTCACTGTTGAGTTAAAATGATATCATAATTATCAAAGTGATAAGATAAATAAACCAGGTAATGACCTGGGTATGATGGTGGCTTCGAAATCCCTAACCCAAGGTCAAGGGGGCGTAAACCCTAAACTTCACATCGATTACCGAAAGACCACATGAGATGTTGCATTCATATGGTTGTTTATGCATAGCATATATTTGATAACTTGATTTGAATTAACTTTTGTGTACGTAGCATTGAAAGTGTTATCATCCCATTCACTGAGCCATAGTGTGCTCACCCCACTACAGACCTTTTTGCAGGTAACAATTACGAAAGCTCGAGTTGGGATAAGATGTGAAGTGTCGAGAGTTTTGGAGAATCAGAACAAAAAAGTAAGAATTGTGAAGAATAGATTGTTTAGATAAAATGTTAGGACCTATGTGTAAATAGAATTTGAAATTGAGAAAACTAGGATTTATCCTATTTTACTGATTGGTAGGGGATATGGATTCTCTACGTTCATTGTTGATCGTAGGATACAAGATCCATAATTATAGTTCATTATTTAATTGTATACACTATGATTAGTCGTAAATGTAATTATTTTCTTAAAGTCATACAATCTCTAGCTCATGAGACGATTATCATGTAACGGGTGCACACATGCCATTATGATTTTAGTGGAGGCTTTTAGACCTCCCTTCGGGGCATGGCAACACAAGTTGATTTTTTTCCAATTTTCTGCTTCGAATTTAGCTAAGTAATTAAGCATATTTAGATTGATTTTTTGCTTAGATATACAGTGAATGCGAAGAAGAACACAGAGGAGGAAGATGATGAATAATGCTTGACCAATAGGTGATTAACATGTGGCAAGGGGAAGAGAGTCAAATTAAAATGGTGCTAATGCGCCTATTGGAGTTCAAACCAATCACATAAGGTCCTCACGCATGTGATCTTACTAGCTTAGTTGGTCATTTGCTCATAATATTTATGGCCATTTAGTTAAATTTCTCCTTTATGTGGACTTGGACCCCATTCAATTGGTTTTCTATAAATTAAAAATCCTTTTGTTTACCTTGTTTCATGACTAGCCCATGATTCGACCCTAACAAGCCCTTTCCTATGGTGAATATTTGATCAAAAACCTAGGAATACAACTAATGTAAGGTGACAGAAATGAAAAGTAGGGATATTATATCGTCATTATAATAGGCCCAAGTGAACAGGTTAACCTCAAAGTATAGGTTATACCATGGAGAATAGGCTTACTCGACATACAGGTTTTTCTAGGATGAATAGGAATAGAATGACTGTAGGAATGGACCTATGGTCCTACATCTAGTCAAAACAAACGTATACGGAATCTTATGTATTTCTTGATATATGGCTTAAAGCCTGGAGATGTAATATTCATTTGTCAATCTCTAAAGTTAATCCCATAGAAACATGATGGGAGTATAAACCTTGAATATACTTAGAGATAAATGATCTTGATAAGTGTACAGTTACACTTATGATTATTTGGTTTTTATATAGTATCGATTTATTTTATAAGCATTATTTATTAAATATTACGTTAATTTTGACTCATTTCTTTATTTCAAGTTCTTTAAAGCAATTTTGGATTAGAAGAAAAAAATTACAGAAGTTTCATGTGATTTGGAGTTGATTTAGACAAGTTACACAATTTTGTAGAGTACATGGTCACATACATAGAAAAGGAATTAATTAAACGACTTGAAGAACAAGACCATGTCAATGCTTATGTATCTATTAAAGAGGAATTATTAAAAGACCTAGATATATGACTATGTAGAGTATGTACACACCCATGTTAAAGACTGTGTAGAAGAGCAATTTTAATATTTATTGAAGATATATTTGTGATAGATGTACGAGCAAGGTACAGGACTGTGTCACATGAGACTTGACTTTTCAAATCGATTGCAGTTGCTGAAGATGTACTTTCCTAATTTATCAATAATTTTGAAGATTCGATTTCTTAATTGAAGATTCAATTTCCTATTCCATGAAGGTGTTGCTGTCCTTTTCAAGATACCATTGTACATTATAAAAAGGGGAGTAAAGTCCAGCGATAGTCATAGAATCAGATAGAATATAGAGAAGTTTAAAATGATTTTTAGTGGATTATGGTATAGGAGATTTTCCATTGAGTTCTTATTGTGTTTCCATTACTTTGCCAGAATTGATTTTCTTACAGTTTTGATTTTATTTTCATAATAATTGTAGCTTAAATTTCTTTAGGTACTTTGTGTAGGGAGCCTTAAGATGAATTTGTAATTGATGATTTTTATTCTACAATGTTATTATTCTTTTGATCCAATCATATGTTTCAATTGTTATTTTAATTAATATTGCTAGTCTGTTAATTTGATATTTGATTTTATTCATGGAGATCAAGATGTCCTATGTTTGAATAGATCAAGTATAATTGGATAGAGTTGCATGCAATCCTAAAGATAAAACGATATAAATCTTTTGGATTAGGAATAAACCTAGTACAAGAAGTCATAAATCGAAAGTAATGCGAATCTAGGTGTTTTAATTAGGAAGAGATTCTAATTAATTAGCTTAGGATAAAATTAATAGACTCGAGAAAGTAATTACTTCAATTTAAGAATTCCCACAATCCAAAAATGCAATAATGGAATTGAATAATAATTAGTAGATTGTACTTTTAGTTCTAGGGTGATTTAATCTCCAAGTACATATTTTTGTTGGTGATATTTTATTATTTACTTGTTTGCTTTATTTGATTTTAATAGTTCGATTTTGCTTATTAGATAATAGGGAAAAGGTTAATTCTCATACCCCTTGTCCTTATGAAATCGATATTGATATTAATATATGTTATACTATAAATTGATAGGTGCACTTGACTACAAGTCTAGGATAGTAGGTTAAACCAATATCAAGTTTTTGGTGCTATTGCTAAGGACTAGGACATTAGGAAAACTCGTATCTTATTAATCTAATCATTATTTATTTTATTGTTTATTTTTCATTGAAATTTGTTTTCATTAATTTTTACTTAAGATTTTTCTTCATTAGTTTATTCCTAGAAAACACGCAAAGCAAGTTAAAGATTTCATGTTCTTGCATAAGAGTCTGAAGACGATTAGCTAATAATTATAGCTAGTGAAGGAAGGATAATGTCAAAATATTCAAGACCATCAATCACTAGGGTAGATTCAAGTGTGGTTAAGCCAGTGGTTGTGGCCAACAACTTTAAAATCAAGCAAATATTGTATGGATCATTCAATAATTTGTTCAATTTGATGGTTTACAGTATGAGGACCTGAACACGCATATAGCAAGTTTTGTAGAAATTTGTGATACTTTCAAAATCTATAGGGCCACAAATAATGTTATCAAATTGAGGCTATTTCCCTTCTCCCAGAGAAACCAAGCAAAACAATGATTGAACTCCCTTCTTAGAGGGTTAATTACTACATGGAAGCAGAAGGCTTGAAAATTTTTGGCAAGGTACTTTCTGTAGGCCAAAACTGTAAAGTTAAGAAATGACATCTCTTCATATGCTCAAATGGAGTCAAAAGGATTATATGATATATAAGAGAGATTCAAGGAACTATTGAGAAGATGTCCACATCAGGGATTTCCACTATGCATGCAAATATAGATTTTTTATGGCAGATTGAATGAGTTTACAATCCAATTAATAAACACAGCGATGGAAGGAAGTTGAACAATAAAACACCCGAGGAGGCTTAAAGTCTAATTGAGAACATAGCCATGAATGGTGATTAGTGGAACTCCACAAGGGCAAGACAAACTTGGCTAGTAAGAGTTTACAACGTTGATGCTGTTACTATAGTTGCAACATAAGTAGAGGCTTTTGACAAGAAAATTGATGGGTTATTGGTTACGTAAACAGCAAGTTAGTTAAACTCCCTAACAAATTTTAATGTGTAGGTTGATTATGTATGGAATGCAAACATGCAATAGAATAAACCTCATAACAGCACATATGATTGTAGATGGAGAAATCACTCTAACTTCTCTTAGGGGAATCACTAGGATTTCAATAGCTACATCCACCATGGGAAAAGAAGCCTAGTTTAGGGAAATTACTAGCATGGTTTGTTAATATTATGGAAACACACTTCTAAGCTATAGAAGTGTCATTATGAAATCAAGAAGCTTTGATTCAGAATTAAGAAAATCAAATCAGTCATATTGCAAGAGTGATTTCAAAGAGGTTGTGGGGAACTTTGCTTGGAAATATGGAAACAAATCCTAGAGAATAAGTCAAGGTAATTACCTTATGAAGTGGAAAGGAATTGCATTATGAATAAAAATCAAGTGATGTAAAGGTTGTGCAAGAAAGAGAAAAGCAGGTCAAAGATATTAAGAAAACTCTAAAAGTAAAGATGCTTGTTCTTAAACTTTCTTACCTCGCACTGCCTTAAGAAAGAATGCTTTAATGAGCAATACAATATGCTTTTAGAACTTTTTAAACAACTTCACATTAATTTATCTTTTGTTAAGGCCTTATCGCAAATGTTGAAGTATGCAAAATTTTTTAAAGATTTAGTGTCGAAAAAATGAAATTAGAATAGAACCTGACACAGCGAGGAAAGCGTAAATACACGAAACCAATTCTAGGATTGGATCTCAAAAATAAACAAAGAGGAATCAGTGTTGATTCCTTAACAAATCTCAATTGCGCACAATCGAGAACACAAAGAAACTCTTCTTTAAAAAGTGTATATTGAATAATGAATAATTGTGCACCCTACAATGACCTAGTAACTATATATACTCCTCAGAAAAACAAGTAAAAAAGGAAATATATATGTACATGTGGAAATAAATATTCGTATACACGTCCGTCGTCTGTCTTATACACAGCCGTGCATGAAGGCCGTGTAGGCTTCTGGGGGGGGTATTTCTAACATAATACACGGTCATGTTCCCTGGCCGTGCATGAAGACCATGCATGTTTCTATGAGAGATCTTGACGTAACACACGGTCGTGCCTCCTGGCCATGTACATTTCTGGGAATTATCTTGGTAAATCACACGGCCGTGCCTCCTGATCGTGTATGTGGCCATGTATGTTTCTAGCCTACGATGTCCGCATCAGAACCCATTAATCACTCTAAGTGAAGATTGTTCTATCATCCTACAAAATAAATTGCCAAAAAAATTAAATGATCTAAAGAATTTTACTTTGCCTTATTTGATTGGTAACTTATTTATTAAAAAGGCTTTGGTTAATCTAGGCACTAGTATAAATCTAATGCCTTTGAATTATTTAAAACACTAAGACTAGGAGAGCCTAAACCAATTAGAATGAGTTTGCAACTTGTCGATAAGTCTATTAAATTTCCAAGAGGCGTTAATAGAGATGTGCTGATTAAGGTTGCCAGTTTTTTTTTCCAATTGATTTAGTAATATTTGACATGGATGAGGATATTAAAGTGTCAACAATTCTTGGTCAACCCTTTTTAACCACTACAACAGTTTTTATTAATGTAGAAGACAATAAATTAAATCTTAGAGTCGAGGATGAAAAATTAGTTTTTAAAGGTTTTGGTGCAAGTCCAACGGATTATAGATTATATGATTTTCTCCCTATTACAACAACAGTCATCGCATGGAACTTAAACCAGTTGAAAGTTAATGCTGTGACTATGATGGCTACAACCATCTGATTCCAAGACTCGAAACAAATATTTCTTAACAAATAAACATGAAAAGAAAATGAAAAATAATTTACATTGATGACCTAATCCAACCTAGAAAAACAATATATATAGAAATAATCAAAATTACCATATCACAATATGACTAATTCATATGTGGTCTAGTAGTACAAGTTGACTTATTGACATGCTAATTAAAAAAAATGATTATTCTTAACATATGAATGATGTTAATTATACTTCTGAAAATTCAATACAAAATATAAAACAAAAAGATACTTCTTTGATATTATATTATTTACGGTTAATTGCACATATACTTCTCTATTTCTACTCTGTATTTCAAATTATTCATTTAAATCCTCTAATCTTCGAGGGAAAAAAGGGTATTTCATTGGCCCCTACACGATCATTTTGTTATTGATATAAACTAAAGTTAAAATATAGTAATGTATAACTAGATATTTAAAGAAAACAAAAAGTGGAGTTTTATTTTATTTTTGTGATATAATAGAAATTTTCATTGTATGTATTTTAGTATTGTACTTAACGATAAAGTAAAAAGATATGACTTCAAAGCACTTCTTTAATAGATTTAAGAAACTAAATGCTCATTAAGAAAAATATAACGATACATTCTAAGTGTATATATAGGAGATAAATCTAAGAAAATGTATCTGCAATTTATTTAAAATATGGAAGAAAAATAACACCAATTAACAATTTAGGACATGAAAATATTTGCGTGAAAATTTTTTTTTTTTTTTGAGGGTATTACACGACATCATATACTATAAAGATGATATGAGTAAAAAAAAACAGGTGAAATAAAATGGTCTTCAATGGTTTGTCTAATTATGTTTGAGTCAAAATTTTAAATAAACATAATATTATATGACTAATTTCTTATATGACACAGATGTAATATTAGTCTACAGACTAATAAAATTAGTTGGGTTTTATTAAGAATAATGAAATAATTTTATAGATTTTTACACATAGTAGGTTTATCCTTATCATAATCGTTGACATGATGGTTATATTGCACGACCAAAGAACAATCAAGGAATATCTGCCTTCCATTAAAGAAAAGAGAATCCTTTGCTTGTGTCGAATGAAAATTAATCACAACAATGTTCTTTAGCTTCTATAATATACTTGGTAAACTCTTCTCATAAATTTAGATCAATACTAAATTTTATTGTTGCATGACTATTGTACAAAGATTAAAGTATCCATAGATAGTCATCTAATAAGGGAAGAATGTAAACTTGTGAAGTAGAAAGAGCAAAAGTAATATACGAGATTATGACACTTATGATGTGCTCCGTAAAATTCAAAAGATTTTCTAATGAACATATTTTCCTGTAGAATCACTTACCTTACATCATCACTCGATCTCATGA